>JBBMKD010000001.1:105041969-105095743 GCA_037834095.1 Argya squamiceps
CTCGGCGGCGCCGCGGAGGCAGAAACAGTGCGTCCGCCCAGCCCCGCCGCTCAGCGCCACTGCGGCCGCCCCGCCGGCAAGGAAGGACGGCGGAAGCGAGGGAGGGATGGAGGGAAAGGCTGAGGGAGGGAGAGAGGAGGTGGCGCTGCCCCGCCCCGCCCCGCTCCCGCCCGGCGGCGGTGCCGGCTCTGCACGCCCTCAGCCCCGATCCTCCCCCCCACATCCCAGCTGCGGGGTGGCTGAGGGCACCTCGCCCCTCCCCGGCCGCCCCGGGGCTGTGCAGCTATTCTGGAGAAAGCCCGTGGGGCTTCCCTTGACTTCCTTTTTGTTTTTTAGGGTGTTCTTTTGCCCTGGTGCTGGCCGGCCGGAGGGAGGGGTGTGCTGAGAGGCGGCAGATCAGTTCGCCTTCAGCGGGCTTGGGAAGAAAACTTAGCTAAAATACGCACCGAATTCAGGCAGATTTGAAATGGGCCTTAACCTGCACTTTTTTTTCCTTTTTTTTCTTTTTTTTTTTTTTTTTTCCCAGCGTTTAATTTTGATGCTTAAAATGCCGAGTGGTTTATTTATGAGTGGAATCAGGTAATTTAATTTCTAAGGGCTTGCCCTGGCCCCACAGGGAAGGAAGGGCGAGCTTCACCCCTGGATCTGTCAGTGCAGAAGAAATAGTTCTGCTCACGCCGAGTTACTGTTGCAATGTTTCCTTGCATTAATTCTTATGCAATATGCATTACACAAAGAAAACCCTTTACAAAAACAAACAACAATCTCCTTTTAGTGAGGAAAACAAGCACAAGCACTTCAGCGTGGCCAGTCTCCCCTCATGCATGTTGTACATCTCTGTCCTTTATTCATTAAAACAGGGCTCCCGGTCCTTCCCATAACCACGTAGTTTTTCAAGCCGTACATATTATGATTTCCTGGTAAAGCCACCCCAAAACCAATATCTTTCAAATCAGTTTCATAGAATGGTTTTGGTTGGAAGGGACCTTAAAGAGTATCTAGTTCCACCTTCGCTGCCACTAGACCAGGTTGCTCAAGGCTCCATCCAGCCTGGAACACTTCCAGGGATGAGGCATGTCCAACTTCTCTGGGCAACCTGTTCCGGTGCCTCACCACCCTCACAGAAAAGGATCTCTTCCTAATATCAAATCTGAATCTATTCTCTACCTTTCAAATGTACAAAAGAATCTCCTTGTTTTTACACTGGGAAGATGCAGACCTAGAAGCATGGAAAATTCATCCCACCCCTGTTATATGGGTATCAGTAGGCATTGAAGTTGGACGATGTTAGCCTAAGCACCAGGAAATTTAGGGCACCCCTTAAGGCTCCAGGTAGTTGGATTATCGGATTTTAAGAAAAGTTCAACAAACAGTTAAAGGAAAGCCCACAGGTTTGTTTTGTTTGTTTGGTTGTTTGGTTTTTTTCTCCAAGCATTAATGTGAGAGATGCTAAAGGTTCAACCCCCCAGGGCCTCAAATGTAAATATAAAAATTATTTGAATTAAATGCTAAATTCTCATAGTTTCTAGATGATTTAGGTTGTTTTAACAGGTCTAACTCACAGTTTTCAGTAACCTTGTATCTGTAATACTACCCCAATGTGGAAAGAAAATAGAGGAATACTTTTTGTGTAAACATAAATCGCCATGTTAAATAAAACTCATTAGACTGTGAATTTCCCATTTAATTCAGTGGACCTGGTATTAGATCAATTACTCTATCTGAATCTTAGTTTTGACATGAGTAAACTGGCTGAAGGCTGTCAACTGTGTTACATCAGCAGTCTCACATTTTTGCATTTTTTAGCCGAGTTTTAAGAAGTGACAAAACTCTCCTTAAGTCTTTAAAACAGGATGATTTTCATCCAAGTTGCGAGGAACCTCAGGGTTCAGTACAAGGAGAGAGCAGCTGCTCGTGTCATACAAAGGGACGGGTAGCCAGAGGCCAGACATTTCACAGCAAAAGTGGTTTGTTTTCCTTCAGAAGTATCTAGCACTGATTCCCAGATACACATTCCTGCAATTTTCACTCTTTCTGGAGCTTCCTGGCCTGCCTCAACAGAAGCTTGATGCTGCTATTATCATGCTGGTCTTCTTTCCCATACAATAGTGCCAAGTAATAAGAATTTAAAAACCAGTCTGAATTTCTCATACTTTGCATAATCTTCTTTCTCCTCGAGTTACAAATAAAGCATTGTATTCAATTAGACTCACAGCAGGTGAAAACCCCAATTAGTGAATCCATTTTCTTGGCTCTTTTTCCCTACCTTACACCCACACAACACTTTCTTTTTTTTTTTTTAACAATAAAGGGTAACTCTGAGTCATTCTCCAATTGAAAAGCAAATTAACCCTTTGATCTCCCAAATCAAACTATTACTCACTCAAGAACATCCAGGGCAAAACAAGAATGTTGAAGGATTAAGGGATTAAGGCCTATTGACTTCATAAATTGATTTTTAAAAAAAATCTATTTAATGTAGTTCTGATTGTTGTCTCCAAATTCACAAAAGCTTTTAGCTATTTTGATTGACCTGGAAATTATATTTTTGCTGTATAATGTGTACAAGTAATACCACTCTTACTCCAAAATACTTTTAAACTATCTGTAATTTATTACATAAATATATTTATGTAATAAATATAAACAAATATATAAAATAAATATAAACAAAATATATAAACAAATATATTTTGTTTGCAATGTAAATGATTACTGTATTTGGCATTTGTAACTGAAGCCAATTTTTATGCCATACTTAATTTTAAACCATTTATTTGATAAAAGATAGTCACCTCCCTATAAAAATAAAAGAGGATTACAGAGTAAACAGAGTTTTAATTCCCTATGGTAGTTTTCTAATACAAGGGCTACTCAGTCAACTTGTGCACCTATAGAGACCTTAATCAGAAGAAGAGCAGTGTTTATTTCTCCTCTACTGTTGTTTTGTCCTGGACTGTATCTAATCAATGTATCTATGTCTTCAACATTTAATAACACCAGGTGCTTAAAGGGAAATCATGGCTGCCTAAAAAATGAGGAAAGATATTTAGAAGTGGTCTTATTACCCCAAAACTCTTTCAGGAAAAAAAGAAAAATAGGAAGATGAGTTGGATTTGCAGTCGGTCTCACTCATTGCTCACTCTCCAAAGGGTCACTGGAATTTCTGCATTCAAGAAAGCAAATTTTTCAGTTTTAATAAATTCTTCTCAGAATGTTGTCCCTTTTTGATGGAGAAAGAGCGAGACTCATGTACACATTAAAACTAATTATATGAACATAAAATAATTGATTCCTAAGCATTAACACTTGAGTATAAATCTTTGTAAGTTTTATGTACAAGATTATGTACAAGTTTTATGTACATCACTCCATGTTATAGACAGATGTGGAAACCCAACTGCAGAAATGGGTAGGGACTTGCCTGAAACTAAGGTAGACATTAAAGGTACAAATTTGCTTGTAAGTTTAGCATTTTATGAGTTAGAAAACTAAAGCAACATTTCTTTAATTTTACTGTAATTGAAAGTGAAGATACAACATTTTCCTATTAGCTAAGTCTTACTTCCAGAGCTCTCTGAAGTGTGTAGTCTCCTTGTAAGTGTGGCTTTACCATTTCTCAGTTATCTGGGCAGTGGATTAGTTTGCTTTGCATTTAAGAAGATATTGTGGTGCCCTGCGTTTGGCTGGCTAATCTGTTACACTGTTTGAGTCTATTTTCTTTTTCTTGGTATAAATAAATGCTAAAAATCACTTGGGATGGCACAATGGCACTTTCCTGGATCATGTGTCTTAAATATGCTCCAAGGGCTGACACCTCCAGGGTGTCTAGGCAATTGTTCATTGCTCTCTCAGAACAGCCAAGAAGAGAATACTGGTTTGGATGCTGCTAGTTTGTTTTGAGCAGTTTTTTTGTTGTTTTTTTTTTTCTTTTTTTTCCTTTTTTGCATATTACTACTAAAACCACATTAAAATACTGTAAATGCAACCAAGAAAATAGTTTTGAAACACTCCATTCATTTTACCCGACACTGCAGTGTAAGTTAAAGACCTAGTAAAAGATTCATAGCTCAGAATACTTACAATCAGTTATTTACACCATAGGATACTGGGGAAGGAGCCTGCCACTCCCTGTCCAGGGGGAAACCCAACCTCTGTCCCACATGAAGGATGACAAGCTGGTGCTTCTTCTTACCCAGGGCTCATTCTCTGCCCTCTAAGGCAGGTAACAGGCAAATGGAACTCACAAGATTTTTTTTCACTGAGATATTCTTGGAATAGACAGAGGAAGACATATCCTCTTTTTTTATTCTTATTTTTTTATTTAAACTAAATCTGCAGTAAATATTACAGAGCTTGCAGCAATGTAATGCCCAGTATGGGAAGTGTTGGTACCCGGCACGTGTGACAGGAACACTTCTGTTCCTGCTGAGGGCACAGCAGCACAGTTTTCACATTCCTTTGGGCTGTACTTGCTTTTACTACAGTAAGGACACCTGATTAAAAGTGAAATCTTAGTCACCCTACAAGATGGGTACAATGGAGCCTCAGGAGCAGCCTGTGTGTGCCTTATGTTGCACCGCTCTGCATGCTGTTGCTGAAAGGTGAATGAGAGGGTGCCTGTCATTTTGAATATATTAAATATATGTATGAATTCCAGCCTGAGGAGATCTTGGAAAGGAAAATTTCGAGAGGCTACATTTATTTTTTAAGGTGATAGTGACAGTAGCAGAGTGTTCAGTCTCGACTGCCACGTGTATGACCTTGAAGAGAGGAGCAGAGTGGCCTGAGGTTGGGTATGATTGCACACATTGCTGGCAGGGGCAGATAGCACATCCTGATCCCACCAGTACCATGAGCTCTTCAGGTAAGCTCCTGTAAATAGCAAAAGCTCTTTTCTCCCTTCCATAAGAAACCACAGCAAAGAAAGAAAATTAAGGAAGGAGTAACCCTTACTCTTCTGGGATGAGTGTGAATAGTCCCAAAAACAGGAGATCAAGAAGCAAAATGCTGACATAATGCTAGAAAACTCAAATTAGAAAAACCCCTTCTGAAGTAAGGCTTTTGGGAAGCTAATAAGAGGGGAAAAAAAAAATATATATATATATATATTAAAAAAGAAGACTTAAAATCTGCCAACCAAAAACTTGGGTCAAACAAAATTGCCTGCTGATCTTTACAATGCACTTGAAAAATTATAATTAGGCCATAGTAAATTCTTGGTTTGAGGAATCTGTATTGGGAAAATGAATGGTTATCATTACAGGGAGTAGGGTTGAGAAAAAATGCAGACTAATAAGGATAAATTAAACAAAGCAGCAAAGACAAACTCAATTTCTTTCTTTTCTTTGCATGCCCAGTTGGAAATAAATTATTGTTTTGCCTCCTGGAGGGATTAAAATAAGAAGGATTTCATAAACTCTCTCACTCACTGGCTCTCTTTTCACCTCAGAATCTTTCATTCTATGCATAAAATTATGTGTTGCAAACACAAAAGCTGGCTTAGAAAATCATTAAGTTCTCTACTGTTTCCTATCAATGTATAGATCTCAATATCAAGAAACTCTGTATCTTGCAGTCCTACTTCACTCAGGCCTAGAAAACCTGATCATAACTACTGCACACCCTGCATTCCCAAGCCCTAACAAGCTGCCCCCTCTTCCAAAAGCTTTCATTAAAGGACAAGAATGCCTTCATTTTTTGCTAGTTTACTTTTTAGTTGTGTTTCATTCCATAATGTACATATTTTTGACATTATTAAATCTATTTTTTGTGACTAGTATAATACAAGCAGATTTTTTTTTCTTACATTGAGGACTTTATTTCAAAATGTCTCTATGCAAGTATCATATAGAAGAGAAAATACTCCCTTGGGGAAAAAAGTCACTGAGATCATGCTTGGAGATTATTTGCTAGGATATTCCAATGGTAAGGCTGCAGTTAGGTAGTAAAAGAAGAGAACAATGAAATCTATGGCATTTTATGACAGCTATTATACAGAGAAGTTCCCTGTCAGACCACTAGTTGGGCAGACTTTGCACCTTTGAATTAATGCATTCATGTTTTGCTGTCTGTATTCTGCCTGTATTTTAGCAATGGATGCTTTGCTGTGTTCTCACAGAACCTTGTAGTTTCTCTTGCTTTACAGTCTATGTTGAGCCTGTCCTAACTATCTTACTGTTTCATCAATGATTATAATATACCACACATAATATATAATTCAAATGCAGGAGGCCCTGCCTATTTTTATGTACACACTAGGCTTTTTCATCCTCTTCCCAGAGATGTTGAGGCTGTTGATCTTAGCAAAGATCAGTTTGAGATCTACTCCTAACCTTTTCCCTTGACTGGGCCATACAGAGCCTTAATGTGAGAAAGGGATGGTTCTCCCTTCCTGGTGAATCACATTGACATAGTTTCAAAACTAGAGAGTCTTTAGCTTCTCCCAGTACCTGGGTGTAACATGAGCAAAGCTTAGTCCTTTTCTTTCTGCATGGCAAGGCTGCTTTGCTCTCCCTTCCTAAATGTCTTATGTGGGGATCCAGAAAGCAGAGCACTGCACCTGGGGAATGAACTGGCCTAGAGAAGTTGATGGCAGAGGGGGCAGCTACACCTAACTGGCCTCACCAGTAATTCCATCTAGGCTAACTCCTTCATCTGATACAGGTAATATTTCTCATCATTGATTTGCATAGAAATGCAACTTGAGGTTCAGGGTTGTGCAACTACTCCCAACCTGAGGTCAGCAGGAAAAAAATGGTGGAAAGCAAAAGCTTCTCATCTGACATTTCTGAAATTGAACTTCTTATTTCATTTATAAACAATATCCTATGAAAAAATATACTTTAGCTAGAAAATGAGACAATTGTTCATACAGCTCTGGCATCACTCTTTAATGGCAAGTGGCAACAGTCTCATCTTGTCCATGCCAAAGAGTGAAAATTAGTGTTTATACACAGGCATTTGAAACAGCTACAGGCACACAGATGCCTACATTAACTGGGGCTTCCAGACAGATGAACCAATATCAACTATAATGGAGCCATGTCCTAGGGCACAGATATTATTTTATCCTAATTGGATCTAAAAGTATGTTAGCACTTAAACACTCCAGTAAAGAGGGATATAAAGGAATTTTGAGGTAAGTGGATTTCATTGATGAAAAGGATTTCATTTAAGTATCCTGTGGCATGTCCAAGCATTTATGCTTTAGCAGATGCTCCAAGTAATTCCAGCCAGCTTCTGCCCCTTCCATTTACTTAACTATAATATGATTCTCCCTACAAAGTAGTGCTCCCAGCATTTACACTTGGATATCTTTGTAGCTCCTCCTATCCCCAGCACGGTAGCTGGCAGTTAATTCAGGAAAGAAACCTGTGGGTGCTAGCTGATAGGGAAAAGTTTTGCTAAAGTATATTGCACAGTTAAAACTTCATGCTTATTGAAGCCCAATGACAGCATTTAGTGGAATTCAATGTCTAGGTGCACTTTCAGTATTTCATATGTTACAGTTGAGCCAAATGTCTCATGGTGCATCTCAGCAAGGTCTCCAATAGCTTGCAATTCTACTGGCATACTTTCATTCAGTTCTCTGATCTCAGTTATTTAACAGAAAATGGAATCTCTCAGGGAAAGAATAAACATGCAAAATGATGATTTCATTTCTCACAATACAGCCAAATTTCACTGTGAAAAATTTGCAATGAAAATCAGAAAAGCCTTGTCTGCTGCCCAAGTCAAAGAGCCTTGACATTTATGATCAAAGGTGCACAAATGAATTCAAGGACCTGCCATAGTCCAGTATTGAATCAAGAACAATGGTGAATGTGTTTAGCTCTAAATCAGCCCAAATACTTTTTTTTCTTTCTATACTGACCATTTTTCCACATTGAACTAAACAAATATTTGTATTTGGAACTATTTTCTCCTTCTTTAGGAAATTGCTTTCAAAGATGCAATCTAAATCCTGAACAATCCGTGTAGCCCTAAAATATTAAGGGTTTAAATATTGGTTATGGTCCATATTAACATTCTTAGACTCCTGCTGCTACATCTAATTCCTCTGAACACATTATCAGAAATGTCAACCTACAGATCTACCATATCAAAATCTTCAGCTTTTTCTAAAATAGTCCAGCCTTAAAGAGAAAATTCTTATTGCTACCACTAAGTGAAGTTACCCATCTTTATCATCTCCCTCACTGCACGACACAGAAAGCCAGATGATTTTAAAAGTTCAAAATACCTTATTTCCTATTATCAGGCCTAAGAAACATCACACAGTTTTTGTCACCTTCCTTCCAGGAAAAAAAGAAGGTATTAAATCCAACCAAGATTTCTCTATATCTACATGGTACACCACAAATGCAGAGCACATCCCTCAAGCCATTTGATTATTTAACAGTGTCCAGAATTTGCTGGTTTATACTGGCATAAATTTAATACATGGGTACCATTGTGTACTGTGTGGAAGATTTTCTAACTATCATTAAAGTTTGAAAGAAGGATTTTTCTAAAGTCACACATTCTGTCTCATAAAACATTACAAGTGTTTGAGCATTCATCTCTAATCCCGAAATGACAAAATCAGTTTGTCATATTAAAAAAATAAGGTGTTGTGTCAAATAGCCATTTTTCTCTTCAGGTAAATAATTTTTCTTTGATTACTATCAACAGCTCTGGTCTGTGGCCGCCAACTTTAGAACAAAATGTCATTTTGCAAATAAGTATCACCACTTCTGTTAATGCCTTCATACTAATACACATAAGACAAGAGAATAATAATAATTAAAAATGAGACTTTTAACCTTATATTTTAAATAAAACAGATGTAAGATGTTGTTTCTAAATACTGGTTTTTAGCAATAAAATTTATTTTGCTTATGGGCATTTTAATTTTTATCAGTGTTGAGAAATTAATCTCTTGTTACTTTTCCACAGTTTTGTTGCTGCAGTTGCTCTTCATTCTCATTCTTAAAATTCTACTGAAATTATTTTTCAAATTATTATCCTTCTACCCATGCCCCTCAATTTGTTCTGTTTTAAGGGTAACTAACAGAGCAAATAATTTATTAAGGATAAGAATAATTTTGCAAAGACTTGCAGAAGCTGACGGACTAAGAATTCTGTCAAACAGAACCCAACAGAGAGTGGAGGATTAGACCCCATTTAATCCACTGGTTTTTGTCAAACCAGGGTATTTAATAGTGAACTAAAACCTTTGGAGAGTTTTATTTTTAGCGGCTTTCCATATTAAGGTTTGCTCTAAGAATTATAATTTAGGAAACAAATCAAAGAAATGCATTTCTTGTTTGTGGTTAAGGTATCAATCATTAAAGGCTTCCATTCCCCAAATAAATTTCTTTTTTTACTTTATGCCATATTTAAATTTTTCTGATAGTTTTCATTGTAAACATTATACTTCACTGAGCTTTAAAATTGAAAAAAAATTAAAAGGAATTTTATGCAATGAAAACAATCATTTGGCAATGACAGTACATTGTGTTTGATAAGAGATGAAGAAAGTGACTGTTTTTACTAATTATTTCCATGTCAACATTGTACATGAAATTTGCTTTCAGTTTGGAGATAACCAGGCCATTTGGGTTGTGTTTATGTTGCCATTTAATTAAATGATTTAGTCTGTGAAATAGCCAAGAGAGAGCAACTCTCCAAATGTGGCAATATTTTGGCTGTTTGAACTTTCTAGTGGCATATTATCTTAGTTACACTGTTATGTGTGTCTGCCCTGAGAATAATTGTCATTTCTTGGTCCAGATTTCACACAGTGACCCTTTTCTTACTGCTGAGAGGTAGATGGTCCTACAGTAGGCCATGGTACTCCTCTGCTTCCCACTTAGTGCTCCTGTAGACACAAAGCATGATTTCCTTCACATTTGTAAGTTTTGATTTTTAAGAATGTAATTTTTTTTTCATTTCAAATTATCTGATGTAGGACTTGATGCTGCTGACCTGCTGAAAAAAACACGGTATCTTTTTGAAACAAGCTGGGCCTGTCCCCACAGGATAAATCCAGCATATGAAATGGCTACAGCCTCTCCCTGCACTGGGAAGCCAGGTGAGTTCTGGGTCAGCTCAAATGCCTGGGATTTACCTGACATGCAGGACACTCACAGGTTCTTTGCTGTGCTAGATCCTCAAGCTTTTGTGATGAGCTTCACAAAGAAATCAGTTGGCAATCAAAGTAATAATTTTTAAGCAGGAAATTTTCTGTCCAGAAAGCAACTAATCTGACAAAACCAAGTCACTAGCAATGAAGTTTGCTGAATACTTTATATGTAATTTCCAAAGTTTGCAGCAGTCAAATTTTCTAAGAAAAACAACTATTATTTCCACTATTTTTTTTCTGTAAACTGGCAGAATTTTTGACAGAATTATCAAATTAAGGAAGCACTCTCAGTGCATACCAGCATTTCTTTCTTATATTTTCTTTATATACAAAGCAATAGTTTAGGTAGAAATTTCCGTAAAAAACTGGTAAAAGGTAGGATATGGACGAATATTCATCTGCTTCCTTGGACTGTCTGTGTTCACACAACACTTCTGCCTCTTGCCAAGTTTGTGAGCTGCAAGAGCACAGTGTGTAGTGACCATGCTCTAACCCTTTTAGTGCCTTGCAAACTACACACTGAGCTAAATTTTACTTCCAAACACAATTTTGGCTGCATTCCTTAGTGAGCACACGTTGTTCTTGCTTTGACAGATTATCCCATTCTCTTGCTTAAAACAATTTGATGCATTTTTCATTTTTTTTTAACTTGTTCCTAGATGGGCCCAGTTTATGTAACCAGACACCAACTCCAACATTTAAACAGACAGTTCTTATTTTCTTAATTTAGGTCATTATGCTAAAATCATATTTTCTCTACTTTGGTTTTTTTGTATAATTTGCAATTATGAGGATAATTTTAAACACCTTTTAGAGCAAAATTAAGTGTCTGTTATATAAGGGGTTTTTTTCCTAACTCAACATTTAATTAAATGCTAAGTTTGACATTGCATGGTTTGGTGAGAAATTCAGCACTGGATTTCAGTGAATAAAAAGAATACCTAATCGTAAGCAATGCAGCAGTATTCTATGATTCTATATTATTATATATTGTGTAAATATAATTGGCTTTATAATGCCTTTTAAAGAGAGATGAATTGCTCTGATCCTCCCTGCCTTCAAACCATCAGACTGATCACAAGTAAGTACATGGAATTTGAGTAGTAGTATGACTACTAAATTGCTAAAAATACTGCAACACCAAACCTAGGTTGTTACATATTTATATGTAAGAGCAGAACTGAGAATGCTATTTTTAAGGAGGCTCTTCAAATTTATTTAATTGGTTAAAAAATGAAAATTGGTCTTTACTGGAGCATAATGGCATAATATGGCCTTATAGTGAGAAGTACATGTAGAAAACAAGGGGAATTTTAAGTCTAACCTGCATTTTCTGTCAGCCAATATCTTAACCTGAAAGGATCATCTGGTCAGCCTCTTCTATGGTGTAGAGTTAATGAAAAAAGTGGTAACATCTTCTGCAGCCACAAGAAGAGGACAAAGGTGGATAGGGAACCAGTGGATATACAGTATAATAACTTCCAGCTGCTGTATCATCTGTCTACTGGTAGGTATGGTGAAATAAATAAATGATCAAAAAAAATCTAATTTAAAAAACCTCAACAATGTCAGGATGAGTTTTTGTAAATAAGAACTTGCAAGACAAGTGATATGAAAGCAGCAAGATGATTAAAATGCAGTATCTTATTTATTATACATTAGGTAGATCAAAGCTCCTCAGAGATAACAAGGCACTGATTGGGGGTTGCCACCTGTTTGGTCTCACTAGCTGTGGAAATCTGTGAGGTGAAGCTGTGTTAAAGGTTGTCAGTACATGCTACACTTAGGAATGGCTTGCATTGATAAAAGAACCCCAAATTATTCTTATTTTGCTGAAAAGATTTACTCGTTATTCACCAGCACATATGTTACTTTTTGAGACAAAAAGGATATGCTATGTAATTCAGGAAGGTTTCAGAAACAAACAAACAAAAATTGCAAGCAAATGCTCCTACTTGATACACATCACTTTATACCTGAAAAGTATAAAATTAGAATATATTTGAGCTGTTGTTTTGGAAAGTGCTGAGCCTTGCAGCAGACTGAGCTCAGAGTTGTGGCAAGCAAATTGTCCAGGAAACCTAAAGTCTGGACAATGAGGCAGGAGGCAGTATTCTAGATGTTTTTTGGGGTGGTTGCCTTTTTTGTCTAACCTCTCCACAAAGAACAGAACAGCTGTGACTTAAGGAAATGTTTGGGTATAAATGTCTAACAGTTATTGGCAGGATCTACTGAAAAGCAAGTTGAGAAAAGCTGAAAATCTGCAAGATGCAAGAAAGGGAAGGCAAGGCAGCAACAATCTTTGTCAGTGTCCTTGAAGTGTGCCACAGAACTGGCTAAGGAGAAGACCAGAACTCTGGTCTGGAGATGTCAGAGCACCACTGGGCTCTCAGGTCTTTAAATGACTATTCGTAGGAAATAAACTTAATACATAACAGCAAGAAAAGAGGAGTCAGTAAGAGTAAGAAAGGTCTCTTTAAGTTGGTGAAAACTTAATTTTAATGGATAAAACTGGAGAAAAAGTTTCTAAGTACTTTAAAAGTCACGTGTTCCAAGAGAAGAATTGTTTGGGAGGTCTCCGGGTGTTACAAATACACCCACTGACCAAAACCAAGTCAGGACTGACACACGAGAAACCATTCCCCTTGGCTGACTCAATTCAGAGCAGAGCAGACTGCTGTGAGGCCACGTGATGTGGGCATTCTCTCACAGGCGACTTTGATAAAGGATTCACACTGACAGACTCTTTTCCACTCCTTATTTCTAGAATGGTGAACAAATGCCCCAGAGCAAAGCAGCGCTGAGGGTTTTGCGCTCGATTTTCTCCAGAGAACACCGTACACATACAGATTTGCCTCTCGCTGGCGGCAAATGTTTATTCCACAATATTTTGGGCACTGATGTGAAAAAACATGATACATGAGAGGGAATGCTGAGAGCCACATTCTGATCCCTTATAGAGTACTAAAAGCAAGAAGTAACTTTGCTGAAATCAATGAACATATCTCTCAATCCATGTAAGCTGCTTTAAATGCAGAACTTAAACTAGATTTTCAAACTTCTGGCAGCAAGTCTGATGAGAGCCTAAACTGCTACCACCATAACCTGTGAGTCCTCTGGTTCTTCTGCTTATTTCAAGATTGTTAAGAGTACAATGAAACATTTATTCCTCCTTCAGACTGGAAACAGGAGAAGATATAATAGCCTATGAAAGTAAGTTTTAACATATAATAACCGTATTAGTAAGGTTTTAATTGCTTTTGTGCCATAGCACAACTAAAATGGTGGAAAAGCAGAAGGATGAGAAATGTGTAGGAATAAATATTTGTCAAATACAAAGATATAGAAGACTGTCTGCAATGGAATTGTTCACTAATTACAGTGGTATTGAAAGCATAAGCACTTCCATTAACAAGCAGTAATTAGGAAACAAATAAGGTAAGTGCAACTATAGCCAGAAACATAATCTCATGGTGGTTTACATCAAAATAGCTGACTTTAGATTCTGAAATTCAAACCAGTGTTTGGAAATGATGGTGAGCTCATCAGTATGAAATCTTTGGGAACCAGTTTTCTAACCTCTAATTTTCAGGTGATACTTAAGGTAATCTGAAGTATAGAGCTAAAACATGCTATTCAACAATGGTGTCCTACTGGCTAAAAAGCTCTCACTGCCAGAAATCTGGAAGAAATTTCTTTCTAAACACTGAAGTAAAATTTCAAGATGCCTGTATTCCCAATTACTTGCACTAAAAGTTTATAGATGAGAAATAAAAATGTGGTTTTGGTTTAGTAGTTCTAACTCTTGGTTTTTATTTTTTATTCCTGTAATCATTGACATTTCCAGCTACAAAATACAGTCTGTTACACTTAAGAAAACAGCTGCAAGGCACTTATTCCCACTCTCTGGGGTTTCTGTAGGCTGAAGCTGGGTATGATTTTAAAGAAGAATAATTTATGAAACAGAAAATTGAGGATATTTCATTTGCTTACTTTTAATTCCAAAGTTTATTCTCTGTTAGGTAAATCTGAAACTAGTATGGCAAACCTGAAATCCATGCTCACAGAGGTGCATCTCCTTCTGTATTTCCAGACCAAATGCAGAAACATCTTCAATAAAGAACAGCTTTGGTGGTTTTTTTGAGGATTGCCTAAGTAGAAAGTATATACGTATATTTGGGGGAACACAGCATTTAACTGTTTTGGATAAATTAGAAACTGGCAATTTCCTCTCATTTGCCACACCACTGCTCAAGGGTCTGTGTGAGAATGAATGAAGTCTGGAATGGAAAACAGTAGTCTGTCACAGATCCTTCCTCTCTGCCTGTCACTTTTGCGATAAACAAGAATATCAACCCCTTGCAAATTAGGTAAATATTTCTAATGATGTTTTAGTTCAATTACTGCAAAGAGCTAATAATCCAAAAAGATCTCCAAAGCTGATTTTAAAAAGGTGAGTTACTTAATTGATGATTGTAAGATTCAGCAATGCAAGAAACTAGTATTGAACTTAGATTTACAAAGAACTTGCTTAGACAGAATGCTAGGCATACAACCTTTTAGTTAAATGAAGACTACATTCTGGATTCAATGAAAATTACTCCTTTTTTATGATGCTACTCTCTTCCACTGAATTTATCTGTGAAGATCAAATGGCAAACTTCTGCAAAATATTACAGTTCAGTAAGTATCTTCACTGTAGGATATGGAAGTCTAAAAATGAGAAAATTAACTGCTTTAGCATGCTGTATCTCCCAGAAAGCATCTGACAAGCCACAAAAAACAAAAAAGAAAAAAAGTGGAGTGAATCAGCACAGGGGGCAAATGAACTTGAGCTATGAAAAAGGTGCTTCTGTAAAAGAAAGAGGTTGAACACATAAACATATATGTAGATATTTCAGAAGTTACTGCAATCCCCTTCTGTATTAAAGCCCTCCAAGAGCCAAACACCAAATGGCAACCCACCATGGATAGTTTTTACTTTATCAGAGAGCAATTTTCCTTAGGTATATAAGTATTCACCATTTTAAGGGTTTTCCATTTCTGCAGGTTTTACTAGCTGAAGAAATAATCAATACTGCAAGGGCAGGTACTAGAGAGGCATTCACTGTATGAAAATGTGCCCCATCTATTAAAATACAAGAATATCTTTCATGAAATGGGTAATAACACCCCCAGCTTTTACAATGCACTAGAGTGTATTTACTCGTTAAAGACTCTTCTTTGCAAAATTATGCAAAATGAAGTATTTTAAGAAGATGAAGAGGAAAGAAAGAATCTTCCTGTGCCAAATTAAAACCCAGAGACATAATGCTAGGGAACATTTAGTTACTTCTGATCTGTGCTCATTACTGAAAATCCAGGATACTGTGAAGCAAACCAGCAGTCCTACTGACCTCACCCTACTCATCCTCTACTTCCACTAACATCTTTCCTCTTGCTTTTCTTTTCTTAACCTCTCTCTGCCTGCACATAAAATATTTGTTTCTAGAGGAAAGCTGCTGCATTTCTGGTATTGATGATGTGCTTTTCGTTGAACCAGACCTATGTGAACAGGATGCCTCTAGGAACATTTAGGAGATGTAGTGCTAAACTGTTTCTCAAACTGCAAAATATCGCTGCAATGTGCTTCCAGACACATTGCAGCAGAAATTAAGTCCTGTTTAAACTTTGAGGAAAAAACGTAGCCAGCACTACCTCTTCCAGTAAAGGACATTGGAATATGCTTATAATCTGCTTTGGTGTCCTTCAGCAGAAGATGCCATGTCTTCTCTCCATAATTCTAAACTGTGCATGACAAGATGGTATTTGAATATTGTTTCACTAGACATGATGTGTGCACTTATATTTCAGTTCCTAAGAAGGGGAGATAATGATATATAAATAGCATCACTTAACCACCAAACCCAGCACAGAGGAGATGCACTCTCCCTGTAACAGTGGGACTGACCATGTTTTGTTGTGCATGCATCTTTTACTGATTCTCAGCAGAATCCCTTACTTGGTACAGATTTTTGAGTAGAAGTGACAGACTTTATATGAAACTGTACCATTGAGCAGCAGGCTGGCAAGGGATAAATGTCGCTCAGGAGGTTAGACATACACAGCTGTAGAGATTGTGAAATTCAACCTCTGCCCTGAAAAATAAATACCTTGAAAAAATTGTGAAATTCTTAAATAGTGACATCAAAATGAGCATAATAATTTTACCTGTAAGATATGAGCCTTTCCTATTCATGAATGACAAGTGAAGAAAAATCTTTTTTTGGAAACAAAGGCACAACAAAACATTTGCTGTTGCCCTGAATACTAATGATGGAAGACTGTTGCTATGGTGATGCTAATTTTAACGCTCTTGCCTGTGGACTTCATATGAACTGCCCGTTTTAACTTTTGCAAATGTCATTTACAAAATGAAAACCCATTAATGACTGGTGAGGGCACAATGTTCCACTTTAATTAGAATAATAAGGAATGCTGATGCACAAAGTACAGGTTTGTGAATTGCTACAAAGCCCACACTGTCAAAATTAATTACCGCTGATGGGGACTTTGTTCTATTTTTTTTTTCCAAAGGAAGCTTTAGAATAATACAACTGTAGTTTGACTTGAAGATGAAAGCAGGCTCTCCTTTTAATAGCAAGGTGGAATAAAGAAATTTCTGAGACTGACAGTATAGTAAAAAGTACAACAGAGCTTAGAACTGTGACTGAGCCATGCTAAAGGAGCACCAATTCCAGCAAAGGGGAAATACAAGTGCCAATGCTGCCAGAAAAAAAAAATCAGCTAAATACAAGCTCAGAAAAGCAGTTAGGATTTTGAAAATAGAGTTGGTGTTTTTGAAGAACTTAAAAACAAAAATAAATTGAGTGGGTGCTGGGATATGGTTCTGATTTAAGTTAGTGGGGTATTGCTGTGACTTGTTAATTGTGAAGTGCTGAGACAAGTAGATGATGTTTAAAAAAAACAGCACAGATAGTAATAGTAATCTGTTTTTTAATGCACCAAGCCCTTGCAAATCATGAGCATACATCTCTCATGAGAAGGGAAAAAGTTGCAACTACCATTTCTAATTTTGGGACAATGTCTGAGCATATAAAGTAGGTGCTATGCTGCTAACAGCGTGTCAGTAGTACTGACTGCAATGAGGAAAGCATACTGCAATCAAAAGCATCACAGACAGCTGCTGAGAGTACATTATACAGACTAATTGTTATTATTAAATATCTCCATTGTAGCACTGCGTAGAGAATCTAATTTAGAGTTGAGATCCATTGTGTTGCATCCTGCATTAAAAGAAAGCAAACTTGCCTTCTCTTGTGAAGAGCTGGTGAAGGACTTGATTTGTCTTTATGCTATGTCTCTGGTTCAATGTGAGATTGCTGGAAGTGTGACTGGTGTGAGGATGAATAGCTGCTAAAATATTTTTCTAAATTCTCATTCATGATGAACTATGGTTTAATGAGTAGCTGGACTTTCTTCCAGCATGAAATCCACTCTGAGTCTATTGGTATACTCCAGTGCTGTTTTAAAATGGCCTGGCCAATTTTGCCCTTGAATTGCTGGCTATTGTGTAAGCCTCTGTACTTAAATACAGCTCTGCACTCAAGACAGCTGGAATTTCATGGTATTGTACTAAAGAGAAATACAACAAAAAATACAGATTTGACTGAGAATGGTTGTGTCTACCAAGTCTGATTGTTTTTCTGCCCGTGATTCATTAACTCAGAACTTGTTTTCCTCTTGCTGTTAGGTTTCTGCAGAGGTAACTGGGTGCTTTGAGGACACTGCACAGCACTGTCATCAAAGACCTTCTTCAGCAAGCACACTCTCTTCACACAGAGTTGCTCATAGAAGGGCTTGATGCTGAAAATGCCATTGACTATAATTTTGACAGATAATACCTGTGTGCTCTGTGCTGCTGCTGAATGCAGCTGTACCTGGTAAGATGCACAGCCATGAGGCAGCTGGCTGCTCTTGAGAGCCAGTGGGCTCAGGGCTAATTCACACTTCTGCAGGACCTTGTCCTATGATATATCATCTCAGAACAAGAAGGGACAAGGCTCTCTTCTACCCAGTAGGAAAAACCTTCGCAGCTAGCTGGAATTCAGAGGGAGTCAGAAGCAAACAGTAATTTACAAATATGGAACTGATGTGTTTTAACAAACTGACACTTGTAAATTAAAGTTTGGCAGCTTCCCAATATACAAAGGATCAGCATTTATGGAATTAATATAAAGGAAATAATCTGAGAGAACTGCCTCACAGAAAATTGTTGCTAAACACCATTACCAGCACAATTAGATTTTTAAAGTTCATTCTCCAGATAAGAAAGTGGTATTTCTGACAAAGTCCCTTGCCAACACTGATGGACAAAGAATTCAAGCAGTTTAAGTTAGTGGACCCTTCTGGCATGGAGACTTCTATGGGATCAAGATCACCTCAGTCTTCTTCTAGACATATTGGACACCTGGATAAGAAAGGAAAATTTTTGCTCCTGTTATTTATTGTCTGTTAATCCATATGAATGGGTAGAATGTAAAAATTATCTGCCTTTTGTGCAGAGGTTCAGTGAAACATCCACTGGTACATAACTGAGCAATAAAGATGGTCCAAGCTGTAATCTGGAATTAAGTGATGAAAAGAGTAACAGTGCCTCCAACAACTTCTAACCTCTTCTCACATATTTCATATTCTGTGCAATAAATTTTTTTCAGCTGTTACAATTCATTTTCTGACTATTGTTAATACAGTGTTCACAGCATCTTTTAATGAGGCAATAATAGCTGAGGCTGAATTAGATTACTGCTAATCAGAGCCACTGAGTACCAAGAAAAAATCTCCCAGAAGAAGAGAATCAGAAAAAAATATAGTTGTTTGGTGTTAGAAAAGGAGATAAATTATCTTAAGGACAAGCAACACTAAATGTGTAAGTAGGCATAAAGTGCACGGGATAGCCAACAGAAGCAGCAAAACATTGTGTAAGATAATAGAAATGTCAACAAAGAAACACTGGTGTTTGAGAGAAAACATCTATTTTGAGCTTGGGACTTAATAACCATCTAATGGCAAATGCTATAAACAGGACATAAAACTGTAATTAACAAGTTTAGAAGTTATCAGGATAACTAAATTAAATGAAATTGTGGAAGGAGAGGTGAGAAAGTAGAACAAAGAGGGTGGTGGGCTGGAGGCAGAGTTTCCAGTGGGAGGACTGGATCTGCAAAAGGAGCATAAGAAAGAAGATACAGAAGAATAACAGTAAATTATTACAAGGGAAAGCCTGACAGCAAGCCAAGAGAAGGCATGAAAGGACAGCAGCAAGATAGTTTGTTGAAAGTGGTGGAATGACCTAGAAGAAAGTGAACACTGAAAAGATTCTTGGAACTGGACTGCAGGAAATTGTTAGTGACCTTATTAAGAGCTGTTTTAAGGAGAAAATGGAACAGAAGCTAGAAATGACTGGGCAGAGAAAAAAGCATGGACTGGAAAAAGACACAAATTCCAAGAAGGAGGGCAATGTTCTGCATATTGAACAGTGTTAGAGAAAAGATTTGTTTTGTTTTATCATAGGCAGTCCTGAAGAGAAAGTTCCATGTAAGGAAAGAAGGAGCAGATAAGCTTCAAAAAAAAGACATCACTAGAAATCTAAAGTCCTAAACAAGTCATTTTGATATGCTCCTAATATATAAGGGACCGGAGAAATTAAGCAAATAGACTTGTTCTCTAATACCCAGCTACTTGATGTCCCTTGCTAATTTCTTGTTGTGAAATGTACCACCTGTAACTTGCTATTACTTCAAAGAAATTTGTGGCAAACAAGACTTTTCTCCTTCAAACAAATAGTGCTTTTCAATTCTATTTCCCTCACTGTGACAAGCCCTTTTCTCTGAACTCCTACTGCTGCACAGTATTATGGCAGCAGCTTGATGAATATGTTTTCCTTTGTTGAAGACAGACCATATAGTTTATCACTGGTTGAGTAGTTCTATTTTTTTGTTGTTGTTGTTGTTTTTTGGCTAATTTCTAAATAATGTTCAGAAGGAAAAACTAAAACAATGCCAAAAACCAAAACACTTCCCAAAAACCCAAGCAAAAACCTCCCAAAAACCACAAACACAAACAAAAACCCCAAAACCCCCTTAAACAAACAAACAAACAAAAAACTCACAAAGAAACAAAAAACCACATAAACAAACAAAACCCCCTAGAATCCCCAAAAATCAAAAATCCAACCATATTGAAATTGTTGGTTATTCAGATTTGTGCCTGGTGTAATTTTAGTTTAGGACTACTTCAAGAAAATTATATCATTTGAATCCAAGCAAAATTTAGAGCTGTCTAATGTGCTTTCTAGTTACCTCTGAAAGTACAGAATATGGCTGTCACTTGGAGCCAGCTTTTCCGTTGTGCTTCACCAAGGCAATTACAAAACACAGCAATTTTTGAATTATAAATGCAAGCCCTCTATACTGATTGAAACCACCATTGTGGCTTTTATATTATAAAAACCAAACAACCAAAAGCATATAGGTTTGGTTGGTGAATATCTCTAAATGATATTTCAGCTACAGAATTTAGTTTTATGTTTCACACTGTGTAAAATTTCAGATTTTTTTTTTTTTATGAACTTGAATTAGCATTGTCTTGTAGAAGGTTCATTGAATATTAACACTGTGCTGTGAAAGCAAACTTTAATATTCAATGACTATGTTTTTATAGCCAAGGATCAGCAAAATAGAGCACAAAAGTAATTGAACATCATGTGGTGGCTAAAAGCTGATTAATATACATAAAAGTATTTCACATTGGAATTTCTCATTTACTAAAATCTGCTCAGTAAAATTGGCAACTGCAGTATGACTGGAATTGGTGATAAAATGGAAGCAGAGGATGCTTTCAAGCACAGAAGTAAATGCAAATTAATGACATGCAACACTGTAATCAAGATGTAAGAAAAACTACCATAAATGTAGGCTTCTTTACTTCAGAACTTCTCTGAGTTTAGCTGTTTAATCATATTTACCAAATGCAGTACATGATTTATACATTCCAGGAGTTTTCAGCAAACAGGATTGAAAACAGAAACCCTCACTGATGAGAATTTTACTTTAAAAATTTTTCAAATTTTTCCTTAACTGTTTGAGCAGAGGGAGTCCCAGAGTAACAGAATGCATGTATGTGCACATAATATATTTTTTAACCTTAAGATTCTGATCAAATTTGCATTTTTAGACCTTCAAGTGGGAGGGAATTCATTGAGGGAATATTCACCTATGAGTTTGTTTCATACTGTTATTCTCTCTATGTTTATATCTGAAACTAAATTAGACACTGGTTTCCTTAGGGACATATCCAGTCTTTATGGCTGTATCCTGTTTACTGCAGCTGCTGTTGTTGCATCAAGTCACATTTGCAATTGCTTTCACTTTTTTCTATGTTTTCAAAAAAGGTGCATAGGTAAGGTCACCTAAGAGCAATGCCATTGATGAAGTCCTAAAGTTAAAAGCAATTAAGCAGACTTAAATTGAAGATGAAACAGTAGATAAAAATCACTGATCTGGGAGGACATACGCAGCTTCTGATTTTCTAATGAAGGTGCAGTTTTCCTGTCTTTCAGCTTGCAGCAGAATCTGTTCACCTTTTGTCACATTCTTTACAATGTTAAATTGTGTATCCCTTTGCTAATAGAACCTTTATGATGGCAAATGGTGGATTGGAAAATAGTGCTTTGAAACAAACAAAAAAAAATTAGTATTTCAGTATTTTTATTCAATTGAAATTTAATTTCTTTTTATCTTCCCTATATTTTTATGCGATATTTTTCAGGTCAATACATTTGTATGACATTTGTATGACCATTTAAACATCTCCTTGAGATGCCTATGAGCAAGTGCCTGCTGCAAAAGTGTCCCTTAATCATTAACAAAGTATAACAACCATGTCTCAACTAGAAAAGCTTTGGGTTATGATTAAAATCTTATCATAGTGCTCCATGTTGCATATATAGTTGAGGTGTTTGTATGAAGTTTATCTATTCCCATGCCAAATAGTAATTTTTTAGCTACTCTTTACATTTTAATTCCATGCCTGGAACATTTCTTGCTTACAATTTTTCTTAGTATGCTTCATGCAGAGTGTCATAACCCTCAAGCATTAAAAGTTTTACAACATTTTCTCCAATAACGCAGCTTTTAAGGAAAAAAAAATCAGTTAAATTTGTTGAAAAATGAAGCAAAGAAAAATGTATCTTTGCCTCTCTACTCCTGTATTAGCTCTGCAGTAGTGAACAGAAAAAACATCTTGATAAAGAAAACAAGGAGGCAAATACATAATAAAATCCAAAAGGCAATCTGGGTTATTTACTATACAGATATCTAATACTTAAACATTGAAATAATAGAAACTATCCTAGCAGACATCTAGGTAAATATAAAAAACCTGAATGGAATTGTATTATCATGGTTTTAAATATTAAGATTTCTTTAAAAACCTTTGCCTATTGCATAAATTTTTAACGTTAAACTCCACAGCTCAATTGACCATTTAATCTCATTAACATAATAGTGCATAAGTTCACATTATAAAGTGTGAAGTACGTAAGTGAAGAATAAAACTGAAAAAGTGAAGAATAAAATAACAACTTTGCACATACTTGGAGCAACATTAATTCTTAGTAATTTTGCTGTATTGAGTTTATGCCCCCCACAAGCTCCCAAACTAACACCTACATATGGCATTTATGCTAACAAATTTTGGTCCTGCTGAAAAAGAGGAGGAAGGACCTTGACACACAGAGTGGGTAGGTGATAATGAGCAAAGTTTGACCTCTACTCACTATTCTCCTCTGTAGGCTGTACACACCACCCAGTGACCCTGCTAGGCTCGTTATATAATGGGTGCTGCTTGTGTTGTACCATAATCTCATTTTCTGAGCTCAATTGCCATGGAAAATGCAATGCCACGAATGCTTATGTTACAAAAATTACTTGTAAGAAAAGCAATTCATTCAGAGATGAGATGCAATTTTTTATGGTTTGTTTTTCTTAAATTATCTAGCCAGAGATTTCCTAATATAAAAGTTTATCTAATGAATATTTGAAATTCAAAACAAATAAGTACCATGCAGGAGGCTGCCAAACCTAAAGATCATATTTGAAACTGTAATTTGTCTCGTAAAATTCAACTTTTAAAACAGAAAGTGAGAAATAAGCAAAATTAATATAGATGGTTTGGTAATTCATAACCTATTCATTAGAATCTTTCCTTAAGTCTAACTGCAACCTCACTGACATTATATAGTTCTCAATTAATTCATTTTATGTATCCCATAGAATCTGTAGCTCCTAAGTGTAGTATACACACAAACTAGTTCTCCAGATTTAAGGTTTAAAGATAAGGATATCACAGGACTGATGTGCAACACAGATCTGATTTCAGCTATTACTTGACAAGAAGAAAAAAAAAAGAGAAATCATTGAAAGGCATCCCATTAGGAGAAAAATGGGCCCAATAATCCATAATCATGATTCAGTAAGTAAAGACTAGACAAATCTCTCATGGTAAGAAGTGTTTGTAAAGACGGGTGGAGAATATTCTGAAAAATACAAACATGTTGCAGTCAGCAGGAGAACTGGTGTCTTACAAGGTCAGAGAAAGAGTAGATTCAAGAACAGTTCAGCAGGATCCATGAATTAATTTTGAAAAAGAATTCAGGAAAACACCTGACCTTGCCCTGACAGACAGGCCACTTAGGGAAACAGAACGAGCCCAGCTGGTGTGGCCGATTATTGCACTCTCAGTCTGCTCTGGGTTGTTGCATGGCCTCAGGTGCCAATATGAGAACGTTCCTCAGTCAGCCAAGGCTGTGCATCCACAGCAAATAGAGCTGCAAATGTAAATTATACCTGGCCATACCCACTGCTTTCCCACTGGTATTGAGACCTTTCTTAAAGTACAATTAAAAATTACAATCCTGCCTTATTTTAGACTGACGAGATCACAAAGAGGACAAAAAAAGGCACAAGTGGGATAAATTTAATGCTGACTCCCTTATTATACGAATGGAATTTTTCTTGTGTGAAATGGAGAAATCATCTTATTTCTGGAGCTGGCTGCATTAGAAGGGACACTGGACCAAGGGCAATGCAAGCAATGGATGTGACAAGTGCTGCTTTGGAGAAGCTGTCAGTCTTTGGAGGAAAAAGGGGAGTATGAGACTTCTTGATATAACACGAATATGTAAGGAATCTGAGATATTGTTCCCCATTGCCTTGAGTATTACATTGGACAGTTGTCAGAAGTTGTCTCCTCTTTGTCTGTCATCTAAATTAAGTACGTAATTGATCTTTAAAAAAAATAATTCTGACAGGCAAATCTTTCTATTTTTTTTCCTTAATGTGTCTAATCTTTTCAAGTTCAAAGCATTCCAGTGGAAATCAAACATAATTCCTATCTTAGAATCCTGCTTATTAAGCACACTGTTTAAAAGATGGGCTTTGAGTAGTTGGCAATACATTTTAGCTATCAGGAGCAGCTGTAAAATCTACTTTTTAATGGAAGATTTGGCATATATTCTATAAAATAGAACCATATTGTATAGATGTCACTCAACTTTGTAAAGCTTATATTGGCTATGTAATTTTTCATTCATTTACTTCAGTTAAGTGTCGCCAGGCTACATTTAACAACTGGAGTAAAATGAAGATAATAGAAATTAAGTAAAATTCAAGTAAAAATCACATTCAGCTTACAATAAATGTAACAACTTCAGCTACAATAAAAGTTAAATATTTAAGGGTATGTAATTATATTCTACTACACTATAAATACATGAACTCCTTGTACAGTACCAAAAGTTTACTTTTTCACACTATTGCCTATAAAAACAGTTCATATATTAATCTCCTAGTCTCAGAGCTGGAAAGCAATGACTAGCTGGATTTAATAGATTTAAAATGTTCCCTTTAATTAGAAAAATAGGAAATTCAGATTCCATCTAAAATTCTTGCCCAGCTCATTATCTGCATAACATATCTTAAGATTTAACCTGCAAAAAAATTACCCTTGCATTGTTTAACCCCTTTGTAATGCTTAAGACTATATATTCCTCATGAACATTTGCAGTGAATGAATTTGAAAACAAAGCTTAAGAGCTTTACTCTCCACTTAACTATGAGCAGTGTCCCATCAAGAGGACCAGGTGTTGTGTGGGCACTCAAGGAAGCTGCTCTCCACCCTCCACAACAGGCACTATGTTTATGGAGGGAAAGCACATGGTTTCCCTCACTCACTGCCCCAAACCAGAGGCTACAGCCCTGCCCTCAGGCCCCACACCAGCTAGGATGTACAAAAAATTGTTGCTGAGTACTTATAATTAATTTAAAAACAAATTAAATCCTCTTCAGTTGCTTCTGATGTGAGGGCAGTAACTCCCTGCTGACAGATGGTAACGAGGAGCAGACCCACGATATCTTCCTTGAGTGCTCTCACTCAGTCAGCAGGAACACATCTGTTTATAACCTCTGCTTTCATTATAAAGGTAGTTAAAGGCTCAGGATTTCTCATTTATTTACACTCTGAGTTTAAATTTTTGTGACAAGTTTTGGAACCAAGGCTTCACAACCCTACAAATCATAAAGAAAATCTCTGCACTTGGACAAACCTCTAAGAAATATCATTTAGATTTTTATGCCAGGCAGAATTTACATCACATAAAGGCAAACTGAAAAGTATTATACTTTTTCTTTCCTTCACAATAGTTTCAATTTTCCTATGCAGAGTTCAGAATTGAAAGACAGGAAAAAATCGTAATAACTATGCTTTTAAGAAGCCAAAAATAATACCTTTTTTTGTATTTTGTATTTCGTGGATAGGTTAACTGTCAGCCATTCACATAGTTTTCATAGCTTGCTCACAGCTTCACTCACTACATATATATAATCATACATTATTTATTTATGGTTCTCCCTGTCTCTGCTCTGTCTGACAGATATTTCCTACTTCTCTTTGTGCCTTGTACTTATCTACATTCTGCAGAAGAAACAATTAACCCAAGTGATTTTCTCAGAACAGCATCTCTTCACTTTTTATCTTAGCAGAATTTAATTCAGATACATTCATTTATCCTGTCTCTAAGTTGAACAAAAGTAAAAGAATCATGGCTTTAATCTGTTTGCTTTTACAATGAAAACTCAGGGGTCTTAGCTCTTTTTTCTGTGTTGAAATTCTGCATGGCTAAACAACAATTGAAAGAGAGATTAAAAATTAAGACAACAAAGAAATATGTTTATAGAAACTGGCCTGCTAGATCTCCAGTGTGAAGTAGGGAAAGAATGAAGGATCTAAAACTAGCAAAAATCTATGTCACAAGCTGATACATTAAATGCAAATCAAATATTCTCATAGGAAACTACAATGTGGAAGAGAGTGAGCAAATAGAGATGCCTTGTCCTTGGAGTTAGTTCATTGCACAGCTAATTTATAGAGAGAGCCTCACATGGATCTTCTGAAGGAGTCAAAGCTGTGCTCCTGAGAATCCAGCTTTGTCCTCAGCAGGACAAAGTTCAGTGAACTGCTATAATCTGTATAAGAAAATAAGCTTGGCTGGGAAATAACTTGGAAGGTTTCCTTTGTGGGAAGCACTGAGATGAAAGACTACTGTATTTTTGCAGAAGCATTTTAAATCCTTCAAAAGAATGGGCACAGCAAGAGGGTAAGAATACAGACACTATTAACTGGCAAGCTAGATACATGGAGGAAGAATAATGTCAAAGATTAGCACAAATATAGAAGTCACACCTACTAGATTTTAACACATTCATGATGGCAGGACTCCTGAATATTTTTTTAGAGAGAAAGTATGTTGCAGACTTCAATCCCACTCCTCCTCTTTAATCTGAGGCAACAGAGATCTCCCAGCACTGAGTAATGGACAAGTTTGCAGAGCAGAGGATAAGAGACAGACAAGAGAGATGCAAACATGGTTTAGAGTAGAGCTGCTTAATGTCCCTTTGTGCCCTGGGAGGACAGACACTGCAGAGGGACTGGTCGTGCAGCAGGACCAAACACTTCCTCTGGTGCTGCAAAATGGAAAGTAGAGACTTGATTTTGTTACCTGTCACTGCTTTGGAGCAGCTGCTCTGTTTGATTGGAAGATAAGAATATGCATGTGCATGCATGCACACACCAGATCCCTTTCATCACGGAGTGAGCTCTGATAAAATATGATCTAACCTGAATTACAATGTAAAAATCCGCAGCCTCCCTACCTTTATTATCTGCCTTTTTTAGAATTTGAGACTTTTTTTAAACTCTTTTGACACATATTCAGTAGTCTTTGAGGTGTGCATTTTTTCCATTTGCTTTTCAGATTTGTAATGTGGAGTAATTGCCTGTTTTGTCTTCTAAAAACTTAAATTTAGAAATTTTAATGAGTACCTAAAACATTAATAAAGAGTACAGACATGCCTGTGCCTGTTTCTTCTTTTCCATTTTCTAGGTTGCACTGCAGTAAGAGCAGGATCAAGGTCTTCAAAGAACAGGACAGATTAAAACTATTTTTTTATAGTCCTCTCCTTTTGTAATCTAATGAAACCTTTAAATTCTGTACTAGACACAAGGAATATGTTAAGGAGAAAAAAGATCAAAATGAAAAGGATTGGATAAAATGTGTTTTCAAGCAATTCTATATGTTCTGCCTCAGAGGCAAAGCAGAGCGTTTTTTTAACTCAGTAGCACTTCATGGTCTGAGCAAGTGCTCAGTGCCCCAGCAGCCATGTCCAGCTGCAGCTTGGGATACTTCTGCTGTCCTGGAACACAAAAACTTGATTTCCTTAGTTGGCTGGGGAAGAGAAGGGTGAGGCTGAATTTCTGGTCTGGCTTGTCATCTCCATAAGGAGGGAAGCACATGAAAGGGTGGAAGGAAATGCAGCAGCAGATGCAAGGCCATTGAAAGGCCATTTTCATGGGGCTGACACTAGACCAAGAAACCACCAATTTCTAGACACCAGGGACAGCTGAAGCAGGTTGTACACTGTTGATAATCATATTGTACATGGTAATGTTTCTTATATAAATACAATTTGAACAAAAAAACCCAAAACCAACTGGTGTGAATAAGCTCAAGAGGGAATTATTAAAGTAATAGTGTTAGAAACAACTAGTTGCTACAGATTAATCAACTGTATACAAATGAAATTTTCACCAGGAAAATCACAGGTCTTGAAGACACCTAACCATAAATAAACATTGGTGCTGAAGACTTAGCATGAAGTACTGCCTGATTTAGAGATTATTGAGTGCAATATAATCACAAATGGGAAAGTGATGAGATAAAACAGTTAAGCATCAAAGGAAAAACAGATAAAATGAAAACCAGTAAAATGTGTAGCAAATCTGGCTAATGAAGAGGGCTAATACAAATATTCTACATTGATGACAGAAAGAAAATTATGTAAACATGAAGAGAATGCTACCTGTATCTTCTTAGTCTTCATTAAGCTCTTTTGGAGAATTAACAACTAAGAAATAAGTAACGCATAATTCATCAAAGATTTAAAAAAAAAAGTGTTTATTTTAAAAGCCAAAAAGGTACAGAAAACAATTTAGTTGTTTGTAAATATGAAATATGAGTGATGAGAATGAATGGAAAAAAAAATGACTGAAGATAGTTGGGGAAGGCAATAGATGTATCAGCTCAGTAAAATGCATTAAAACTTGACCACTTTGTTTCATATCTCAAGGACAGAAAGTTTTTCTATAAAAGCTGTGGCTAAATTAAAAACTTTAATTAAACTAGTAATGTATGACAGATGTACTTGACCCCTTAACCAAACTATCAGTAATTTGGTACAGGCTTCAAAGCAAGTAAAGACCTGAGTTGTAGCCAGGCCAAGAACTCCTCTAGAAACTCCCAAAGGGGCAGAGTGACCCAGAGAGCATCGATGCTTGGAACATGGATTGTGTGAGTAATGTATGAATAGCAGGTGGCTTTTCCAAGGGTCTTCTATCAAAGAACAAAGAAGGCTTTTGGTACATGGAGGTTCATGCATACTCTTCCTCCTGTATTAAATTTGACTACAAGCCAACCACCTTATTCCCTAGCTTTGACAGCCTCAGGGAGCCACCTTTGAGCCCTCCCTGCTGGGCAGTGTGGCTGCACAGCAGTGACCTCCCCTTCCCCTGCTTGCCCTGCCTTGAATAACTCTCAAGGTTATTCCTTGAGGCAGAGACCTTTCTACAAACAACCAATTCTTGGATGACTCCAATTCTAATTCTCTAAACTAGAACTGGACTGCACAGCAGTGACTCTCCCCTGGAGCTGGGACTCTTCTCAAGGACTGCGATTCCTTACCTGAGACTAAGAAATCCTTCCTTACCCAAGGTGGAGAAACCCCTTACTTATGAATCCTTGGTAAGTGGCTGGTAGCATGGTAAATAAATATTAATGAAATCCATGTAGTTAATTTCTTTAGACACATGCCATTGTCCACGTCTGAGACTAAGTCTGGACCTAGCTACAGCTAAGCTCCATCAGGACTTTAGAAAACAAGGGGGTCTGCACTGAAACTCATGACCCATTGGGAGAGTCTAACACCCTTTGGCTCTTTGATCAATTTGTAAATAATTTGAAATAGATTTGAACTTGATTTCCCTTTGTATAATGTAGTAACGATATAGAATGAACCTTGCCCTTGAACCTTATTAAGATGCACTTTTATAAATTCATATTAAACCCACTCTTGTTAATACCTCTGACAGTGATCCTTCAAGTGATCTGAACCATTCATTTGTGACAAACTAGTGTAGCTGACAGGATCCTAAATCAGGATCCATGGCAAATGCTGCAATGGTTTTTATTGAAATGGTTCTCAAAGTGAACAAAATAAACATATTCCTTTGAATTTGTAAATGGCCTAGAATAGAAGACTAAAAAGTAGGAAGGAGTAAGCAAGACCGGCACAGGCCATTTTAGCAGCTACCCCTGACTGTTGGATGTGAGTGGCACAGACAAAGGTGCCAAGCATAGCATGAAGTGCATTTTGTGCCTGCTTTAAGAATTGCCAAACTCCCCTCCCCAAAATGGCAAGTCATGCCATGTGAAAGAGAAAAGGAGGATCTTTACCCTCATGTTAGTGCCATAAACTCAGTCTCAAATGCCAGAGCATTGACTTGCTTTCCGGCCTGTCTCTGGTAGACTGCCCCTCCTTCTTGACAGAGCTTTCCCGTTTCTTTGTGACTGTTTCATTATTCACAGCAAAATGCAAGCATCAGAAAACTTACAAGATTAATGCAACAGTAAACCAGCTTAGCCAGGTATAACTGAACCTCTGAACTGCACCACAGAGTTTCCTGCATGCATAACTCATGTTCTTGTTCTAGGGCTGCTGTAGAAGTTCACCCTGTTGTGAAAGTTGCAGCTGAAGTGCCACTGCAAGAGCACTCTGTAACCAAATGGCTTCAGTGACACTAGCTGAGCTTGCAAAGTGTTTAGGGAGTATAAAGAGGAACCACGGAAATAGGTGTATTAAAGATTACCCATGTCTTTGTTACTTGCACTACAATGTTAATAGCTGGTATTGCATCAACTGTTTCCTTCAGAAGTAGGATAAGTAATTCAAAGCACATGTTACAATTAGAGAACTCAAAAGAGAAGAAAAAAATGTATTAAACCATCTTTTTTGTTGTTGTTGTGTGGTGGCTCTGTTTAGGGCATGAGAAGCAGGTATTTCCAAATTGTGGTTTTTTTAAAATGTTCTCCTCATTTGTTGCGCAGACACATGTCTTAAAGCAAACTAGCTTAGTTTGGAAACTAAACTCAAAAAGATTAGACTTTAGGGACTAATTGCCCCTTGTCATTCCTCAGCTATGCACTTTACCAAGTACTGTCTCTAAAGGAATTCCTAGTATTGAGTATATGCATTTAAAACCGTTATATATTATTAAAATTCTTATTTAATAAATAGTTATAAATAATTTAAAATTATAGGGTTAAAAACCCCCCAGTGTATCACATTTAGAACTGCAATTCAGAATGCTGGGTTTTTTTTGGTTTTGCAAAACCTGCCACACATACACACAGAGGTCAACAGCACAACTTAAACTATAATCCAGGTACCTCAAAGCTTTACTTCATTTGTAGGTGATTTATAGTAGCATAAAACCAAAGAACTCACAAATCAGTGCATCCTATTGTGTTTTTAGATAACTAGCACACTTCTGTGAAATGTATTGCAGGTTTTTTGTCCTTCCCATTTAGACACTATAGAAGCAATTCACAATCATTTAAGAAAATGCATCTCTCCTCTTAAATAAGAAATGTAAACAGCTGGAATGAATTACTGTTTATACTCACTTGATATAATACGGCACTTTGTTTGGTGAGATTGCCCTCTCCCAGGGGCCTTGGACAGAAGCTGTTAACAACAAACAAGCAAATAAATAAATAAATAAATAACTGCACACGTACATTCATACATACAAATAGACCTAGAAGAGAAACGTGGAGGTCAAACAGGAAAGACAACGTTAATCTCCAGAATTACAATTTTACACTCGGCCACGTTGATACAGGTCTGTTTGCTCAGTTGCCCGTGAAGGCAGGAAGGATTAACCTGCTGTTCTGAAACTTCTGTCCTAATCTGAGAGAAACCGAACTCATTCAGCTGCAAAGATAAATACAAAAACTCCTTGAAAGCTAAGCTTACAGAACCGATACGAAGCAGAGCAAGCAACCTATCTTTCTGGCATGCTCTTTTATAGGATTCCTCCTGCTAAGGTGTTTGGCTGGGTTTTCTTCTATTTCTTTCCTTGTGTGGTCAGCACTTCCCATCTTTCTAAGAACAGAATTATGCACCTGTTTACATTTTATGTTGAGTGGCATTACACTGAGAGATCATCTAAGTATTTTACTTGTTATTGTCTTGCTGACTTGTTCTATTTGGTGGACATTTTTATTTTTATTTGTCCACATTACTAATTGTGTCGTACTGCCTTCCAATATGGAAGTAATGAACAAAATAATGGACAAAATGACAATATGATCACAACAAATAGAGAGGAAATCATTTGCTCACTCTTGGCTATCATGGTGTTACATGTCAACATCAGCTTACAACACAATGAAAATATTTTGGAAAAGAGGTTTTTATAAAACTCATTTGACAAAAAAACCTATAAATTATTTTTTATTAGAAGCAGACATAATTTTTAGTTTAGACCATAATCAGGGAGATAATTTTTTTATTAAGAGTTTGTTATCTGTCAAAGAAAGTAGAACCAAGAATTTTCCTTCTTTAATATAATGATTAAAACAGAAAATATAAGAAAAGTGATCTATCTAATGGAGAAAAAAACTCCTGTTTGCTTCACCCAGTATAATCCTTCTTTTTAGTGACCCCTGCTGTTCACAATGGAAAGCAATTGTTACCAGGACAACTAGGAATTAGCTTCTTGACCATTTGGCTCTATTTTTTTTCCCTCTCATACTCAAAATAGATACTTGAAAAATGCCACTCCCAAGTTGCTTTATCAAAATCAACAAATCACAATCCATACAAATAATAACTACCAATATACATATTTCATCTACTGTGTACCAGATTCACAGAAGTCAGTTCTGTAGAATGAAGTATAGTGTCTCTCTCTTGCCCACATATTGGAGTAGGTGGAAATAAGAGTTTGAGGAAAGAGATGAAATTTACTTCTTAAACAGCTATATAGGGAAATGTCACTACTTTTGCACATGAATTGTGAAGAAGGGCTGGAGGAAAACTAGGGACTCCAGAGGGGACACAAATCAGCCATGGGAGAAACTGGTGCCATTATAGATGGTCTGAAGAAGAGAAGGAAGAGCTGGTGGGAACACAATACAGGCTGGGGAGAGGGTGAATGAATTTCAAATACATTTTGGACAATGCTAAGAAGCTAGGGAAAGGAAGGAATATATTTGGAAGAAAGGGAATATTAGAATGCTTAGGGTTGGAAGGGACCTTAAAAATCATCTAATTTCAATTTGCCCACGAAGGGCAGGGAGCCTCCTATTAAACCAGGTTAATCAAAGCCCCATCCAGACTAATCTTGAACACCTCCAGGAATGGGGAATCCACAACCTCTCTGGAGAACCTTCCAGTGCCTCACCACTCTTGCAGTAAAGAATTCCTTCCTAACTCCCAATCCCAACCTATCCTCCTTCATATTTAGACTGTTTCCCCTATCACTACATGCCCTCATGAAAAGTCTCTCTCAATAAATATGATAATCCTGTTTCAGATTGCTGGTGGCCAAGGACTTTCAAAAATTCTACCTCAGCATCTCTGCATGTTCTGCTGTTGTCTTCAACCCCCAGTCAACCATCTGTAGCTAAGCTGCCATTGCTTTCCTATTACTTACATTTACACAGATTTGTGTTCTTAAAAGAAGAAAAGTAAATTTCAAAGGTATGAACCATGAGAATCAGTAACTCTCAAAATGTGCAAGACTCAGAATTTTAATTACTGTGTTTTAGATCTCTTGGAAAACTAGCACACTGCACTGCCATTGAAGCCTGTAGCATGGCCCACACACACAGGAACACAAAACCATATGCACTTTCAAATACAAATACTAAAATATACACTCAATTTATATATGATCAAATACTCCTTAGTGGGCCAGGCACTACCCTTTGGCTCTGTGTTTGCAGACTGCAAGGCTGAGGAGATGTGAAGGCCAAGGCTGGTGTCCTTTGAGCTGCTCTTCCTGGTAGCATGAACGGCAGCTGTTCAGTTTCTGTGCTCTGCTTCAGCCTCAAAAGATGATATCACACAATGTTTTGACGTTAAAAATCTCAAAATAACTTTTAACCCCATTTTCAGGTTCATACAAAATTCTTAACCGTGATGCTTAAATATTCTTTCTACTTGTAAGAAAACAAACTGCTGAAAATATAATTTTGATGACTGATCCAGTATTCTCCATTCTAGATGACAGTAGGAAACAAAAGCCAAGGAGTTAGATCACTATTTCATTTTACACTATCAGTTACTAAGTGATTTCTTTACATGCTCTCATTCAGCGACACTAACCTAATGTGTGCTAATATGTGATCCATCAACCAGTTTTAAAATGATTACTCAGTGACAAGTGTAAGGGTTCTTACCCATGGCAATTGGCATTGTCTGAGGAATAATTCTAATCAGATTACACTCTTATCATTTTTGAAACAAAATACTCTTCAGCATTAACTAAAAATTGACCTTGTTACATATTTCTCTCCCAAGAAATCATTAATATTCCCAATGAGAATACTGCCAAGTTACAATTGTTTCACTTTAAGATTTGTTTTTAATTCAATAGCTAAAGGACAGAATAGATTGCTGCATACTTTTCAGAAGATGTATTTCTTCTCTTGCTTCTGAATTAATCTGGGTAAGAGCTTTGCAGTCATAACTTATTATCACAAAATCTTACATATGATAGTGTTCTTGATCTGTTAGAAGAGGAACAAATACTTTTGCTTTCATGAGAGCTAAGTGCTATAGGAATAACAAACAATCCTGTGATGTTCTGCATAATTGGATTTAGTATTCCTTCAAGAGGTTGCTGTGAAGCTGTCTATAATACGCTTCTGGTTTCCTGGATGATTCTAACCTTGCATAAATTTGAGTTGACAAAATGTGCAGTACTTTTTACAGCTATATATAGAGAATAATCATTTCATTTTTGGCAGAAGCCCAGAAGCTGAGACCAGCTGTTTCTTATCTTTGGTTATCAATACAGGTTTACTGTCCATTACAAAATTAGTGCAGGTAAATGGTTAAGTCCACCTAAAAGTCTTGTTTGTTGCAAAGACTTTTTTAATATATATATGCTCTAGTATCCCTGGGTGGTACTTAAGAAGCAGGTATTTCATGTTTGCTGAGAGTAATTCCAAAGTGTTTTATTGCTTAAGCTTGCACAGTGTAAGAACCCATTACCATACACTCAGTTGCTTTCAATGCTGTTGTGACTGAAATTAAATACCACAACAAAATACAGGGCATTTTAAGAGTTAATTTAAATTTCCCTACACTCTATTTGCATTGACATGATTTTAATGGTTACCTAGTTTTTCAGTTTTATTTCTTCCTGTAGGTGTTCTAAGAGCTGAGACTTGCTTTGCCTGTGAACACAGCTCTTGATGGTAAGCTGACATTCTTACTTGGCAAAATGTGTAATGAAACTGTGGCATGGTTGGTCTCTGAACTTCAGTACTGTTTTAATCTATGCAGGGATCTGAATGAAATATTAAATAGGACGATAGTGGTTGATACTACAAAAAATAACCTTATAAATATTTCACTTGAGCACTGCAAACATAATGAAAAATACATGTATGTTTACCAATGGTAAACTATTTCTCCTTCAGCTATTGAAAGAGTAAATTCGGTATGTCCACATTTAAATGTTGCTCTCAGTGTTCCTTATTGAAATAGCACAGACTTCTAGTCACCATACGAGTGTACTTTTCCAGTTCTAAATAAAATTTAAAAAAGAAATTTTTTTATTTAATTTTCACTAAGGGGTTTTGGACAGAAACCACAAAGTGGTTAAAAATGTGTTACATATATCCTGTCAATTACTTTTTTCTCCCTTTGTTAGAAATTCATTATATTTATTGTATATTCCTTTCAGCATTGTGGTAGTTAAAGGTGAGCTCATTTCTACGTCCCCCATCATCTTGTGGCCATAGTGTCTCTAACTCAGCAAGGTGCTGAATTATGTTCGCATTTCACATTTTAATGGTAATAATTCTCTGATTCAGCCTGGAAATTTTACCTGCATGACCTGTGTGACACTGTTCTACCTAGCATTATCATCATTAATACCTTAATACAAACACAGAGTTAAGAAACCGTTTATTTATTCGCGTAAAGTTTGTTTTGATGCCAATTATTTTCACTGCAGCAAGGTAGGGATTTGGTGACTTCAGATAAAGGCAGGCAGGGAGAAAAAAAATGAGATGATCTTTGCATCAGGAAAAGACTCTGATTCCCCAAGAATCAGAATTTCCTGTCTGTGTAAGCTACCTTAACTTTTCAAAGAAGATTCACTGAGTATTATATTTTGATTATTTTCAGATTACACCAGTATAAATGAGAAAATAGTCTGCTCTCCAGAGACTATAAGGAGGTCATGCTTTTCCTCCGTAGAGAACATGCTAAAGCAATATTTCTCCACCACAATCAGTGCATGATGCAGGCTGGCAGGATGCCACCTCCAAAACGTGTATCTGCATGGCAGTGACACAATAGAAGTGTTTGCATAACCTGAAAGCTCTTTGAGATCCTTTGCAACAAATGTCACTATATACCTGTAAAAGATAGGTTTTTCAACAAAGATTTAGATTGATTTCTAAATTATGTGACTTTTTAATTGTTCTAGGCAAGACTGATGAACAATCAGACCATGTTGTGTAGCACTGAGGTCTAATATTGCATGCTGTATTTGAGAAACTGATGTCATAATACATCAACTACTCAACTGGGAAGCTACAAGGTAGAAACATCAACCAAAACCTGCCTTTCATAAGGTCTACAAAACCTGGGGTCTATTCTCCTCCAAGCCCCAGCTGCACATGGAGATTAATTTATGGGGATTTTGGAAATAGAGAGCCCCTTCTGAGCTTGAATTCTGCCCTTCTTAAGCCCAAGCAACAATCACTACTTCCCTGGAACACCGTCAGCACCTGTTGCTGTAGCACACATGTAGAAGTTTATCAAATACATCATTTTTAGAGCACGTCTAACCAGAGCAGAAGTCATCTTTAATGACTAAAAATATCTAAAATGAGATTTTTAGTCATTAAAAAGTTCAACATGTGATCAGAGACAATTATGACAGTCATTTTAGAAGAGTTAAAAGAGGCTTTTCCATCTTACATTTCCTGCTGGAATCTTTATGGCTAACTTCAGATTTATCATCTGCAGTTTAGGGTCAACATTATATGGTAAGACCTAAATAATGCACATCTTTAATCATGAATAGTGTTTCCAGAATTTTCCAAATGCCACTTTGAATTGTGAACTACAAAATCCATCTAATGCTCATTTTCTTAAATGTCACACGACTGTAAAATGGCAAAAATACAAGAATCTACTTGTTTAATAGGAGAATACTGAATGAAATAGAGCAAAAAAAATGCAGATAGAGTCTATAATGGCCCACATACCCCAAGATGCAGGTACTCCACATTGCTAACTTCTTATGCTCTTAAAAATGAAGTCTCTAAAACTGGCTGATCAAATGAGGTTATAAAATGGCCTAATCAAATTAGTGGTGATTTTTGGCAAGTTAAATTAGATAAATAGAAAAAAAAAATCTTTGGTAAATATTCCATGTCTTATGTAGCAGAACAGATCAGAAAAAATCTGATATACATATATAGAATATGCCTGTTGTATCTTAGTCATGGAGCTCGAGGACAAAGGAATGCCCTAAACTGAACACAACATACAAGTCATGACAACATGGGAATGTTGTTAAATTCATCTGAGTTAAACTTGGCAGGGTGAAAAAACTAAGCAGTTTTCATTTGGATTCCAAGATCCAACATAACTCCAAAAAGATTATAAAATTTTGGGGGGAAGAATCAGTCTTAGCAACGTATAAATTCAGAGAGTGGACAAAAGTATAACAGACAATAAATAGGCATCTTTTGAATCTTATTAAGAGCAAAAAATAGTATTTAATTACTTGTAAATTTTGTAGGATTGCAGAATACAGTATATTCTGCTAGCCAAGGATAAATAACAGAAATTAATTAAGCTGCTATAAAAAAATAAGATAGCATATTGCCTACTCACTCCCTTCAAAAAATCCCTCTCTTCTTTTAAATAAATATTATACAGCATATTTAAATAGATGACATATTGAAACCAAGAGCACAAGAGAGAGTTAGAATTATTATTTGGATTATTTTCAACACTATTCTAAAATATTTTTTTATTGGAACCCTTTTTTAACCCAAAACACAAAAAATTACAAGGGAAAATTTCTTACTTCTCAATGAAGAGAGGGGGAGAACATCATCAGTTGAAAACTGACTTTACAATTTTTTTCAGAAATTTGTATCCCAATGTATTATATAGATAGGATCACTTAAAAGAGCAGAAAAGAGAAAAAAAAATATAAACCGTGAATTCAATAAATATTATTTAATTGGAAATCCAATAAGTTATTAAGATTTATAGAGAGATTTTTGTGGTTTGCCTGAGAATAATGCATAATGAGAAAATGAAAGTTCACTGTAAAATCAATTCTACTAACTTTATTCCAAAAGTAAGCGTAAAGATAATCTCTCAAAATATGCCAATGTTTTAATACTCTTAAAGACCTTTAGCGGTCAGGCCAAGGCAAACACTACCAAAAGCTGTAGCTGTGACCATGATAGCTACAGCTAACAAGGCAGAAATGACTGAAGGCATTTTCTAAACAAGGGAGAAATGGACTGAAGTCATTTTCTCCTAACTTTAAACCTGACGTACCCATCACACAAGTCTTGAGGTTGAATTGGTGCCCAATGTTCTTAGAAATTCACCATGATAATCACACTGTTAAGACCTGTGAAGTGTGTTTGGTTTTGTTGGTACTGTGCTAGCTTTTCCTTTTTCAGAAGCACATGTAGTTCCTTTATACTTATACTGAAGTAGAAAAACAGTTTTCTAGCAGTCAGGCTCCTCCAGCTAATATGACCATATTTAAATGCATATAATATATGTATATTTTTTACAAATAAATTTAAATAAAATAATAAAATCCCTTTACTTTCAGAGAGTTCTCAGGCTGATTTGTTTCTGTTCACTTATCCTCTATCTTTATTCAACTACCAGGTGATATTTTCAAGTCAAAAGATTTCCTATGATATCTAAAAAAATTAAACCATTTTTCCAAAGGTCATGGATGAATGGACATGGTCGTCAATGTTTGTTTGTCAAAAGTATATCTGAAAGACAATATGATACAATGTATGCAGTGAGAAATAATGGAGAAAGATACAGTTGCTTGCACTGGAAAATAATCTATCTGATGGATGGGTGAAGTGTCCTAAGAGTAATAGAGCCCTCTCATTTTTAGACTTGGATGTCTCAATCAGCAGGACTTGCCCTTTTAAAGACATCTGCCTGTGCAACAAAGAGCTTCCCTAGTCTTTGCTTTGCATAATAATCTGAGCACTCACACAGAAGATGGGAGAAGTGAGTACTTGACTTCTCTCCCGACTTGAAGGAATTCAGAGCCACATCTCCAATTTCTCGGGAGAGTGGCCTAAATAACTGTAGGAGAACACAAAGGCACAGAAATAAGAAGAAAAAAGACCCAGATCTGAACCTGAACGGCTCTGAGCTTATCCTGAGAAGGAGAGACCTAGGTTAAACAGCCCAGTTCTGTGACTGCATTTTTTATTTTTAAGCAGCAATTATCTGATATAAAATGCAGCAGATGCACTGTGATCACTTACAATGCAAACTGGTGGCTCCAGCATTCATTATCTTTCTGTTTCTGAATGAAAGCTGCTAAGGCTGCCTCATCTTGTGTTGAATTAAGTGCTGCCCTTACTTACAAGTTCAAAACTGAAAGGCACAGTGAGGTATTTCCTGTTAGGTATCTCCAGTCCTAGCACATATTTAGGTATGAGGATTTAGCAGCCTGGTGCTGACATATGCAGGCAGCAAAAGCTTATGAGCCTGGGAAATATGAATCACAAAATTTTGGCTATGGGTATATCAGCCTTTTAGCCTTGCAAACCTAAATGTTCTTTCTGTTCCTTGTATTCCCAGATTTTTAATTTTGAAAGTCCGTGTTGTCTGAGCTTGGAAAGCACTGGAATGTTCCAGTCATACTCTTAATTCCCAGTTACACTGTGAGCACTGTTTCATGCAGTCACTTCACTGACATGCTATACTTACTAAAAGATGGCTCATACTGGGGCTGGACAGTAAATTACAAGGTTTGCTCATGGCTTTAAAAGATGTAACACCTGCTATTTTTCAGCAATCACCAGCAATGCACATGAATGAACTATGCCATTAAAAAGTATGAGTGATTGCTGAATAGCACTGCAAATGATATTGGAAACAATCTGACATCAAAGCTACCTCTCATTTATTGCATCTCAAAAAAAAGTAATACCTATTGTGACATAAATAGGTGGATCTTCCAACAAAAGACAATGAATCACATTTTTTGTAAGAGGCAGAATCACAGAGTAAAATAAATGTGAAATCAAAACAGTAAAATTATTCCAGAGGAGTCATTGAAAACTTTGGAGCTAGCATTATGTTTAAAATTTGCAGATACTCTTTTTCACACCTCAGTTACTGTATATAATTCCCAAATTAAATCATCATCCATGAAAGGATCACATATTTTTTCTTTTGATTACTTTGTTAAATATTTACAAGTTTCTGTTCAATAGAAATATCTTATTTTTGCTAGGTTTTTACACCCATTTAGAGATTTAGAGAATTCTAATTAAACAACAAGTCCTTCAAAACCAACCAACACACTCCATGAATTCATGATATAAATTGTTGCCCATGTAATACATTTATCAGATGTATCTTAACTATTGTGAATGCTCTGTGTCCTTGGCAAGGAATGATCTGAGCTGGGGCTGGGACTGACTCTGTGGACACTGGCAGAGCAAAATGAGTTTGGGCAAGCATGAAGGTCAGAAGCTCAAGGAGTGGGGTGAGAGAGCCCATTATAAAACGTAGAAGGCCTGGAGAGAGGCAAGTTCATGTGAAAAGTAAGGGCCAGTTTTGATAAGAGTCTTTTATACTTGAGGCTGATGGACGCCTTCATGGAGAGAGACACAAGTGGATCCCATTCCTTTGCCACTATATCTTTAACTTACAACCAGGAGACATCTGAATTATCTCGTGCCACAGCATTGATAAACACTGGCACCTGGTCATTTAAAAGATGAGAGAGTGGAAAAAGAATGTTGAACTGAGTGAAAAGACAATGGAGAAAAATTGTCTCTAATTTAAAAATGCCACAAGTAACAATACTTTTTTTTTTTTTTTTGCTTTTACACTCCTTATCTCTCTAGCTCACACCTTCTTTCCAATCTCTTTCAGAAATAGCTCTATGAATAGCCTTTAGAAGAGGCTGCAAGTGCTTAGAAACAGGGACTACCTCTTCATTCCTTGCCTCACAGGGCATGACAAATATGAGGTCCCTGCATCACTCCCCATTACTTTTGTGCTAGGTTTTCAACAGGGTCACACAGCTTAAGTTTCAACCAAGAAGAAAAAGACAAATGATGCTATAATTTCTATGTACAAAATAATAACAAACACATGAAAAAGTTGCCATGATTAGTATATCATATTCATTTCTTTCAGATAGGAGAGAAATGTAATTCAGTCACTGATTTTATGTGACTTTGACTGCAGTACCAGCCTTTTTGCAGAACTACTTAGAGGTATATCAACTATAAAAGGATAAATTTTCATATAAGAATATAAACAGATATTATTACTTGCACCTTAAGATGAGCAAGCGTGTATGGAAGAGGGAAAGTTGATGCTCAGTTAGTGAGGATGAACTGATTATTACTGGCATAAAACTAGATATGCAGCAGCCAATAGATTGTTTATTTTCCTTGCTGATTATAGTTTGCATTGATCTTATGTGTATTTCAGCTCCTTAGATAAAAATGCTCTGTGAGTTTTGAGCTAATAAAATAAAACCATAAAAAATTGCTTTTATTTATCTTTTCTCTGCTGTTGCCACAGACTGATCAACTTGGACTCTGTCTGCCATGGACTGAAACCTAATTTACAAGCAATTAAATTCACCTTCATTTGACCTGCCTGATTCTGTTTGGCAACCTTTGTGTCTGACTTTGTTTACCCCTAAAAGTACAACTGCAGAAAGAAACCTAATGGCTGGATGGCAAAGACCGTGGCACTCTCTCGTGCAATGCTCTCTCTCCCATAGATGTGCAGGGATGCAGCAGAGGTAGTACATAAAAAGCATGTCAAAGTATGGTATTTTCCCCAGGCACAGTGGTACTACATGATAGGGGATGCTTCTGGAATTTGGTGTTTATGAAAGATGGGACTGATGTACAGCTGTTGTACAGTTTTCAGTGACCGAACTTTTAGACTTAGGAAGGAGTCTGCAGATGTTTTCAGGGCTTCAAATACATAACTTTTGCAGGCATGGGTAAGATTATTTATTTGCACACACATCTAAGAGAGAGAGAACAAATAAGCAAACACAAATGCCCATTTTTCTATGTGATTTGACTATTTCCAAAGTCAACACATTTTCACCTGGCTCCTTTTCCTAAGGTGATATTCAAATGGCATGAAGTGCCCAGCATGATGTCCACACTTTGCTGGCTCTAATTAGTTACACAGAAGAATAATGTCTCACTGGTGTTGGGTGGGCTAAAAAAGGTGACTATCACAACACGGATCATCTTTTAGATCAACCTAGTTTATCAATAATAAGGCAGAATAGGCCCAGGACATAACCATCACACCAATTATCTGACTGCACCCAACAGTATGATAATGCAGTGCAGGTCACTCTAATTTCTTCCTGGCTGGCTTAATTTACCCTAAAAATTTATTCTGTCACCAAGAATACACCTTGGGTCACAAGGAAAAACAGGTACCTGCTTAAATATTGTGTTCATGTCACATCCTCATAACTCTTGCACATTCAGTCTTGACAAGTCTGATTTGCAGTTATATATATTGAGCTGATAAAGTATTCCCAGAGATCAAGAGTTAAAGAAAATTGGGTTTGAAACAGAAATAATGAAAATAGGGCTAATTTCTTCATAGGATCATCAGTTGACAAAAAAAAAAAAAAGGTGAAGGTTGAATCAAACTGCATTAGTCTTATATGGCACAACACCCACCCTGGTTTTGATTTTGCAGGTCATCTGTTGAGAATTTTCAGTTTCCCATTGAGATCTTCAGTGGGAAAATATTAACCTATTAAAATGACAATGCATTATCAGCAGAAGAAAAGCTTGTCCTCTATCCCAGTGTGAACGTAGCTGTTCAATAATAGTAACATCTATTTCTGATGTCTGGATAGCTTGTCCCTCTGCATGTAGGAGACCATTATCCGGTGACTGTGTTCTGTTCTGCTGATATAATCTCTTAAATAAAGCTTTACTGTTTACTTTCCTTAATTGAAGAACAATGGAAAAGACATGGCCTTTAAGAAGCTTCACTTTAGTCACTGCCTCGGAGCTTTGAAGGTGTTTCAAGTTGTCTTTCAGTGTACTTCAAAACATCCTTGATAAAAGAATGCATGTAGAGGTGAAGTGGGAATTTGCTGGCAATTATATTTTATGCAGAGTTGTAAAAAGTTTACTTAGCAGCCATTCTTCTGCCAACTTTCCCACCCCAGTTTTCATCCTCTCACTGCTCTGCTCAGTGATCAAATCCTGTAAAATATTTTTCTTGCAGGTCTTATTTTGCCCCTTTTTGGAGCTGAACTGTGCTTTAAACAGATAAACCAAATTCGTGTTGTTTCGGGGGGTTTTTGGGATTCTAATTCTTTCTGTGTTAAAATCATCAGAAACTCTTTTTAACATAATTTAAATTTGTTAGTCCTAAAGGGAACCTGTAAACAATGAAGATGAGCCTTCCAGAGATAGATGTGGGGACAAAGAGACTTGATTATGGCAGATGTTTTCCTTTTACCCTGGACCTGAGCAATATCAAGTTATCCAACACCTCTCTGCACCCAGGGAAAAAAAAAAAAAGAAAAAAAATTGCAATACAGTCTAAAATAGAAACTCATAACAACAACAGCTAGCACATGGCTACAAAATTATCAATTAAATGTGTATGCAAAGTGCACAAGAAGAATGGGAAATGAGAAATCACTCACTGGTAAGAAAATGCTGGGAAGTAGGGCCAAAATCCCTGTGAGCTTCATGCAGTTGCTTGATGCGCTCATCAACGGCCACCTGTTAAGAGAGGAGAAAAAAAATGACTCTTTTCTAGACAAGAAACAAAGAGCAATTATAGTCAGATCATTTTTTTATTAGTGAGCATTCAGTTTAAAATTAAGCAGCTTCCTACAACAATTGTTATCCTTCAGGGTCTTCAGATGAGATTAAATATGCCACTGGAAAGAAAAGAAGGAAAAAAAAAAGTTTGGGGTATTTTTGTTGTTGCTGTTGTCTCCCATCTTAACTACTGCTGGAAGAAGGTGAAAATGAAAAGGCTGATAAATAAAGGTATAGAAAACTGACCTAACTTTATGTACCTGAAAAGAATATGACTGCTGCTTGTTGATATTGAAGTCAGAACATCCATCTGCTAATACTTTTCTGAAACTACTTCTAAAGTACTTTTGAAACTACAGTATTATAAATCAGCACGTGAAATGTAATGTATTTTAATGTGGACAGGATAACCATATTTTAACCAAGTGCTGAAATGAGGTTAACCAAAAGAGAGCAGCTGGTACAAACATTTCACTGTTCTTTCAATCACTCAAATCATGGCCCCTAACCCTTTCTTTCCTCAGAACAGACCTTTGAAGAACACGTTCCTAAAATTTTGTTGAGCTGGTGCACTGCATGAAAACAGAGACAATAGTTTAGGACTGGTTTTATCTTTAGCCTTGAAAATCTCAGTGGAGTATTGAGCAAGCAGCCAAAAGGGGATGGTGACAATAAGATTCTCTGGTTGTATGAGTGACATCTACCAGTCCCTTTATAGCCTATATGCTAGAAGGATGTCATTAAGTTAGACCTAAGAATGGGATTAGATAAAACAAGGAAAAAATACTTGAAAGTAATGACAGAATATTTTTGAAATGTAATAAAGTAACTTATAGGAAGCAGGTTCACTTAAATATTGCCTGTAAGAAAAAGTGTTCCATCAACACTGGCAAAGCAAAGCATATTTTTATTGGCCTAACTGTGATATACATAACAAGGAAACAAACAGGTTGCACAAGCAAAAAGCAATCCACATTTTAAAACTTTCAGGGAATTTTTTTTGTTGGTGGTAGGAGGGAACTACTGAATAGTAACTGGGCATGATACAGTGAGAAGGGAAAAAATAATGACAGAATTAATGAGCTATTTGATATGACTGTGTGTATTTGCTAGATAACCCCCTAGAACCCCAAGTCTTGTTTAACTAAGCAATAGCAATTTATTTCCAAGACATGATTTATCTGCTTACAATTCTAAAACTAACACTATAAGCAAAAATGTCCATTTGCATTCCTTCCTTAAACCATTTTTCAGGTGCTTTTCCTGCAGCTTTGTTCATTTCTATGTCATCTTTTCTGGCTTCCCACTGAATTGCAAGGACATATGTTTTTGTTAAGCAATGCTTCGTACCGGGGACTGACTTTGAGTTTGAGTTCACACCCAATTCACAGCGCAGATACAAGCTGGGGATGTCTGTAAGTGCATAGAAAACTATGAAAGGGCTGCTTCTGATCATCAGTATAATTAGTTTAAGTACAGAATCATTAACTGATGTGTTATTATTTTTAACCATGAAATGACCTTTCAATGAAGACTAAAAAGATAATCTTAAACATACCTAAACACATGCAAATAAAAACCACTGGAAAATGTCATGAAAATGTATATACTCTTTAGAATTGTCTTAAAATTACCTCATAACATACTTATTTTGTCATTAGGAAATACTGGTTAGTAGAGAAATATATGGCTCTTCGTTTATATTAGTACATATTTTTCATTAAGTCAACCAGGATGGAAAAAGTACTTGCCGGCATGAAGAATCCCTAAGGACAATGAGAACTTACAATCACACAGTGCGGAGCAGTGTTTCATACAGGAAAATTTCAGCAGCCAAAAAGTGGTCAGAAAAGAGCATGGGAACCCTTTGGTACACATGACCACTGCCAGCATACAGTCTGTACAACGTCTGTAAGTGCTCTAAAACTGAGAATTCCAACCCCTTCAAAATACCCAGGTGACCTTTAAACTGCACAAAATTATTAACCTGAAGATTTTTAGCCACATATGTACATCAGCAAAATAAAACCTTACACACTTCAGGGTAAGCTTTGCAACTGAGCAGCTTTGGATGTGAGCCAGGAAATACCTCTTTCTAGAGGTAGATTTTGTCACTACAGAGAAGAAGAAAACACTGAGAAATCTTGAGTATTCTCCAGCAAATATCACCTGAGAGTAGAAAACATTATCTCACTTGGCTGCCAGGAAACACCACTTGCTGCTGTATTGGCATACTACCTTTTAGGTAAAAGGCAGTAAAAGATGAACTCACTGTTGGTGGTAGAGCAAGGAAGATTATTGCAGTCAGTTTCTATTAATTTTATCAAAGCTAACAAGTAAGTGGTAAAATAACAGAATTTGAACCCACAATAACTCAGATAAGGGTGTACAAAAAAATACTCAGCAAAACAATCCTTGCTTAAACTTACAGAATAATGTGTCTCTGATCCAATAAAATCAGAGTTGGCTGAGTGACTTATACACCAACAATCTGGAGGAGATTCTATCCATATAAGTCTTCATAAAAGTTACATGATTCTTGAAAAAAATTCTCACTGGCATGTAAAAGTGCTTCTTATTTTTCACAAACAAGACACTGGTAATTCCCAAATTTTAAATTTTTTCTTGTCCTTGTTTTTTTTTCAAATCAAGTGAAATAGGCTCCTCCAAAATGAGCACAAACAGCATCTCTTGTATTTTTGTATGCTATGCTCTGAACCAAGAGCAGTTAGAACAAAACATGAACAACTGGAGCCTTCTGGGAAGAAAACTGCAAAATTTTCAAGCCCATTCAAGCCTTCATTTTCCTTGTTTTAAGGGGAAGAAAAAAAAAGTACTGCTAATGAAAGAAAAAATTATCTTCTGATTTCAGTAGTGTTGGCTCAGCCATGCGAAAAGTACTACTTCAAAGGTACTATTACCAGAATGGAACATTCAGGATTACAGGATGGGTAAAGCTGGAAGGGACCAGAGTGATCATCTGCTCCAATCTCCATGGGATGGGGCTGTGCATTTCATTTGGATCCTTTTAGGTAAAACTCCACAGTATTTCTCCACAAGAAGTGCTACTAATAAATAAAATAAATTACTTTCTAAAAAGTCAGCTATTGCTTTATCACGATATGAGAATTTGATTTAAATGGACCAAAATATTTTTATGTCTAATTTTTACTTAAAAACAAACATTAGAATTTTCTGTAATTGGGATACTTGAACCGTTGCTTTTCTTCACTGGGGATACATGCTTGAAAAGACATGCATTTCCATTATTTATTAATCCAATGTTTTACATAACATTTATCTTCTTTCAATCATAACAAATGAAAGAAACATAGCAGTGCAGTAAATATACTCGAGGCTGAAGGCAGTAATAATAAAGATCTTATACTGATTTTAAGTGATATTGACATGGTACAGAAACAGCTTCTGCTAAAAAAATTGACAAGTAAAAAAATAAAATTAAAGTTCTTATCCTTTAAAGACTTTGAAAACATTTGATGAAACAAGTTCTGTTTCCCATCACTCGGATGCAGCTGTGTGAACTGAATCTATAATCAGGTTCAAAAAAACAAATTACAACAATAACAAAAGCAAAGCTCTGCCATGCAGTTGTTAGGAATAGTTCCTAAGTGCTTTACCTAATGTGGGGTTCAACCTTGACAACATTTTTATAACAGCTCCACTTCAGTCACAATAAGGATTTTATGGATTTAACTTGGGTCTACTACTAAATTCTGGGGAGAGGGGGGGCTTGTCTTGTTTTTAATTTTTTGAGGTTTAACTAAGAATATTCTTATGACATATAAAGTGTTCTTTTGTGTTTATGTCCACACTGCAAAGCAGGCCTAGATCAAGAAGGAAATATGAGCTGTTTAATTCTCGGTATTTTCCATGTTCTCAAGAAGTACCCAACAGCAACTCTCCAGGAGTGCTGGAGTTGCTGAACTACTCCAAGATGTGCTGGAGGAAGGAGGCACACCCATCTTATTCTTGAAGTTGTGCCTTCAAAGGAGTGACCTCAGCAAGAGCAATAAAAATGATCTCTCGGTCGATCCATCAACCTGGTCCTCTTGGATCTACCAACTCTACAGAGCCTTAAGAGCCTTGGTCCAGCTGTGGCACAATCCTGCCACAGTTTTGCCCATAGCTTTGATTTTCAACTGCACAAGTTCAGTGGAGGAAATCTCCCCCGGGGTGCTTATCTGAGCCCTGATTGCCAGGACAATTTTGCCACGAGTGGCTGCATGAGCCAAGGTGACTGCTTGGGTGCCTCTCTGTGCTCAAAACTCAGAGAATTCACACTTGGTGAACTTGGCAAGGAAGTTATTCAGAAAATTACATGAAGGCATGTGAGTAGCAATTTTTACTACTTATTAACATGAAACAGCAGAAATGAGAGCACTAGTTTAAAAAAGTGCTAAATGTAAAGAGTTAAGACAACTGTTGAATGGCTGGGATTCTGAGAAAAAATGGCAAGAAAAGAGGGAAAGAAGATTCTCATCTAAACAGCTATATTTAGTGCAGCAGCAAAAGGACACACAATCTCCTTTTTCCTTTTTTTTTTTTTTTTGTCAAAATTCGCTTCACCAAAAGCTGTTCTCACAAAAAGGCAATTTTCTGTATCAATCAGCATGCATACACACAATACTTATTAAAATAACACTCCTTTAATTTCCCCACCATATTCATAGCTTTTCCACAGCCTCCTGACCTTGACTCTGAGCACAGCCAATTTGACTGCACATCAAAGGAAACCGGCTTCCACGAGACCCTCTTTAATGTTGCCCAGCAATTCTCCTCCCAAGAGCTGAAAAAGCTTCTTTCTTTGCTCTCACTGACTCGGAGCTGTCAAAGCAGTGCGAGGCTGTTCTTCACAAATCAATAAACAGCAAGATCTGATCTGCTGTACTTCTAATGGCTGCTGAATTCAGTCACTCACTGCTCCTTGTACATTAGGAGATAAGGATGGATTTAAATAAGCACACTTTGTGCTGTTAATGAGGAGCAGCAGGGGGGGAAAGGCAATTGATAGCCATTGTTCCCAGCCGCTGAAGTTCAGGTTTAAGTCTTGACATTTACTGAGTTGAAAAGACAGCTAAGGACAATTAGTTTTCTGGTGAAAAGTTCAGTGTTCTGAAATATTTTGAGAGCGTAAAAATGTGCTTATTTTCCACACTAAAGAAAAAATAGATAAGTACAATGCTATTTGCATGCATTTACAGCTGTTACAAAGACTAAATTCAAATTTCTGGGTCATGGTGGGACTGGATACTTCAGCAGATTGAAATCTGAGTGACTTCATGGAATTCTCCTTTCAGAAAAAAAAACCCAAAACATAAGAAATACTAGAACACATGTATTGTACTTTGTCTGCTTTTCTAAATTTTCAGATGAAACAAAAATAAAATGTAATATAAATTCAGCAAACATCTTAAAGCTTGGGGCATAGAGCCTTAGAAAAGAGTAAATAAAAGAATGATCTCCTTGAATTAATATGTCTACTGTGAATAAGCAGCTATTGCTTCTTAGGCTTTTGTTTTATAATCCTAAATCTGTGCACTTTGGCCTTTCTGTATCTCCATGCCTAAGGAATGAAAGTTAGGTCTTAAAGTTTAAATAACAAAACCATCCAATTTCAGAGAGAATAAAACAGTTGTAAACCCTGTGAAATCTTAAGAACAAACATCTTCAGGAAACAATTCTCTTAGAAAACGTTATTTGTTTCGTTTTGGATAAAAGATGTTCTCTCAGGGAGGCCTCTCATTTGACATCCCCACTGCTCCCATAGAAGCCATCACACAAGCTGGTGGAGATTCTGCAAGGCCTTTCACATCACTGTATGTCTCTCATTGCTATTCACACACTTTTGCAGGATATAAACTATTTTATGAAACTGGTATGAGCTGAGCATGGGGACAGCCTTTCAAAAGTGCTAGAAACTCCTGTGCTGCTCCCCACTCTGGAGCATTTCTTCATTGTCCAACCACATTAATTCTTTTTTAATATTGCTTTTTGTATGCAATTTAATCAATATCAACTATTTTTTCTGCCAGATTCCTTGCTGTACTCCTTTTATAGTATACCAATAAACTAATTTTACAAACATTGATATTTGGCTACTATTTTTCTCAAAAAGCAGCACTACCCCAACTAAACAGTTTTCAATTTACAATTTACATTAGCTTCAAATTGAAATAAGTAAATACCCGTAGACACCCCCAGCAGATTCTAGTCCAAGTGGCCTGTGGCTTTCCTAACCACATCTCTATACTCTTGGACAGTGCCTCTATATTCCTCCCAGGTTACCTGTCCAAGCTCCCTCTTTCTGTGGAGCCCCTTTTTTATGTTTGAGTTTTGCAAGGAGCTCCTTGTTCATGCACACAGGACTCTTGGCACTCTTGCTGGACTCTCTGCTGTTCAGGATGGACCAGTTTTGAGCTTTTTAGAATGTGATCCTCCCTTATCAATGAACTTTCTTGGACCTCTCTTACTTACATGGGCTTATCCTGTGGGATTCTTCCAAGCAGATCCCTGAAGAGGACAACGTCTGCTCTCCTGAAGTCCAGGTTGTGGTCTGATGGTCACTGCAGCCTTTGACTTTCACCTCCCCAGTGAGCCTCTCCTTGTTTGTGAGGTCCACCAGAGCATGTGCCTGCACTGGGTCCTCCATCAGTTGTGTCAGGAAGTTCCCCAGGAACTCACTGCATTGCTTGCAACCTGCTGGGTTGTCTTTCCAGCAAATAATCAGGCTTCTCCCCCATGGATGCTATTTCTGCTTGCCTGTAAAAGGCCTTACCCACTTGTTCTGCAGGGTTAGCCGGCCTACAGCAGACACCCACTGGTCTGCTCCTTAATCCTCACCCACAAGTTCTCAAGAGCTCTTTTTTCCAGCATATCATTTAAAGTTTAAAGCTCTTCTGTATCTTCCATACATCCCCATAAAATACGGTCCTTAGAGCTCTGACTGTGCAGACCTATAGATCCAGCGATTTCTCTTCTGCCTTCTGCAGAAAGCTGAAACCATATATACTCTGAGTTCTGTACTGTAAGCTGGGGAGAAGAGAAACTAAAATGTATAGGTTGCCCTGAACCTCTGGTAGGTTATTGATCTTAAAAGGAATCTAACTTTGATGCAGTTTGACATTTTCAAAGCCAGTGGGAGCTGGGTGCCTGCAGCCAGGGAGAAATGTGTTCTGTGGTACGTAAAACTGTCTAGTGAGGAGCTCAGCATGGCAGATATCCTTCCTGACATCAAATCTGATTGCTGAGGTCAAGGCCCCTGCATACCTTCACACTCTGAAATGTTTCCACAGAATTTTTTATCTTTTTTAAAACAACATTCAGGATTCATTTCTAAACATATCCTTCAGGATTACTCCAAAACCATATAACTTTTAGGTGGTATATCGTGGTCATCTCTAGGCCCCACAACCAAGACACACATGGGATCAGCTGCAGAGAGCCTGAAGGAATTAACAAGAATTATGGTGAGTGAACAATTGCAATCAAAACTGAGGAACAGAAGTCTTAGGGAATCAGGAAACAGGGACAAATCTTTTTTGATTTGTCAAAGAGTCCTCTCTTTTTGCACTATGAATATCAAAATTTCTGCTGTTTCGGTGTTATTAAATCTTGTTAAATTGTGCTAAAAACAGAGGGCATTTGGAGGGTTCTGGATTACAAATTAGGATAAGCATCATTCACAAGAAAAAATGTCTTCTATGTGTTTTCCTAGTTACATATGTTAAATAACAAGGATGTAGGAAAAGACTAAACCATTAATTATGATTCTGTTGTTGCTGAAACATGAGTCCTTTAGGCTCTAACCATCTACTGTTCCTACCCTAACAAGGTTGTTTGATAAATGTGGTTTTTTAGGCATTTTCTCTTCACTTTTGGGGCATGCTCAGAAAATAACATTATGTGTAGCACAGTTATGTCTCCTTAACATACACTATAAAGACATAAAAATGGCTTTCCTGTGGCCTTTTTTGTTTATTTTGCTTCTCTGCTAAAAACCTGTTATTTCTCATCACTACAGGTTTTTATACTTTCGAAATGGAACTGACTTCTTTCTATTCTCTTTAAAAAATATTTCCAAAAACATTCAAAACATTTACTTTTTTGAACTTCATTTGAAAATATTAACATTTCATAATCCATCCCTAAGGTGAAGCCATACCTCTCTTAACAAGATGTTATGGTTATTTTGATTTTTTCCCGTTTCTCTTTTTTTTTTCTCTCATTAAACTAATACAAAACAATAAATTCATGCTGCACTGAATATACCATTTGTTTCTGGGAGGTACCATACACTGCTTTTATGCCAAGGGAAATGGTTCTTTGGTGACTTAGGGAACTGTAAGTAGAATGTCACGCAAGGAATGTTTTATATCTGCCCCAGAACAAATGCCTATGCAATAAACCTGTATTGGTTGAGCATAACCAGTGAAGATTATTCTTTTATAGTTCTAGTTACATTCCCTCACTTTCATTGATCTTTCATTATATTAGTTTTATTGCTCCTTTCCCCCAGATTTGTGAATTTCTAGTGCCATTACTAGCATTAGTTTTGGGAATAGTTGCTCATAAATGCAAGTAAGAATTCTCATAGTGTGGACCTGTATTTAACGCAGGTTACTTCTAAAAGAAACAGAGGCTTCAGTCAGTATTGTCTTTATTCAGCACTACTTTTAGCTGATTACCATTTCAAAGTGTTTTCTTTCACCACCTTCAGCTCCCCTCAGTCATTTGCCCTCTGATTCCTCTGGGATCATCATCCCATCAGTATTCAAGAGACTTTGATGTTCAGTCCTGTCTTTCCCACCATTTCCCCATTCTTGTCTTCTTAACTTGTTGTTGAGCATCTTCTACTTTTATAATTTCAATCCACACTCCCAAACCCATGTTGCTACCCTAAATGCAGTAAAAATACTTTTTAAATAAAAGTAGTAAACCTAGTAAATTTTATCCAATAATGTTTTTAAATAAGAGCTGAAGAATTGCTTAGACTGTGCTGCTACATATGTAATACCATGTAAAAGCTTATACAGGGAAGTCTGTGTGAATTTTAGTCTTTCTAAATCAAGAGTTGTAAGGTGAGAGAGCTAAAACCCTTTTTCTCAATCAGAAATGAAGAGAAATATGCATCTCCTGAGACAATTCTGCTCATACTAAGACACACACCTCAGATTAACCCTGTAAAGATATGTATAAATTTGACTTTCATAGAGCTTAGTTTTCCTTAGTGAGTTTGCATGCCAGGGAGGAGGACTCTTGGGAAGACTGAAGCATGGAGGAAGAGGGATAAGGAAAGCTCAGAGAAGGTGAAAGGTAAGACAAAAATGTTCTTTACAGGGGTACACTCTAGGGTGATAGCGTACAAAAAGGATTCTATATGCAGCAGCCATTGCATTAATCTTCTATCTCTTTTCTTTTGTATTTTCTGCTCTCTCCTTCTGTTCCTCTTTGAGACTTACACCAATGGTGATAAATCTGTTCACTCTAAATAATCCTTAGTCCTAAACCCTCCCCAAATACATCACATCTTTGATTTCCTTTTTAGCTGTGCAGGGTGAAACAAGTAGGATGATGTCAGTCGGGACAGTTTTATTACAATGTGATCTGTTCACATTATTT
>JBBMKD010000001.1:105095843-105109675 GCA_037834095.1 Argya squamiceps
TAGCTGTGCAGGGTGAAACAAGTAGGATGATGTCAGTCGGGACAGTTTTATTACAATGTGATCTGTTCACATTATTTGTTTGTTTCATCCATATTCTTACATCTGGAAATATCAAGAGTATAATACTCTGTTTCGAGATGACTGAAACTACTTTGTCAATCAAGTGCTGACACGACATGAAAAGAAAAGCTTCATTTCATGAAATTACTGGCTGGATGGATTAAGCAAAGTTTTATGTATTGTTCTTGTCCAATGAACCTTTTGAAGACAGTCTCTCAGTCTCAGTGACTTCTGAAGAATGTTCCATACCCCAGCAGCTGCTCAAGCTTGGGAACAACCACACAATCAGTGCTTGATGCTCCCTGTTATCTGGCACTTCTTTGAATAGTGCTACAGCTCCTGATTTTGCACAAAAGCCTCTCTTCCTCCCTGGGGAAGACATGCATATAGCACACTGAAAGATAATAAAATTACTTCAGGCAAATAACTGTTCAAATGGGAGCAATAGCTGATAGGATTGATATTGTGCTGATTGAAGATAATGGCAACATTTCTATAATAGTGTGATATGACTTGTGAGAGGAGCTGCCTTCATTCTGCAGCTGGCCAAAATCTATGTATTTATGCTTCCTAATCTGTGAGTAAATTTACTTGACATGAAAGCAAAACCTGATTTATATATAGCCCATACTGCTGAACCAAAATGTTAAAAACCTCAAATTTAAGTTGGAAGATACAGTCTCTGATTTCCAGTTCCTTCTATTTGAAAAGAAAAGGTGCTTATAACGAACAAATGAATAAATAATGCTAAGCCACATCTTTACTGAGAATGCAAACGGTACATAGTGAAGGTTAAAAGCTATCCTGGCATGAAGGATCACAGTGCATGCATGCGTGCAAGAAAACCATCACTTCACGCGTGTCAAAAAAGCCCATTATCATATATTGCACTTGGTAAGTGCCATACATTTTGTTCCAGTAATTCCAGTAATGTTACATGAAGTTTTGATCTTAAATCTGTTTTCATGAGCCCTCTCTTTGAAAAGCTGAATACCCTATTTACCATTGTCAGTCTGTAAAGATCTCAGATGAAGCTAAAATCTTTGAAAATGGTTTTGTTCAACCCCCCCAATCTAGCCACATCACAGATTCAGGTCCTCCCACGAGCAGAGAGGGAGGGCTCTCCCTTCCCAGTGGAACAAAGCTCCAAGGTGCAACGCCACAGGAGGGGGTGGAATTAAAGCTAAGATATTTTTTGTTTCCAGAAAAACTGTGACTGGTCTGCACTAACTATTGCCATTTCAAAGACTTCATATTGGTGCAATCATTAAACATACTTTTTCTGCCTATCAGTTAAATAATGAATGGAACAAACTTGTGCTTTTTGTGGTAGAGTTGTTAAAATACACTTGTCACCTGCACAGCTTCAACCAGGAGAAATAACGTTTCACCTCCAGAAAATACATCACACTCTGAAAACTGCTTTTGTTGTTTATTATTGAATGCCATAAAAACCTCTCTTAAGTTTGCCAGCTTATTTTCACAGCTATCTGCTTTTTATAACTCCCCCCCTCCCCAAGTAAATAATTTATTTCTGTTTAGGCTTGCCTTACTACTCATCTGTTTCTGAGAGCAGAGAATTGGGAAACTCTAAGAATAGACAAGATCTTGGAGAATTTAGACAGTAAGAAAGATGGAGATCCTTAGATGAAGTGCCACAGAAGGGGAGTGCAATTCAAGTTTGTGAAATGAGGAGTAAGGATAAGAGAGGAGCAAAGACAAGATTTCCCATACAGACTGAAGCCAGACTCCAAACCTGATTTTGCAGTATCTGTATAGCAGCACCACATAATCCACTGACAGGCAGTTTAATTGGCAGTTACAAAACTTTAATTTACTAAGAAACCCTTTCTGAATGTCTAACTCACAAGCTATTGTTATCACAGTGGCAATTTGACATGTGGCTTTCAAGCTAGGTACATAAAGGAATGAATTAGCATTCTCCTGAAAAAAAATCTGTTTATGAAAGACTTAGCTATGAAGGACATTCTCAAGAAAGGACTCCACAAGACTAAAAAAATAAAACCAACATGGTTTCATAACTCATCAGAGTGATGCCCTTCATTATTTCTATGAAAGTGCCTTTAAAAAACAGTGAAAGAGCACCTTAAGAGTACAGTTTAAGAAACAAGGTTGGACTTGATTCCTCCAGTAAAACTGACACCAAATGCTAGAAGAGCAGATGACATATTTTTTATTTAAAAAATCATTAATATTTCTCACATTGAAATTTAATCTCAGGGGTTATAGAAGGTAAGAAATCCACCCAAGGCAACAGCATCAGTGTATGACAGTGGCAGGTCCCTCCTGGAGCTGGCTGGTGTTGGCCCTGTCAGACATGGGGGAAGCTCTGGCAGCTTCTCACAGAAGATGGAGTCACTGATTTCTCCTTGTCCCTCTTTTGACCCATGAGCCATTACAATACCCACTGAACCTTCCCTGCTGAGGAGAGGACTCACAGAGCAGCTTAGTGGGGCACCTGGGATCTAGCCAGGGTCAACCTACAGGAATACATCAGGATGGCTAGGATTTCTAAAGAATTCTGAAGGCAGAAATAAATTTATGTAAGCTTTTTGACAAATTGTGTCAAATAAAAATAATCAGATCATCTGTAAAAAGCAACTGAAATCACGTTTGTTCAATATACTATTTACTGCAATAGATTTATACATTTGAATGAGATATACAGAGGAATTTCAAGCTGCAATGGGTCTTGTGTAACTTTTTTTAGAAAGAAGTAATTTACAATAAGAAGTTTACAAATGGAAAATACAAAAATTTGACTGGGAGCTTTCGTGTTCACATTTACTTTTTTAACTTAATGAAAACCCCATGGAATAAAATTGTGGATGTTGAGCCATTTAACTCTGAAACCTTTCCATCCCAGTAGGTTAGCTGTTCTCTGTTCATTCTGAATCAATAATGTCAGTCCTTACCTTTAGTATTATGCAGATGAAATTTTGTTTCTGTTACATACATTGCCATACAAGTTCTGTTAGACCATTTGTTTTATTCATTCTCTTTGCCTATTAATATAAATTTAGTCACATCAATTTTGTTATGCTTATTTAAAATTATCTCTTAAAAATAAACAAGGTAAAACCTGTCTGTAGGAAGATTTCCCCTTTTCCCTTCTCTTTCTATCATTAGAACTCTCTGCAGATCCTGTTACGTCTTGTCTTTCCTACCCTGACAATCTTTGCACAACCTCCATAGTCTTCCCTCAGTCTCAGGAAAAAAAACAAAACTCTTACCCAACCAAACCTAAGACAGAAGGCATTATTTAGACAGTCTATTCAGTCAGTAACTCCACTGTACAGTAAGATTCCCCTGAACAAACAAATGCTTTGATTGCATACTGCTGGGATAGCAAAGCTGGCCTACAGTCCTATGTCCCCAACTGCTTGCTGGCTGCAGAAGCCAGATTCCACTCTGATGATCTGTAATTGCTTTTGACTGGGTAATTTTTATCCTCTGCAGTTGCCAGCAGTGGCAGACATGACACTGTACAAATTCCAAAAAAACTTTCCAAACTACAGTTTGAGAAACCTGTACAAGAGCTGGTGAACTGACCAGGGTGCAATGAGAATGAATAAACTTGAGTTCCAAGCCTACAAATATTTTAGAGAAAAAGATCTACAGTGAAACTGGGGTTGCATTTGCTTTTGAAATATATGTCCTCGTAGACCATGGCATTTCCCCAAGGAAATAGACTCTATCAGTGTGTTTCTAGTTCAGCTGCCCATACCATTACACAGTCTTATTATTTGGCATTTGCCTTGTACAAGAGAAAACAATCATGACAATCAGGGAGGAAAAAGGAGAAAAAAAAAAAAGCAACAGCTGAGAAACCAAGAGTACAGATCTTGTACTGTCAATGTTCATCATATTAGAGAACAACTGTCAGGATCATCTATCTTAAGAGTGCAGAATATGCTAAAGGAAAAATACAACTTTATAGGCTCATATGAGCAAAATGTACTCATTTCTTCATAGTTCAGATTCTTTTGAAAGACAAATTTGCAAAGCCATGCATATAACACTTTGAGGTAAATCCTTTCTGCTGTGACTCTCACTTCCAACACCAACAAAAAGTTTCCCCACCTCCCATTTTGCTTCTCCTTCTCACCACTGCCAATTTCCTACTAGGTTCTTCTTGGGCTCCTGTTTTTTCTTTCAGACTATCACATTCTGCATGTTTTAAGCTATTTTAAGAGTTCTGTTTTTTCTTGTCCTGCTTTCTGTGTTCCTTTCTTACCTAGCAGTCAACCCCCATCCCTGGAAACATTCAAGGTCAGCTTGGTCAGGCCTCTGAGCAGCTGGGTCTTGTGGAAGATGTCCCTGCTCACTGCAGAGGGTCTGGAGAAGACGATTTTCAAAGGACCCTTCCAAATCAAACCATTCCATCATTCTGTAGCCTGCAGATTCCAAAAATGCACTGCCTGCACTTCCTCACAGCAAGGTTGCTCCTCCTATTCTTTAAAAATTGTGGCCAAAAGTAAAGCTGAAAAAAAAAGTTATTAGAATCTGTATTATGACAGCAATTTATAGGTTAGGCCTCTTAAAAATGTATTTTTCTGCCCATTCCAGTTCACTTTTCTTTTCAAATAGAAAAATTGGCCTGGTGTCTGTATTGATTCAAAATAAAAATCATCAAAGCAACTTTTTGTTTGTTTGTTTGGTGTTTTTGTTTTTTGTTAATCTGAAATACTTTCCATGAAACTGGTAAATCCTTCAAAGTCTATACAGAGGTAGTTGTTGGAATTAAATGCATTTCACAGTGTTTTTTTTTTCCCAGACAACCATCTGTGTGTCTGTTGTGATAGCCTAGTACTCAAGAATAAATTATATACCTGCTTGTCAGCTCTCAAACATATTTTTGTTTCCCTTGTTGTCAGAAAATCTGTTTTGACATGTGAGTATAAACATATGGGAAGGAGTGTAAAGATACATCAGCCTCTTTCCTTCCAAAATAATCCCAGAACCTAAATTCTGACTATACTTAGAAAGCATTACAAAAAATTATGGTCTGCTTAAGTACAGAATAATATCTAAAAAGTACAGAATTCAAGTTTAGCTGTTTTTCCTTCAGTAAGACCAGCAGAAACTCCACATCATTCTAGTCAAGCCATTTTCTAATTTGCAAAAATCTGAACTGCCTGAAGACCTCTGGAAGACTTCTGGAATATAATGGATGGAATTCCACTCTTTTAAACAGGCAGGGAGTTTTTGTGTTTGTTTTTTAGGTCTCACTGCATAAGGTCAAATATGCCGAGTTAAGGAGGCACAAACAAATTCACTTGTAGAGAACTAATTCACTCCAGAACCAGCATTTTTTCCTGTCTCTGATCCAGTACAAGTTCAGTGGCATTGACTATGCACTTCTACAGTACAGTCATGACTACCCATTAAGTTACAGAAGGCACAAAAATGAGGTATATCCAGAGTGATAATCATTCATTTGTGACTGCATTATGGTTCAAAACAGAATCAATAACACTGGAAGTGTGAGGAGTGCCTTCAAAGATAAGTTAGGCTGACAAAAGATGCAATTTTAGTATAGCCCTCTTTTGTCCCCTAGTCTTAGAAGTTTTAAATAAAAGCTTGGACTCGTTCAAACATTGTTCCCTTGAGAAAATGCATTACTAATCTCGATTCCTACATCACCAAAACCATTTTGCCTGCCAGTTTTCTGTCACTTTTACAAGCTCTTGTTTAACAACAGAAATGGGATTTTCTCATTAATTGAGAAACCATTCACCAACTCCTATGCTGGCAGCTAACATTTCTTCCCTAATAGATTCATATTATAGTATGCTAAAGTGTTTATATTCAAAATATTCTAGTCACAGTCTTCAGGAATTCTACCATTTCTATCATAAATGCAGACTGAATGAACCATTTACAGGTTTCCTTTTGTTACCAGCACACATTAAATAGAGAATATTAGGAACAGTCAAAGCCAAGTTCTAAAAGTTGTATTTCCCACACTATGAACTGTCATGAGACTGTACAAATCTGTAAACCCAAAGCACACTATTGAGTAATCAGACTTGAATATGATTTACTATTTTAAAGGCAAAGCAAAATACACATCACGATAAATTGTAACTGAATACCCACGTCATACTTGGTAGAGAGGTAAAGTACTTTGACTTCAGCTGTGCTTCAGAGCTACAGAATAAGGCACAGACTTGGTGCCTCTTATGAATCCTGACCTTCCTGTAATTTCACAGTGTGTCCACATTTCCACATTTAAGTTTTACAAATGTTAAATTGGGCATCTCCTTCTGTGCTCAAGACCTGGTGCTGTGGCTGAAATGTACCTGGCCATGGAGGCCATTAAATAAAACACTGCCAAGAGAGCTGCAAGATGGGCTATACTAGAATAATTAATAATGCATGACTATGAAATTAGTTACTATAAACCTTCTTGATGCAATGGTATAGAAGAAATGTAGTCCCTTGAATCTGACTGTAGAAGACACTATTCCTTATATATATACATACATATATACATATATATATACATATATACATATACATATATATATATGTTGTATACCAACAAGGCAATACAAAATATTAGAATGTGAACTCTTTGTTAGAGCAAACAGACTTTAAAATAAGTGCATTAAATTTTAGGAAGGAAAAGAATTATCGCCAGTTTCTGGATTTGTAATTTTATGGCTCTAACAGTCTGCAGACATTACATCAGCTATCAAAGACACTACAACTGCAACAACTGTCCCAGGAGCACCACCACCCATCTTATAAGTTGGCCAAGTAGGCTGAGATCATAAAGATGTTGTTCATTATTTCAGACTTTCTTGTGAAGAAGTTATTTTGGTTCATTTAGAAGCACTTCCTAATATTGGGAAAAATGGCTCATGAATTCATAAGCCTAACATCCAACCCAATTTACTGATTTATATATTACTCTATGTCTTCATGGAAATTTACACTCTTATTGCTCATTTCACTGAACAGTTAAAGAATACACACAAATCAAACTTCACTTCAAGCAACCTGTTGTACCACAACCAAGCAGTATGAAATAAACTCAGAAAGAAAGGTACCTCAAAAAAAATCAAGTAGGATTGTTTTCTCTGTTTCAAGTATGTAACCTGACAGATACGACACAGGAAGTACCTCTTCTATTTTGTTGCTCAGATTAGAGACAGTGCATTACAGGAAAAAAAATATGAAGGAATTCTAATGAATCAGATGAGGAAAAATCAATGAAAATATCCAGCTGTGCTAGAAGAACATAAAGTGACTATTTATGCAACTGATGCATGCAGTAAGTGTTGGGAAGGAACAGCCTCTTTGGCAAAGTATCAGTGAAATTAATTTTTGAATTTTGAGGGACATACAGGGCAATGGGAATAGTTTCAAGTTGAGGAAAGCAGATAATATTTGAAATTCAGAGTGCTGTCACTGAAACACAGTGATCATTGGTGTACATTCAGAAATGGAACACAAGTTGAAATGACTTCTAATTTTCATGTAATGTTTATTAAAACACGTATATTTCTGCTTCAGGTCAATGCAGCCTTACTGTGAAAAGAAATGGTTAACCTTTTCTCATGACTTCATCTCATGGCAGAAGATGGACAGTACAAGGTTTTATATAAATACCTGCACAAACGCCCTCTGAAGAATGTGCAGTGTTCCAGCCCCTCTTTGTCTCTCCACATCTCTCCCAGCAGAGTGGGGAACTGGAGAGAAGCCACAGGCTGTGCTGCAAATGTGCAGGTGCCTCTGGAAGGCTACACAAGGAATGAAGTGTCTTTGACTCCTGCTCCCACTGCTGGACCTGCTCCCTTACTTCTTATACCTCTGACAGCACAGAATTTTGCAGTTCCACAACTAAGACAATTTTCTCTGTGCATCACAACTCCCTCCAAACCTGGAAAGTCTTGCAGGTGGCAGCTTTGTAACAGCACAAGCTAGCATTGATACGGCATTGAAAAAGGGACAACAGTTGACTTGGGATAAAAACAAACCAGCCCCAACACACATGAGAAGAAAAAAAAAATCTTCAATCACCACTTACAGGTTGAGTTTTCAGGTGTGCAATCCTGTTACAAAATCCATGAACCAGAATAAATATTTAGGAGAAAAAAACCCAAACACCTTTCTGCTATTTTCAAAAAGCCAGAGAAATCTAGCAAAAACTTATGTACAGTTTGGGGTTTATTTTTAGTTATTATTATGATCTGTTATTTAAGATTCCCATACAGGAAGAGTTATAAATTGTCAGGACTATCCCCAAAAATTTTCAATTAAATAACTAAATTAACATAGAGAAATTTAATTAAAGCTGCACTGGTTTTTACAAATACAGTTAATTAACCTGCTATCTAAAATTAAATCTCACCCAGACTCCTTTTACATTGCTGCAGCTCATCAGATACAGATATAATTAAAATTCTAGAAGTTCACCTATGCATCTGAATACTCAAAAAAGAAAGAAAGAAAATCCACAACCAAAACCTGCTGAAGCGGTTTGAGAGGCTGCTGCTTTAATGGGATTTATACAGTCCTCAGAGTGGGAAGACAGCACATAAAACCCCCTCAGAAACAAATCTAGGTTTTCAAATCTGCACAGACTTTTTCGTGTAGTGTAACAGGCCAGGAACCTTTGAAGATTTTCCACAAGTGGAGGGTAACAGATTGACATGAGCAGGAAGCAGGGAGATAAATCCTGACTTTATATGTGCCTTCCATTGAAGTAAGCAGGAGCAGCACAGGTAAGGCACACAGCACTTATTGCACTTATATCCAGGGGCAGATGTGGGTATCCTCTCAGAGGGAAAAATTGCCTTTTCATAACTGGAAAATCTCAGGTCTTCTGGTAGCCTGAATGGTTCCCTTTCCTTTCTGACTGTTTTTTCTTGCTCAGACCCAGGCTGGTTGGTTTTATTGGTCAGTTAAATGAAGATCTATTTTCCGGGTGACAGAGACTCAAAATCACCACACTTGTTTTACATAACAAGTAAACATTAAACATAAACATTTTAGGTGTTGGCTGATCCAGAGAAAGAGATGTTCAGATAGCTGGGAGGTCTGTCAATGCATTACTTAAGATCAGAGAACAGTCTTTGAAGAGTTACTTTTGAAGGGGGTGGGGAGAATATTAACTGAAATACAGTTCAAGACTATTACTTATTGCACACAACAGTGATTTCTCTATTAAAACAGGCATATGCTATAGGAAAACAAATAATGACTAAACCAATGCGGGCAGCCAGAACTCAAACTGGGAGCTGGTCATTTCAATAGCTCACTCTGTATGGGGCAGCAAGTGTGAGCACAGGGACACAGCACTCACGGCAGCCACGTCACCCCTGCACAGGCAGATCCCTCAGGAGTTCTGAGAGCATGCAAAAAGTAAAATTATTCTCTGGTGTTAAAGGCACAAAGCTGAAACACACGAAAATGCGCCAACATTTTCATGACAGGTATTTATTTTCTCTTTGTTAGCAAAAATATGCAGAAGATAAACATTGACCACATTTTTCATAATATGGAATGCATAAAATCCTCTTTTGGGAAAAAAAAAAATCACAGATGGGAATTCCATGTTTAATGAAATGGAATTGAGGGTTTAGAATTGAACCCCCAAACCTTTATCTGAAAAACTTAAGCAGGAAAATTATTTGAGGTCCAAATATTTGTTTCCAACTTGTGGCACAAGCATCTCTCTAGATAAATAAGAAAATCACATCCAATTCTCTTTAAAATATAAATTCACACAGCTTTACAGACTTCCACAGGGTTTAAACTCAGCATCTAAAGTACAAGATACAATTGCCCTATCATTTTACGTTGCGTAAGAGAAAGGAAAGTATGTAGAGTAAGAGAAAGGAAAAAGCAACAAATATATGATATTAATAACATAAAATTTAAAAGACCTACATGTTCCCTTTTGAAGACCTATCTCTCCTTAGAAGGAAAAAAATCATTAGCTTTTTTTTGTGTATCAAAAATAAATATGTTTCCTTTCTTGCATAGTAAAATCTGGAGAATCTATATAAACAACAAAGAGAGTAAAAATGCACAGAAGCTTGGAAATTGAGCAATAAATAATCTATCTTTCTGCAGACCCTTGAATCACCCATTTACCTTGAGCTTGCAGCAGAACAGGACCCTGGCAAATTGCTGTAATCTCCTTTAACCCTAATCACCATTTTAATCAGAAAAAGGTGGGGCAGCCTGGAATTAGTACAGCAACTGTCATTCTATTTGCTAAACACACAGTGTGCAGCTAAAAGGTTGAAATGGTTCAAACTTTTATTGTCTTCAGAATATTGCATTTTAGCATTAACAGTTGACAAGTAGAAGAAAATAAAATTATGAGACTGTTTGCTTTGAAGAGCTTTAGAGGTCTGCTTAGACCATGGCTGCATCTCTCACTAACTCTGGTACTAAGAGATTTCTTGGGAAAAGAAAAGGTTGTGATTCATACAACTGCAAGGATTAAAAGTCCACCTCACCTTACATTGCACTCTTCCCCTCTCTACTCCTCTAACCTCTTCTAATTTCAGATTATAAATTTTCTAGTTGTGTTCTCTATTTATTTGTTTAATGATTTTCTCCCTAGCCCTTTCTTAATAAATAGTGGTAAGATTGTAGATGGTATGACAGACAAGGAGAAGCTTATATGAAGAGGAAGAAAGGAAGCTTCAAGGAGAGAAAGAGCAATGAGAGAAACTAAAAAGAGCATCAAGGAGATTGTAGGCAGGGGAAGATTAAAGGAAAATGCAGCATACAACTGTGATTTTCAGCTATAAAGGATTCAGCAGCTGTCATTGAAAACCTGCAGCTCTGCTTGAGACATATTGATCACATAATTTCCATGTTTTCCATACAACTTCCTTCTGTTTACTTCGAATTATAGCAATACTCACACTAATACTTACCTCAAACAACTATTTACTTTTTTTGAAGGAAGAAGACTGTCCTGTATTTCTCCCTCTTTTCTTTTTCCAGAAAGGGCTGCTGAATTTTCAGTGCTGTGCTCACCTCGTCACTAACACGCAAATATCAAAATACCCTTCATGCTAAAGAGGAGAGATTTGTTTACTTCTTTTTTTTTTTTTTTTTTAATGACAGCTATGTAAAAATACAATTCCCTTAATATTGTAGATATTTCGTGGAATAAGTATCCCTGTAGGGCTTGTGAAGATAACAGAGAAGGCAGTATCTCTGTATTTACACAGTATTGGAGACTTGTAACCAATCCTGGAAAAATTGTAGTACATCATTAGACTGTGGACAACTGGAGAAGATTTGTTTCTAGGTTTTCTAACCTATTTTTTCACACAATGTTCTTGTACTGATAGCCAAAAAATCTTTCTAAAAATGCAAACACTTCTTTTGATAAATACTAAGACAGTCTTTATCTTTCACTTGAGCGTGTCTCAGGCTTAATTTTTTAAAGTTATCTCACAGTCCTTAATCACATGGGTCCTTTAAAATACCTTGTAATCTAAAATATAAATGTTAGAGAACAAATCTACAGGAAGTGGGATGATTCATGTCTGCCACATACCTCCTCTTGTAACACCCTTTTTAGAGGTACTGCTTTTTTTACATATTAAAACCAACTATTAGTTTAAACCATAGAATTACATTTGACTTTGGGCAAAAGGGAGAAGGGCAAAAAAGAGGAAAAAGAGCACATTCACCCTGTCCTTTGCTTTCAAACACAAAGCCAATACCTTCCAAAGGCTTCTCATTCCACACTGAGAAAAGAAAAAAAATGTCCCTTATATCGTGTCTTCCCCTTTAGGTACATTAATGACATTTTTGTTCTGATGTGACTATTGTAAGAATCAAAATGCCTCGGCCTTAGGGTTTCTTTTATTTTTTGTAATGCACTAAGCTCAACAAACCTTCGTAGAAAATAGAATACTCTTAATTATGAATAAATTAACTAAATTAGCAACATGAGATGGATATGAAATTAGAGGACTGTTAATTGAAACTGCAAATACAGCTGTATACAGCTTAGAGATGAATCACACCAGTAATGACACAGATGTTTTTGAAATGTGATTATGTTTAGCAGGAGCATACTATTGAAACTCCCTAGCCTATTCTTGTATTGTGTCATTGAAATGGTTTTTAAATCCATGAACACCAGGAATCAGAATCTCAGGGATGGCAAATTAGGCTCCCTGGATATGTGAATTAGTGTTGTCTGAATGTCAGCAATTTAATTCTCCAGCTTTCAAAGAATGTAGAAATGGAGCCAAAAACAAACAGCTGTTAGTTATATTCTCATTCAGAAAAAAAAAATTAAAAATCTCTGGCGAGTTAGAGCCTATCTGAATATGAGCAAGACAGTGAAATACAGTATCTCTAAGCTCTGTGACTTATACTGATCATGTAATTAATATAAAACAAGAGTTCAAGAAATCTACTTTGTGTACCACTGTGAATTCACCTTTTTGAGACTATTGCTCCAAAGTGCTAGAAGGATCAGGAACAAGTGATATCTCCTGTTTAAAGATTTAAGAATTGATTAACTTCCTAAAGACAGCAAATCAGGCTTTTTATTCTTTCAACTATTACATCCTTCCTAGGGTGTTCTATAAATTGTACAATAAAGGTGTTGTTTTTGTTTTTTTTTCTTCTGGCAGAAGAAGTCCCAAACGTTGCTCCTGGGTCAGCTGAGGATATCTGAGCTGAGCAGGCTCAGCAGGGATAGCAGTCAGCCCAGCTGGGGAGGAATGGCAGGGCAGACAAAGCCAACAGTCCATGGGGGTTGAAGTTCCAACACACCAGTGTAAAGTCTGCAGTGGGAGCTCTTGTGGCACAGTGTTAGCACTGAGCACCCACAACAGCACATAAATGTTACATTAAACAGTCTGTGATTTGTTTTCTGCAACAAAAGCAGATTTTACAAGACCATTTGTAACTATGCTTGCAATGAACACCCTGAATAATACAAGATCATAGTTTGTGTCCAGCACTGTAATGGAGCTCACATCACAAAGACACTATTATCTGATTCAGGGGCCTTGGCCTATGTAAGGATAAATACCTATTAACACAAATTTACATGAAGTAGAGGTTATTTTTCTAGTCCCCTTTTGAAAAGATAGACCTTTGAACTGTGTAACTATCAGAACCACATTAAACTAAAATTAAAAGCTATCAGTAAAACTAAAACTTACACCAACTCAACACAATGTCATTATAATCCAGCTAAATTTTATAAATGTAGTTCTGATCCACACATGGATACTCACTTGAAAACATGTAAATTCATGAACAAGATGGTCAAAATAGTTTGAAAAAGAATATATATATAGAATGCCATTGGCAAAGCTGAAATAATCAGCGTGACCTGGCACTGTTAAACATCACAGGCTTATCCCATCAGCTGTGGGAACTACTGAGCACAGACTAACAATGTGGGGGCATAGTCTTGAGACAGAAATGTGGTGATCATAAAACTGGATTTGCCTCTGTCTTTCTGAAACTTTTTTGATGGAAGCTGACCTCCTATTCACTGGTGAAGAAAAAAAGATTAGATACTGACTTTTTAAAAGAGGAAGCTCACTTGATTTCTGCAACAGACCATACCAGTCTGACAGTATTTCACAGGTCATTCACAGCTGAATAAAGCTATGGAGGCTTTATGAGAAAAGTGTAACCCCTTTCTCATTAGAGGCAACCTAGAGGTAAACCTAGGCAGATTCAGGGATATATTGCAGGTAGCTATGACAACTGATGTGCAACCCAAATTCAGTTAT
>JBBMKD010000001.1:105109775-105202185 GCA_037834095.1 Argya squamiceps
TAGAGGTAAACCTAGGCAGATTCAGGGATATATTGCAGGTAGCTATGACAACTGATGTGCAACCCAAATTCAGTTATCTTAGTTTTCTGGCTGGCAAAAGTACAGACAAAATCAACTCAGGATTTGAAATGTAATGTTTTGAGATAAGGAACTGTAATGCTTGGATATACAAAAGGCACAAAGCCATTTCATGGAAGACACAATCTTCTATTTCTTCTGAATACCCCAAAAATCACTACACTGAAACAGCACTCTATTATTAGCTACATGTCAGCTAATTAATTAGGACACAACTGTTTTTTTTACAGATGAAAGAGTCATAAATGAGGGTACTGAAAGGTAAGGACACAAAACACTTGAGGATGGTATGAGAAATCAGAGGAAGGAAAGTGAAAACATCCAACAAAATTAATATGCTACTTACAGATGCAACTTTAGGATTTTTTTTCTGGATTGATTAATACTAATTAATTTTGGTTTAAAACAAACTAAACTGTGGTAGAGAAACGACTTTGAACACCTGAGAAAATGGAAGAGAAAAACTAAAGAATTCATTTCCACATACAGGAAATTGATGTTGATCTTTCCAGGTACAAAAGAAATAAAAAATGAATATTAATAAAACTGAAATTGTAAGCTCTGGTCAAGAATTGTAATTCATATTATGTTTGAATATTACTCTGTAACCAAGGGGTATATTTCTAAAATTTATTGCAGTATCAGTGTTTTATAAACTAACAACAAGCACAAGAATTGAAAAGCTTAGATGAGCCACAGGATAAGCATCTTGAAATAACACCTTCTGCCTGTGTTGTGCTGAGTGAATCCAAATTAGGAAGGACTTTATAGCAGATTTTGCACACACAACACATAACAGGATTTGAGCCATTTTAATTATAAAGTGCCCTCCTCCACAGCAAAAATACCATTACATCACTTCCATACTGCTCATAGTTTTCTATACAAGGGTACAACATTCAGCTTTTACTCAAATTCTGTTGAAAACTGCAGTGGCAACTTTAGAGAGCATCTTGTGAAAATATTTTTCAAATGACAGACATAATCTTCCATAAAGGCTGGTTTCAAATCTGTGTCACAACTTAATGCCACTGACATCTTTAGTATTTTAAACACTATTATTAATGGTACTTCTAAAACAGCAAAAAAAATCCTACTTAGTCTCACTGAAGCAAAAAGATATAAAAAAATACAGCACAAAATACTACCTAGCTTAAAGACTGCAAAAGCTTTCTGTAACCTGAAAGTGGATGGCCTGACATAAAACTATCTGCAGTGATATAATTGATATGTCAGAAAGACACAAAATGACTCAACAAAGAAATAAAAAAGGCTAACATTAACCTTCAGCACTGGAAATGTGTGTATTATTTCTTTTCCTTGGGCTTTTAATCACTTCAAATGAAGTTTCTTGTAAAAAAAAATCACATCATTTCAGAAGAAGAGATTAGTGAAAATGGGGAGAAAGAGAAATATGTTTTGCCAGTTTTACATTCTCCCTCTAAAACCCTTTAACAATACTTTGGCACTGGTACTTGGAATCTAAGGGGCTTTATATTGCTTTCAATCCAAGGGTATTCATTAAGGTTTCATTGAGTTACAAGCCTCTGAAAATCACATTAGAGAGCCTTTACTGGGCAGCTCTTAAATTCAGTGAATGCTCTATCTGCGACAAACGTGTTCCACATTCAAAGCAAACTTTGTACATCTGCTCCAACCCCGCTCCAAGCCAGGGGGGCGTGAATGGGCAGAGGATGTGTGTCAGCAGCCTGCATCCCCTCCAGGGCATGGGGCAGAAACACAAATTGCAGAGATTCATCACCCTTCTGGTGCCCCCAGCCAGCTGACAGAGCAGACTTGACCCACCCCACACGCTCCTGTCCTCTCCTATTGCTGTAGCAAAACCGAACCTGCAAATGATGAGCTCTGACAGCTGATAACGTTTTGGGAAGGAAAAGGGCCTGTGGAGTGGAAGCTAGGACTGGACATTGACTTATAATTGCAAGGTTCATTTTTGTTTTGTCCTTGTTTGCTTTCACTAGTCTGACTGCTGCTAACCTTGTGCACTTCCCAGCTATTCCCCCTCACACATTCTTACCTTAAACAACCCTAATTTTTCATAATGAGCAGCCTAAACATAGCTGATTGGAGCCAGGTCACACACCTAAAAATGTGTTGAAAAAAAAATCAAGCCATATTCTTTCAATTTATACAAGAAAAAACTCAAAGCTATTTGTGTGATTTTGGAATCCAAGGTAAAATCTTCTAACTGCTGTAGTCTACATCTCTGCATAGGACTGAAGCTCAGAGCTTTAATTCTTCAAATGTAACTTCCACACTCCTTGTCAAAGGGAATTCTACAGAAATTATTTCAAATAATGGTTTTGAGATGATCAGGTATTACAGAACATGGACACTAAAGAATACAGTTTCAGTGAATAAATTAAACTGGATGGTTTAGTTGAAACTACTTGACTAAAAGCCAACAGAACTAGTGGATTTTTGGTTTCCAGTGAATATATTCTCAACAGTACCATAACCTCTGTTTTCCTCTGTATCCTAAATATAGTCTGGTATGAGTCAGATGGATGTGGGCTGCCAAACATAATCTATAACTGCTGACAGGTGGAAGTAAATTGTTCAAGTCTTCCTTTATAAGGAAATGAGACTTACATATATCAACTAATATGCCCATTCTTCTCCTATTATTTATCCATCAAATAGATAAATGGGAGATCTTACAGGATATATTGTACATGCAAAGGTTGTACAAGAGAGTGCTAAATTCAAACATATGTGGAACATATTTTCTTACTTTTGATAAATTTTAGGTGTTTTTCTTTTCACATAGAATCAGTATAACTCAACTTTTATAACCCACACACTTATAACTCACACACATTTATGAGAAACAAAAAAATACATTGAAAGAAATCTACAGATGCATATTGTAATGAGAATATAGAAAAAATTGCTATTCTTCTGCATGGTTCTTCAAAACATCTTCATGGACGTCAAAATTTCAGAGTAAAGGAAGTTAAAAGAGGATAACAAAATTCTCAAAATGAATGCACTCCTTTACAAAAAATGATTAAAGCAATTTCCAGCAAAGTGAAATGGATCACACACATCATAAATTTAGTAAGGTTTTATTAGTTTTCCTGCTGTCATGTCTGTGGATGATAACTATTCCTGTTTGTAGTTACACACTTTCTTTCACTGACTGCCCTAAAAATGCCACAACAAAGGTGTCCTCCTAATTTAGGAAGGAATATTTCCAATTTTTGACACGGACTTCATTAGTAGAATTGAATTCCAATCCTGACAGCTGGCCTTCCTCCACTAACTTACAGAAATAAATAAATTGGATTTCTAAAAAACAAATCACTGCAAAATGAATTCTATATGCATAATTTTGCAGACAAACATTGACAAAATCTGAGACTCAGTCTAACAGAAATGAAGAAAAATGCTTGGGTCTATGACTTCTGCAGCCAACTGGCATAGCCAATTAAACAAATAAGAGACCATTAAAGAGCTGTAACAATTGTGGTTTTGGCAGAAGTTCCTGTCCTCATGGAAAATACAAACCAACATTTTAACTAAGTAGTCTGATGGGAAAACGCAACTTCCAAAAAGGATCAAAATCCCCCTCTGCTGGGAAGATAAAGTCTGCAACTACAAAATCATTTCAAATTTCAAGGTTGAAAAGCACCATGATTTTACTAGTGACTTAACTACAATTCTAACTGAGCTAGAATTTTGACTCCATATATTTAGAAAAGTTGTTCCCCATTTTTTTCAGCTACTAACAGATGACATATGTCAAAATATATTTTAAAAAAGAGGAAAAAAACCAAAGAAATAGAAACAAATTAGTTATTAAAATTAACGAAATATCACAATGGAAAGAGAAACTGCAAGGGGGCTGAAAAGTAATAACATATAAATATAAATATATATAAAATATAGAAATATATTAAAATATAAAAATCAAACTGCCTTTTATATTGCCCATTCATTTAGACATGACATTCTCTGTTTCATACAGAGGAAGAAACATCTTTCTTGCTAGTGTTGCAGCATCTGTCAACCTATCAACTTAAACCCCAGTTTATAATCAGTGTTTAATAATGAACAACTCTACTTGTAATTTAGATATAGAACAATTTAAAGCCAATATTCTGTTTAAGTGTAGGACTAGAGCTTTTGTGTATGAGGATCCTATGCACTGCCAATTGAACAATTGAACTGTAAAGCAAGAGAGGTTGTTGTTTTTCTCTAAGAAAAATGATATGAGAGAATCTGAGAGAAATTATATGAGAGAATATCCTTCATCACTTTCAAATTTTAATTCCATGGTTTACTTCCTGAAACCATTACTACGTACAATTTCAAAAAGTAAACTTGGTTCAATTCAACTGCAAGAGACCTGAAGAAGACATTTCTTTTATATAGGTATTTTTGTTGTTATTTCATTTTTTGTTGTTATTTTCATTTTTCTTGGAGGAGGCATGAAAGACAGAAGGTGAAGTAAAACTGAAAAAAGACCAAACCTAAAGCTTGCTACAATAGGTCATTGCTGATTTCAGCTTATATTTGCTGCAACTTCCTTGCCTTGGTGTCCAACCCTTATAAAAAGCAAGGTGTGAGCTGAGGACTGCTGCCCAGAATGCTTGTGACTCAGCTCTTTAGACATTCACTGGCCAGCAAGACTTCGATGCATAGTGACAATTTTACACTGACTTCAGGGAAAAGGGATTTCCTTTTTGGCTTTTATATTCTTGACATTAGTACCTCTGGAAATACAGATGGTAAGAATCATTCATATTTCTCACCACAGATTGAAAGAATCAGCTAATATTTGTGAAGCACACAGAAGAAGCTGTTTTTTGAAATAATTAATTGCAACAATACTTATTACAGTAGTGTGCATTCTGCAGCTCAGTAAAGAGCCTGTCCTTAGCAGAATACATATAAAATGATGATATGACTTCAGATGACTGCCTGCAGGGGTACTAAAAGCCCTGCTGGCTCTTCACAGCTCCTGCAAGCAGAGAGTGCTCTGCAAGGGAACAGAATAATAGTTGTGGCTGGGCCTTCTAACAAATGGCAGCATGTTTTTTGCACCACAACAATCTTCAAATCCCCACATCATGCAGAATCTTTGCTACTGGTGCAAGATGACCTGAGGAGTTAGGAATGGTACTACAATTAGGGCTTGTGCTTCTTGACAATCATTATATATATGTATATAAATCACAGAATTATAGAAAAGTTAAGATTGGAAAAGATCTTGGGCTGATTTAGCTCTAGGTTTTTGATATACTCAAAGACAACCACTCACAAACTACCAACTTTCAAAAATAAAAGCACTAGAGTATAAATACCATAGCAAAATGTCTTAAAAGACACATTTTTGGATGAAAGACAGTTCTTACTGTGTTTTTCAGCTTATTAAAGGTACTATTCTAAATAAAAGCAAAAAAAGTTTGATCTAAACCAAAAAAATCTTTCTTGATAACTGAAGGCTATTTTCTCTGGGGGATATTTGTGAATTCTTTTACGTGTCAGGAGCTTTGTCTTTTGACCAGAATTACACCAACCAGATCTCTGAGTAAGTGAAATGGATATAACTCCCACCTATTTTAAGGGATTCCTAGCTCCCTAAATGTCAATTGGAAGTAAGCAAGGGTTGGCAAGACACATTCTACCCCAGGATGAGCTCATTACATACACTGTTAGAAGCACACATGAGAGCTTCTTGTGAAATTCATAACAAGCAGCTCCTTGGAAAGATTTCATCTCCTTTCATGTTTAAGAAAAATAAAAAAATAAACAGCATATTTTCCTCAAGACTACTCTATTAAAGGCATGAAGCCACTCAAACTCCACAGTTTTAAGTGATTGAGCTGAGTGCATCTGCTTTCATTAATGAAATGCACTCCACACAACACTTCAAAACTGGGGCTGGTTGAGTCTGTGAGTGGTTGAGTGCTTTCTGTACATTTTTGTACCAGTGATACTCCAGAGTATATTCACTAAAATTGAATATAAACCAGGTAAATAAATGGCAAACATGCCTTACTGAAGAAATACAAATGAAGTTCTGGGAAGATTCTGGAGGAATATTTGATTCTATTCACTAACAACACCAACCTCACTGTAGAACCACTGTACAATACTGCAAATGACTGACTATGGTTGGCCTTACGGTTATAAAATGAATATAATATTAAATCTCTGTAAGATTTGGCCTAAGATGATACATTTTCTCCTCTACTTTTATGTAAGTTCCCAGTGTTAATAAAGGAACAAGTGAGACATGATTACCTCCTTTACAAAATGCTCTTAACTTTCTCATAACACTAGAATTTGTTGGTGTTTCATGTGATGGATTTAATGTCTTTATGCACTTATCCCACACATAACCAAGGATGGGTATTTTTCTGGCAAGCAATAGCACAGAACTCTCTGTTTTATGATTTTCCTGCAGTGATATTTTCTAGGAAATGGGGTACATGGATAAAAAATATTTTCCCCATTAGGAATATGGCAAGGGGAGAGAGATCTGACCTTTGAGGAGGGAGAAAAGAGAAGTAAACTAAGAAAAGAAACAAGGATAGTACGGAAAAAAAAACCAAACCCAGAGTGAAATAAGGAAAGCAAGATGGAGAAAGACAGAGAAGAGTAGGAACACAGAAAGAATTGCTTTTTGAAAATAAGAATTAAGAGAAGCCTGAGAGAAAACACAACCAGTGTAAAAGAAAGACACACAAAAATAAACAGAAATATGCATAAAAAAATGATGAAAAGACTAAAGTATAAGGTCGATGTTTTAGGTGACATTAGCATAACAAAGGCAATAAATAAATAAAAAAAGACCACAAAACCACCAGAATGAAAAAGAAACATAGTGGGCAACTGTAAAACCATTAATAAACAACAGGAAGATACCTTAGAAGGAGAATGGTTTTGCATGAAACAAAAGCAATTTTCATTTTTGCTTTTGCCTATTACATGGACAAAAATTTCTGTTTTCTACAAAGGCTATCACATCTAACTGGAGTGCTGGTCATACCTAAAAAGAATCTAAAGAAGTGCCATTGGGTGTGAGCGTCCAGCAGATCTTGTATGTGCAACAGTTGCTCTAAATAATTGTATATTCATTCCAATTGATCTATTCTATTCCAATCTATGTTATTTTATTCTCTTCTAACAAAAATGAGCTCTGGCTCTCAATACATTTCAAACTTCACTCTCTTTTAAGTAGAAAAATTATATTATAGGAACAGATTGTCTTTTCCTCTTTCCAAGGGTCACAACTTGGCCTTTAGTATATCATAATCTTTCAAAGTTACATATGTCTTTTCCCCTCAGGATGCGTTTAAAAATTTACTGGAGTGCTTTCACCTTACTCTCTGTATCTTCCAGATGACATTTAAGTAAATATGAAAAAAGACAGTAAACCACAATATTTCAATTAACTATCTGTTCTATCAGCAATAACAACCCTCCCTGACATACTGTCTCTTCAGAGAAGATGAAAAATTTGTTTTCCAAATATCTGGCTTTGATAAATCAAAGCAATAATATTCACTGAAACGTGAATTATTCACAATGTTTCCCGAGCTCCATGGAAGAGAACATATTGTCTTTGAAATGTGTGCAAAACACGTGGCTTGCCCTTTATATTTTTAAACCATCAACAATATCAGGTTGGGCCTCTATCTAATGCATTTATGGATGGTAACAACAAAACATTTTCTCAGGTTTTCTCATCTTTCATTTCTTAGTACACCTTTGGTGCTATCCCACAGGGAACAAAGCACAGAGAAATAGAAATATTTACTTAAATGCAGCAAAAAGAAAAAAGTCATGTGAAATATACCTGTAGCACCTTCCACCTTGTGTTTAGGTCTTCCACACAGCTGAGATTGTACTGGGAGAGCTGAATATCGGGGGGAGTGAAGCGATGAGCCAGCTCATTCACCTGATGCACCTTTTCTTTAAGGGGAACAAGTTCTGCTCGATAAACCTGGGTGAATCAAAAATAAATACATATAAATATGAGCACTAGGTTCAAAAACTATTGGCTGTGCTGCCAATAGTTTTTATGTGATTAGTAACATAAAGATATTACATGCCAAGCTGAAAGGAAAGAGCATCTGGTCAGGATTCAGTTACCAGTCTGTTTATTTAACTTTACATGGACTTTAGGTCTCAAGTCCAGCATTTCTGAAGGTGCTATGAATTTGGAACCTTCATAGCCACTTTTGGCCAGTTTAGCCAAATTTCTAACCAGCACCCACGGGGAGGTGCACTGCAGAGCACACTTGTCTCCTGCTTCATCCTTTACTTGTGTGTAACATGCTCAGTTGGGATGGATGGGAGTGATGAGTACAGTTTATTTTAACACAGGAAAACAGAGGAAGACAGCTGTTCCCAAATATGACAAATGAAAAAATGAAGAAATTTTACAGATCCAAATAAGGCCATGATTTTACCATTGATATTGTATGTGTTACAAATAAAAAGGCTAGTAATGGGAAATTTAAAAAAAAAGAGAGAAAGATAGAAAAATTCGCTATACATCCCAAACTGGCTTACATGACTCATATTTAAAAGAAAAAACAAAATAATGTTTCTTTTGAGATAACCTTTAAAACAACGCATAAAAGCAGTGTAGCTAATAATTTCAGCAATGTATGTGAAAACCAGAATCTGCTAGTTTCAAACTTCTTTTTAAAATCAACAACCTGATGATGTCTCCATGATGCATCTGGGTACATTCAGATAAATTCAGGGCACCATGACTTTATCAAGCAGAGGAATCTCTATGTAGATCTTCCATTGCTCCATATCTATCTTTTCTAAGGAGACATTTATGAATTTTTAATGTGATAAAATATGTCAAAATGTAATAATGAGTCATTTCTAGGGGACAAATTCTGTCATTCTCAGGATCATGTTTTATTGCCATATGATGTCTGCACACAAAGGCAGGATAATTTACTTGCTATATTAGTCTGCTCTGTAGCTCCTTTCTCTCAGCATTTTTGATATAAACCACATGTGGTCTGCATCTCATTTCAGGTCATCAAATAACCTGAAATTATTGCTTGGTAATCTTTTCATCAACACATGATGCAAAATAAAGTAAAGAAAGCTCATCCAGTATCTCAGTGAACCTTAAGAGTAAATAATATGAAGACATCCATAGATGTTAGAATGCCATGAAGAGCACTAAAGGTAAACATCATTGAAAAATTGCTCCTCAAATGTCTTTTAAAACCAGACTTGACTTCCATCAATTATGTTAAATTACCCTGCAACATAAGGAGCTAGTGGTACTTGTACAGTGAATGACTCTAATGATCAATCTTTAAAATGCACCATCAGAAGGGATGTGTATTTTGTAAAGGAAGTGCAGAGAACTATGCAAATGCCACGATGTGAGAGAAGATGCATACATTAAGTTCATGACATAACAGGTGACTTCCCCATTTCACCACTTTTATACCACTGGAGGAGAACTGACACTACTGGTGAGAACTGATTTACAGTTTAGCGCTGAGCAAGGTCTGAAATACAAAGAACAGGAAGACAGCTCACGTTTGGTTTTACCCTAGAGAGTTATATATGTGCTTACCCTGAACTTTTTACTTAGCAGTTGAGTTCAGAGAACAAACAACATGCTGTAAAAGTAGACATTTGTTGTTGTAAAGTAAAGGCCTCAAAGGCTGAAGAAATACATACACCACTATCTGAGCACTTCACTTACAAATGGTTGTTTTACTGCTTTTTTTTTCTGTGATCTGCTGTTTTTGTGGCCCAAGGTGCCTGGTCATGACTCTGTGGTTTAGATTTGGGATAATCAACTCAGTTCATCCCATGTTGCTTGATTTCCAAGATGAGAGAACACCCCTAATCTAGTGTCACCAATAACTACTTTACATAAAATATAGATATGTGTGTGTATATATTTAGATATCCTATAACAGAAAATATATAATAAAGGTAATATATAACAAAAATTAAATACACACAATAAATATATATATAAAATAAAAAACACTGATAGAATAAATGCCAATCAATAGATGCAAAGATCAGTTCCTAAACAACAATGCACTTTAATGCAGTTTCTGTACTAAATTGAGTTGATTTTCTATTATCTGTATGGGATTAGGATTAGGTTTCTGATTGAAAAACATCACTGCTTAAGCAAAGCACACAGGCCTTATCAGGCACTTGTTTCAAAATGTATGTTAAAGTATCTGGCTGATTTCAGACCAATTATTTGCATCTGCATTGCGGACCTGAAAGTACTGGTCTCACTTGAATATTGACATTAATTATTAGGTAAATCACACAGCCATTATACCCAAATTAAAGTGAAATAGAAAACCTTTCATAATTAGTCAGCATGTTTTTTGACTCGAAGTTATTTTACAGACCAGAAAGTCTATGGCACAGAAGTAACCCACACCAAAAGAAAAGAAATAGACGTGGAAGTAAAGAAGAAAACTCATCTTCTGCCTTCTCTTCAATAGATGTCCTAATTAAATTTTTTGTGCTGCATGGATAATGATTTTTTGCACTGTGATAATAATATTCCAATGCACAAAATACCACAGCTTTTGCCTTTAAATTCAATATTCCGTCCTCTATTATTGCTAAGCCTGAATTTTTGCTAGTGTTTTTATTAGCTGGCCAAATCCAAACATGACAAACAGCAAGAACAAAAAGCAGAATGCTAGTCAATGAACAGCTATCTCATTAATGCCAGTAAGCTTACAATTAGAAAACTGCAGACAGAAAAGAGAAAAATAACCACAAAAATATTTGCAATATGACTTTGTATTATTAGAGAAGTCAGCAGCTGCAAGACTTCTTTAAGCAACAGTTTATCACAGACAACCAGTCCATCAGTCAGCATACATGACTCTAGAGCTAGGCATCTGTAGAAGCAGAAATTTAGAATTTTTACTGGAAATATGTTACAGAAATATTTATATTTCTAATAATCATTTTGTATAATACAAGACTGGTTGATTTTTTCTTTTTTTTTCCTTCTGCATAGAACACTAAACATATAACAGGCTCATTTTGAAAAAAATTAAAGAATTATATGGCTGGTAATTTAAAAACAAGCATACATGGTGAGTAGTAGTGTATTACTATCACAAGGAGCTGTACCCATTAAATTGCTCAGAGTGCAAATGAGTTCACAGTATGAACAGCAATAGGACAACTGGCCCCAAATTATCTTCATTATAACTGTCCTTATGCAAGACAGAATTTCAATGGTTTGTGATACTGTAGGTGGTAGATTGGATTTTAAATGATCCGTACAGTCTTATTAGAAAATATTTCAAAATGCCTTGGAAAACAAGCAAGGGCTCTAGAAGACACATACCACAGACATCCTAACCAGACAAATGCTAAAAATCTAGAGAACACACAGCGGCCATAATCAGCCAGATGAAAAGCTCATCTTGCCCAGTCCCTTGTCTGATAGCAGCCAATACAATTGCTTAAGGAAGAAAATAAGAGAAAGCATCAGTTTCCCAGTCCCTTGTACTCTGCCAGTTCAGTAACTTGAGTCTTAGAGATTATGGAGCCAGAAGCTGTATTTTTATGTCAAACAGATCTTGATGGAATCCTTTCCAAGGAATTACATACTTGATTTTTGGACTAACATGGGCTTTACGAATCAAAATATCCTATGGTAAATTTAACATTTAGGTTAGAGTTTTTGGATTTTTAAACCAATTTCTGGAGACTCATTTGTGACTTTCTCTGAACCTTAGCTCACAAGAGACAGAGTTCAACCATTCCTAGTGGATTTTGTGCTATGTCAGATGTACAAGACCTATATTATATTTTTTCCTTCTTTATGCTTATGATGCAAAGATTGAGATATATTTGATTAAATGTGGGTATCTATAGTGTATGGACATCTGAGAGAGTTACCTTTATATTTACATGGTTCCTTTATTCCACAGCTAATCAAAACCAGGAGTTGAACATAATGTAAGGTTTTACTATAGGACGGCAAGAATCACATTCTGAATTGCCACAACAGAAACGAGCAGATTTTAATTGGCTATATAGGGAGCCTAGGCAAATGACTCATATACGGACAGCCATCTGACACCTGAAAAATAAGACAAACCCCACGCCAACACCATTTATTTTGTCCTTGGGTACCTTTTACGTAGTCTGTTATAATTGTTTTTAGATTGGGGATCCCAAATACTTCTTACTATATATATGTTATAGATACAAGAGGGATTTACACACGATATTTTCTGCTTTTTCAGTAATTTTCAGCAATTCCTCACATTTCATGTGTCTTTCTGAGGAGTACTGAGTATTGATGTGATGTTTTCAGAGACTACTGTTATGATTCCAAGACCTCTTTCATGACTGCTAAAGGAATGCTTGCAAGGCCTAAAGTGATCATTACTGTACACAGAAAGTTGGGATAACTTTTTCTACATTTTGCTTGAGATTTATCAGCATTTGATTTCACCTGCCATCACTTTGCTGGCAGTCAGTACTGTGAAGGCTTTCCATAGCTGTTTGCAATCTGTCCTCATCCTTAAGTACTTTGAATAGGTTTGTATCATCAAGATGTGCCACTGCATTAATAATTTTCCTTTCCAGTTCATTTATGTACACTCTGGACAGAGTAGACCTTCTGCAGCACATAATTTTCCTCTTTGGAAAAACTGACCTGTGCTTTTTGTTTTCTGTCTTTTACTGGAAATTACCAGATAATTGGTTATTTGTCCACCAGAAGACCTTTTCTGTTGTCTCACTGGAACTTAGTTTCTTTGCTGGAAGACATCCTTAAAATCCCTGGGAATGGTAAATGGCCTGTAGCCCCTTAAATATTATGCTCATGTTTCCTTAGAGGCACAGTTGGAGATGTAAGGCACACCTACTTTTACAAAACTGTTATCTCTTCTACAGAATATCCTTTCCCAGATTTCCTCGTCTGTAGGTCCACAGGCCTGACTACATGCACTATTTGAAAATTATCACCATGTGTGTCCCTCATCACTCCTCATTAAACCCCCCTAATTTTAAATAAGAAAAATGCTGTTAATAGATACAGCTATTTTACACTTCCATTAGGACACTTAACCAAACAGCCATCTGGTTCTGGTGATTTAATGATCTTAATCAAGACAATTTGTTCTTTGTATTTTTGTGTCAAATAGGTTTCTTTATTATTTTCTTTAGCCATCCCATCTTTTCAGGTCGTTCTGAATCCATCTGGATGGTCTGGATTGGTTCTCAGGATGCAGTGCCTCTGTGCTGCCTTCATACACTTTGTCCTTTTGGTTCCTTTTCGGCAGGCTTCCTCATTTGTGTGCAGCTTTCCTTCTGAAAACGGAGCACTGCTGTAGTGGGTTTTTTTGGGTTATTTTTGTCTGTGCAGAGATGCTGACCTTTAGTTCATAATGATCCCTATTATGATAGCAATGTTTTGAACTTGTAGTGCTCAGTACCAGGCCAAACCTTCTCTCTACTGGAGAGAAGGTTTGGAAACTCTTGGAGTTTCTTATGTATTTTCTATTTAGTGCTGGAATTTCAATTCCAAAAGGATTTTGGGAAATCCTAGTGTCTGTAATTACAGATCAGTTTCTAACATATTTTAGAAGATGCAGGATAAGCCTCCCAAAATTATTTGCAAGTTGTTTTCTGCACATTTTCCATTAAATTAGTTTGTGCTTTGGGTGTCCTATTCCAAGGTAGTAAAATCAGACAGCCGTCACCTCTTTCCAGAATACCAACTCTATTAATGAAAATTTGATACTTAGGTTTTTTTAAATGTCTTTTCTTCCACATTTCTCATACCATGTGGGTGGTTTTATCCTATCTTTTATTTAAGCAACCCTAACACAGACTGATTTTGCTTTGGAAGGCTGCCCAATGTTCAGAAGAGAGAAAAAAAAATTCTAGGTCTTTTTATTTAAAGATTCACCAAAGGGGGAGAGGTTTTGTCAATGCCAGGAAAAGGTTTCCTTTTTCTTTTAGGATTCATAAATTAGTTCCATAAAAACTCAAAGAAAATTCACTAATCATTCAAGTAGGAGAGTAAAAAAGAAAACAAGCTTATTTTAATATCAGCATTATGCATTTCACTAATTGTACATACTTGTATTTATCTATAATATATTTATATATACTTACATATAAACATATAAAATATATAGCATATATTTATTATATATATATAATAAATATTATATGCTTTTCTAGCTTCATGGAGTTTTTGTTGCCAAATTCATGATAAAGTTTAGGAGGAACACTGACTCTACAATGCACATTTTTAATTTTTTAAACCCTTCTCCCTCAACCACGTGTACAAGGTCCTGGCTAACAAGTTCAACAGAGAGTTCAGGAATCCAACCAAAATTGAATCAAGTGCCTATAACTTCTGGCTCACTGTTGTTAATGGAATAGGGTGACTAAAGCCCATTAAGCCATTTGGAAAATACACCCTGAAGAAGAAGTGAAAAGAACATTAAGTATTCCTTGTGTACAGTGAAAAACTAAAATGAGGACTGTTTTTTATTTACTGTCTGCTATTGAAAAATGCCAATGGATCATTAAAAATGCCTTTTTACATTTACTGTCCTTGTTCTTACCAATCCAAGCACCTACCATGTATGTTTGAATGTAGTCCACAACAGTGCCTAATCAGAACAAGGAGCATTTATGCAGCTGTATTAAGAGCATGAAATCATTGCTGCTTAGCATTCACCACACTGACGAAGGAAAATAACCATGCACACACAAAGTCATACATCCTTACGCACACCTCAGTAGCACTGAGATTGAGTTTAGCTACATTTGTCTTAAAAATTGTATTCAATAAACAGACAATATCTAATAATTATTTATTTGCAATTGGTATGCAACTGTTCAATAAGAAACTTAAAACAAGCTATTAGGGTTTTCAATTATGATTTAAAAGAGTCAGTATTCCTATTGGCTCCTACTTTCCTGCAACATTTCTGGTGTGAAAAATACCTTGGGAGCAGACCTATTTTGTGTGTTATTCAGTCCTTCGTGTTTCTTAACAACACTTGGACTTGTACACAGGTTTAAAAAAATCTATGTGAGACCACGTAAGAACAATTACTCCACCACTATCGTGTGATATTTTTTCCCAGCTATATTGTCATGAATCACCCTGAACACATTGGTAAAAATCAAGACTCATTAGTGTTTCCAATACCCATGGGTGGAGGGACCATGAATCTCACTGCACAAACTGCAGTACCCTCCTCTTGTTGCAAATAGGAGTTAAAAGAGACTTTAAAGTTCATTTCACCAATGCATCAAATGATTTAAATGTTCAGTGCCAGCTCCTGGAAATGAGTCTCTATCTATTTCATTATGGATGGAACTGGCACGATGCCTGTATAAGATGTTAAAGGCAATTTGGCATAATCTCTAGATTTTTATTTCTCAAATTTTATGGACTGGCAATTATAGCAACACCAGCCTTTGATTTGAACACTATGTTTATGCTTAGAGCACAACATTGGAAATTAAAATTGATCCTGAAGTTAGCTTCCCCCAGAGACAGTAAATGCAAGACTTCAGTGGATAGTATCCTCTTTCACAAATGTTCATTTTTACAAGCCTAAACATGAGGAATTTAAAACATTTCTCTTAGCTTTTTATAAAGGAAGGAAAAAAAAATTGAATAATTTGAAAATAATCTCTAGTTCTCCAGCAATGGTATTTACTATTTAGGCAGTTCATATCTTGTCCTTATACAAGACTAAGCATTGTAGCAACTATATTTAGGAATTGAATGTTTTGCACTTCTTAATAAACCTTTCAAGACCACACAAGCTTGGATATGTACAAAAACTGCAGGCAAGAACACAAATTTCTTGCTGTTGTTAGTGTTTAAATGCACAATGGTTTCTAAATAATTTTGTATGTCTACTGAAAATAATTGCAAAGGCATGGATGAAAAAATGTTTTCATTCTCACAAAACTCTAAACTGTCATGACAGACTGGCTGAAGCCAACTCCTGAGATCATCTAACCCGGCCCCTCTGCTCAGAGCAGGGTCAGTTGCCCAGGACCATATCCAGTCAGGTTTTAAATATCTCCAATGATCAAGACTCCACCACTTCTCTGGGCAACCTGTGCCAGTGTTTGAACAGCCACAGGTGTGTCTTCTCATATTGAGGCAGAACTTGATGGGTTTTAATTTGTGCCCATTGTCTCTTTCTGTCAGTGGACAGTACTAAAGAGAGTCCAGCTTTCTCTTCATTCCCTCTCATCAGGAATTTATACACATTGATAAGATACTGAGCTGCCTTGAGTCTCAAGGTTGAGCTATCCTAGTTCTCTCAGCCTCTCCTCACAGGAAAGATGCTTCAGTCCTGTGACCATATTTGTGGCCCTGCACTGGACTTGTTCAGTGAAATCCATACCTCACAGAGCCCAAAACTGGATTCAGCCCTCCATGTGTGACCAAGGCTGAGCAGAGAGGAAGGACCACCTCCCTCAAACTGCTGGCAATGTTCTGCCTAATGCACCCCAGGGTGCTGTTGGCCTTCTTTGCCATGAGGGTGTGTGTAAGAGACTTAAAGATCACAATTTGTTCAAATGCTTTTAAGATCACTGAAGGACTTTGCCACTGCAGCAAACCATGCAAAGATGCAACTGCTCATTTGCAACCATCAAAGCCCATCCCATCCCAAATATGCCTTCTAGATTTCCGAAATTTGGACTGTGAGTTAATCCACCTGACAGGAACTTAAGATAAAGGTGGCACTATTGTCCAATCATCTCAGGTCTAAGGAAAGGTAAGTGAAGCTAGGGAGAAGGATGTTTCACTGCAAGGAGTCTGTGGGAAGGCCAGCTCAGCAACTGTGCTGGTAGCTGCTGCGGCTGGGTCCAGTGCGGGGATACCATAGCCCGCTGGCTCAAGACAGGAGGCCACTGTCCCAAATGAAGACAAAAAACAAGTATGGGACTAATTAGCATTGGAAGTGAGGGAATTATTTAACCAACAGAATGAGAGAACTGTGTACCAATGAGCACTGATTCCATTTTTTTGCTAAAATGTATAAATGGTGAGAAGTTTTGAGTGACCTTGGAACCCCCACCACTGAGAAGCCCAGGGTGAAAAGGATCAATGGGATACTGCTGGATCCATGAGTGGTGAGTATAATTCCTTCTGATCTCTTTCTCTCTCTCTCACTCTCTTTTACCCCTCCCTCTTCCCCCCTCAATCCTTTTCTATTTCTTTCTATCTCTCTACCTCACATTTTACTGTTAAATAAAATCCATACTGTCGACTTCAGCATATGGTCTTTTTTGCACCTTAATTCAGGCAGAGGCATCTCCCTAGTAATTGTAATAACTGAATTTTAACAGTGTGTTCCTGTCAGCTGTTTGTCTACCAGGATGCCAAGGCTCTTCTCTTCAGAGTTGCTTTCTGGACAATTGGTCTTGAGAGTGTACTGTTACTTGGGGTTCTTATACCCAGGACATGGGACTTGGTATAAGAACAAGTGAACTTCTCCTTGTTGAACTTCACGAGATCCCCCTGAGTGTAATTCTTCATGCTGTCAAGGTCCGTATGAGTGACAGCAGAACCATCTGGTGTAATGACTGTTCCTCCCACTTTTGTATCAAGGGGGAAATTACTGAAGGTGAGCTCAGTTCTAGAGACCATTTCATTAATGCAGATGACATCGACTCAGGATCAACCACTGTGATACCTCATATATGACTTGCCTCCAATGCATCTTTCTAGTTCTTCATGTGCCTGGAGATGGTTTAAAAGATTATCTGTTCCATCACATTCCCAGAGATTTGGGTGAGGCTGAATAACCTGTAAGTCCCTGTGTCTTTCCTCCTGTCCTACTTGAAGGTGAGAGTGACACTTGCTCTCTTCCAGGATGCAAGAATTTTTCCTAGTGACTCTTGAAGACAATTGATAATGGCCTCTCAATAACATCTGCCAATTCATTCTGCACTTGTGACTGCATCCCATTAGGAATCAGGTATGACCACAATTATAAGCACGATCCATGTCCTTACATGTTCCATCATGTGTATTTCTCACACTTAGTATGAAGCAGATTTCAGGAAAAGGCCAACTGTGCCTACAGAGAAAGTCTGTTTCCCTGGTCTGTGAGCAGCACTTACACAAGGCTGTGGCCTCATGCCAGCCTGACATTTTTGTGAAGAATTCCCTCAAACAGTAGAGTCTCCTGGTAGCACTGGCTTATGTTAAACCTCAATTCTCACAACCAGTGAAAGAGACAGAAAAGAACATCTGGCACTGTGAAGAAAACATGAGATGACTTAGGGAGAAAAGTTCTCCTGTGTCAGATGAATTTCTGTTGTAGGAAGGTTTTACACAAGCAGCAGCTGCAGCTAAATCAGAGCAGGATCCATGTGCAGTAAGGTGAGTGGTTGCCCTACACCTGGGCCACAGCAGGTTCCCAGCACTGAGGAGTTCCCCCTCAGCTCACCTAATGTCCAAGTTTAGAAGTATTCATGGGCCAGAGCATTTCCTCTCATTTTATATTTAAAACCATACAGGGCTGAACTGTCCCAGGACAGTTTAACAGTGTCCGTCTTTTTCATTCAAAATGAGTTAGTTTCTTCTTTGAGGGGTTTAGTGTACTCTGATTCAAATTTCACTGAAACCTGAGTTTGTCAGACACTAGCTCAATATGCTACACTTAGCTTGCTTTTAAACTCACCCTGTATTTTTATTTGATTGTAGTGCTCCTGGGGACAGGCGGTGTTGAGACAAAATGGATTTCAGCTGATTTAATTTTCCATCCTATATATTTTTATAAACTCAGAAATGACCAAGCAAGAGTGCACTACAGTAGAATATAAATCCTCTTCTGGGATAAAAACAGTAAAAAAAAAAAAAAACAAGGGAGAAAGAAAATCAAATTCCCTTTAAGTTCTCTCCCATTCTGAATTTTGTATTTCTGAATCAGTAAAATATTATATTTTTCAAAAGTTAGTTTCTGCAATCTGGAAGACTAACTCAGTATTTCTTTAAAAATATGGTTATTAAAATTTGAATAGACGAAATGAAAAATGAACTAATGCCAGGTACTAATTTTCTTCTTTTCTGAACTCTCAAGGGAAAAAGCTATAATTTGTAGCAATGTTATATCTAGCAGAAAATATTTATTTATTAGGATGTCTAATTTAATGAACAGTAGCACACTAATAAATAGATGCACTTATCCTGAAACACAGATGACTAGGTTACTGTAAATTTTAATCTATTTATTTATTTATTTTAAATCAACAGCTGATATAGAGCTTTATGATTCCTGAACAAGCTATGTTACAGTAACAAGCTATGTTACTGCCTTGCCATTTATTCTGAAATTGTGTTCTCCTCCATGGAGGGGGAAAAGTAAATAAGCAAATTTAGATTGTAATTCACTATACAAAAACAATTCTACCCATGTCATGGCAGAGCCCATGACTGCTGAAGTGTTGTAAACAGCTCCATGCCAATTTTTCCATACAATCAGTCAGTTAACTCAGTTACTTTGCAACCAAGAAGAGATGAAGTACCTAGGAACTGTAACTAGAAGGATTTCAGAGTGTGACCTGAAAGTCTAACGACGACATCAAAGTCACAGGAAACAAAAAGGAAATTTTGCAAAGGAAAGTTTCCCTTCAGTATGGTTTCAGCCAGCATTATTACAGCTAAAAGCACTTGCAAAGTATATATACTTAGGTTGTAGACTCAGACAAACTGTTTTTAAATCATCAATAACACAGTATCTATTCCTATTAGTTAATTTGTAAAAATGTATGTTTAATTGACTTTCTGAGGAATCACAATTAGTGTGATTACCAAAAGCTCTTCCAAGTTACAGAGACTCCTTGTCCTCAGAAAATAGTTTCTACAAAGCAAATCTCTGTTGTGCTGTAAAGCAGCATTGCATTTTAAAGGCGAATGCACTATTTCACTGACTCTCCTGGTTTTGGCTGGGAGAGAGTTGGTTTTCTCACCACAGTCACGAGAGAGAGCAGGGAAGGGTCAGGCAGGGTCTGGGCTGTGGGTCGTGCACTAGATGGAGCTGGTGGCCTCATGGGTGAGCCTAGGTTGTATTCCATACCTTCCACCTCACTGCTGAGGTGTGGAAATAGGGATTCCCACCTCTGAGAAGAAACCTGGGGTGTTGGCTTGGGTGGGGAAAAAAGGGCACCATGGAGGATCCAGGACTATTTTTGCCTTTTATTGTGATGGATACGCAGGGCCTTGGCCAGTGAATATCCTTTTTTGTATGTAAACCACACTCTCTTTTGTATTGTTGTGCTATTAATATTGTTGCTGTTCCTGTTAGTTTTTCTTATTTCATTGCTGCTTTTCAAGTATATTGTCCTTAATCCAGAGTTTTGTTTTTGTCTCCCTCTTATGGAGAGGAGGGTGATGGGGAAGGGAGCACTTTCAGTGGGGTTTATTTTCCAACTCGGTTTTGAAACCAGTGCACTCACCAAAAAAAAGGAAAGAAGTTTAAACCAGAAAGATTGCAACAGCTGCAAACAAAACACCTCAAGCTTCCAGATATCAGCAGGCAGATCCTGTAGCTCAGGAGGAAAAATATGGAATACAAAAGCTTAGCTTAGAAACTACTAAAACACAGATTGCATTCTGACACTCCACCAATATTAAACAATTCAGACAAGACGCTTCAGAAACTTCTCATTTTTTCTAACAAAAAGCTTATAGAGATCTTTAATTTTAAAAGAAATTTTTACTTTCTACTCTCATGTCTTTCAATTTACCCTGTAAGTATTTCATAATGTTTAGCCTCATAAAGTTGATAATTACTACCTCTGGTAAGAGGGATAAAATTTTTCATAGAGCTTAAGGCCAAAATAAGTTATTAAAGTCCACTCAGTCTCTAATATCCAGAAGAATGCAGACTGGACTGTTCAATTGCTTTGTGGAAAGCTCTGTGTTCCAACTCTTGAATTAATATTGGAATTCCCGTCTCCACCTTTTTCACCACCACTGTACAATGTGTGTGGAGTGGGCATGGATGAAACACCAAGTCAACACAGAATCACAGAATGGCTTGGGTCAGAAGGGACATTAAGATCATCCATTTCCAGCCCTTCTGCCATGGACAGGGAACCTTCCACTAGACCAGGTTGCTCAGACCGCCATCCAGCCTGGCTTTGAACATTTCCAGGGATGGGGTATCCTCAACTTATCCAGGAAAACTGTTCCAGTGTCTCACCACCTTCACAGTAAAGAATTTCTTTGTAATATCTAATCTAAACCTACTGTCTTTAAGTTTGAAGCCATCACCCCTTGGCCTGTCACTACGTGCTCTTGTAAACTGTCTCTCTCCAACCTTCTGACTTCACTGGAAGACCACAATTAGGTTACCCTGAAGCCTTCTCTTTTCCAGGCTGAACAATCCCAAGTCTCTCAGCCTTTCCTCTGTGCTAAGGGTGATGATTAGAGGGGTGCTCTATCCCTCAATTCATCTTGGTGGCCTCTGGACTTGCCTCAACAGCTCCCTGTGCTTCCTGTGCTGGGACCCCAGAATTGGATGCAGCCCTGCAGGTGGGACTCACCAGAGCAGAGCAGAGCAGAGCAGAGCAGAGGGGCAGAATCCCCTCCCTCACCTGCTGCCCATGGGGCTTTTGCTGCAGCCCAGGACATGTTTGGCTTTCTGGGCTGTGAGTGCCCATGGCCAGCTCATGTCCAGCCTCTCACCCACCAACTACCCCAAATCCTTCTCAGTGGGGCTGCTCTCCATCTGTTCATTCCCCAGCCTGGACTGATACCAGGAGTTGCCCTGACCCAGGTGCAGCACCTTGTGCTTGTTAAACCACATGAGATTCCCATGGGCCTGCTTGAGGTTTAAATTCCTAGGCTTCCTACATCTAACAAGAACATCTTTCAACAGTGCCAGAGAAGGAATTCAGTTCTAACAGCAGATTTTAGTAACTGCAAGTGACAGTGATTTACTCTTTAAGCTAATGTAAGAAGAAAGAATATTAAAATGAAATGCTGAAAAGGAGACAGTTAAATAAAACTTAAAAAATTAAACATGTGTTGGGTTTCTGTAACAACACCAGACATAGGCTGGGCAACTGTCATGAGCAGTGCCCAACCTTCCAGGCATTCAGGCTGAAATCCTTCTGGGTGGCTGCCCTGGCACAGGGGGAGAAGGCTGTGGCCCTGGGAAGTGGGCAACAGTGGCTCCTGTTGTGACTGATGAAAACTACCATTCTTTTTCCAATGGACAATTGAACCCAAGTAAAATAAAGCAATTTTCAGGTAAAATACAAGGAGAATAAGAATAATTTGAGTGGCACTGCTGTCTTGACAAATTAGTTTTACTGATTCAATTGCCCTATTTGTAAACTGGTGATAATACTTCTATTGCAGCCTCTGAAAGAAGCTGAGAAAATTAACTCATACTATCTGGAAAAAGAGAAGCACTATAAAAGTGCTCAGTAGCAATTATAAAGTTTTATTATGGGTTAACCTTGGCCAAAAAAATGACGTAAAACTCTATTAGGCTTTAAATTCGTGAAGATGAAAATGAGAAATGTGTAACTCATTTGGTCCCTGATAAACATTCCAGGCAATCTAAGATTCACTGCACTCCCTACATCAAACAGTCCCTAGGCAATTACTGGGTATCAGCATAGGAGCTTGATAAATTGATTTTACTTTGCTCATTGATTTGCCCATGTCATAGAAACAATATCATTACAGAATCTGCATACTTGATAGTTCCCAAGAATTTATTTTGTCAATGTTTTAAGAAAAGATTTAATTAGAAACACAGTACTGACAGATTTTTTGCATGGAAAAAAAATTCCCTCATTACAGAAACAAATAACATTAAAATTCATTTCTGGTACTCTTCCCTTTTCCCTCCTCCCCTGCCTCAAAGAATGTCCGTGCATCTGGTTATGTAATATCTGATCCGTCCTTTTTCTTTACATAGGAATGTTTCAATAGCAGACTATATATAGGAGATCAGAGCTATGTTATAAATACTCCTTACATATAATTTTGCTCCTTTTAGCCACACAGCTCCCCATGCCACACCCATTTAGGACCGAATAAAATGGTCCCATACAAAGAAAAAATGTGTTACATTGTGCATTTTTTCTCGCTTCGCTAAATATTTACATTTCCAGGTCATAAGAAAAATAAGGCTTTGGAACAGAACCAAAACAGTTCAAGCACATCTTTGATTTAATGTCATGTCTTGGAATGTTAATACTTCACCATCAGACTAATATCTATGCACGCTGCATTTATATGGCAAACTTGAAACAAAAAGCCATGCTAAATGTCAGAGTCCCTGCTATAACCATGCCACTCAGGTACTTAAAAATTAATGTTTAATTCTCCTTCTAAAAGCTCAAGTCTCATTCTTCCCTCTGATAAACTGATAAAGAGAAATCTCTTAAAAATGTTCTGGTCTGACCTCATTTCTGAACTTCAGAGGCATAAAACGACAGACAAGTCTTTATATACGTATTAGTCAGTTCTCTCAGCAGGGTATCAGAAACCAAGATCAGAGATTGCCAATACTTAAAAAGTCAAATTCTGCCTGCAGATGTGCATGTTGAACTCCCACTGAAATCAGCAGGGTGAATTCATACAAGGAAAAATTTGGCTCCAAATGAAATGTGTTGATCTAATAATAGCATCTTCTACCAAACTGGGTTGGAGGTAGAAATGATTTCCACCTTGACTGGTCATCTTTTTTTCTTCTTTAGGTTCAGGAATTTTCCTGCACTAGTTGTCAGGGAAAAGTTATCAGTATTTTTTAGCTCAAACATCCTTAATCAAAGAGAAAATAGCTAATATGCTCTATTAAAAATTATGTTAATACAGTTAACATAAATCCGATAGAAATTGGGTTAAATTTGACCAGCTCTTTTCCAGGTGCTTGTTCTTTTGAAAAATGATCTACAAATAGCTGCTTCTTACATTAGTTGTGATTCCTCAGAAAGTTAATTAAAGAATACTCATTTTCGTTTCTTCTTTGTTAGCAGAGCAATGATACTTTTTCTGCATCACAATTATGCTACTGTTTCCCAATAAGTAGTATGGTGAAGAGCAGTCTTAATTTTAGAAGACCAAGATTTCACTTCTCTGCCTGCTCATCATCGTTCTTATTATTCCTATGTAAAAAAAGATTTTGGATTCCTCCTTAAAACAGGTAGCTTGATATAGATGGAAAACCTATGTAACCTAGTCTCTGTAAAAAACTATAGATACAGTGGTAGCATCTAAACCTGAGATAAGAAATATATAAATTACTGGAAAAGAAGTCAGCAGAGGGAATGATTGTTTGCTTCAGGTATTTAAAATGGATTTAGATTTAGGCTATTACCATAATGAACTCTCCAATCTTATCTGACTGATTACATAGAACGAACGTAAGGCAGACTATACTTTTAAATTCAATTTGAATCAGTAAAAACTACCTGATTGTTATTTACTAAATAATCATTTTTGAACATATTTCTTTTTGTGTAAGAAAATAAATTGATTCATAAGCTGTTTAAATGAGATTGAGAGACCACAGGACACAACTGAGTAACTTTCATCTCCTACAAGCTAAGAAGCATAACAGAGCTGAAATCAGCTGGTACAACTACATGACAAAACAGTTCATGGCTTCTAACTCATTTTTATATTTAAGAAAAATCTTAGCAAATTAAACTTGCCCTCAACAGTGACAACCAAACAACCCTATTAAATTCTCTCTTGTATAAAAATGCATTTTAAAAAAGGTAAAAACAACATACTAGGCTGTCACCAATTCAGTAACGTAGTTAGCTGAAGTGTCTTTGATATACAACAACATCTTGAAAGTTGACCCATCAACAAATTGAAAAAACTTCAAGTGTTTCTTTCGTTACAGCAAACTCCAACAGTTTTAAATTCACAGGGATATTGTATATCTCAAGGACATCTGTAGCATGTCAAAGTGTCCCAGTGAATTTCAGTATGGTTTTGGTTTATTTTAAAATAGAATTTATTATGCTCTTATGTACTCTAAAGTTGTTTTAGTTTACATTATCAGTAAAGCAGTTGATGAAGGGTTGATATTTTGTAAATTCTGGTTTTATTGACCATATTTATATTTAAAACCTAAAGGTCGTCCAGTATGCCATTAGATCATCATCTCCTTTTATAGCATCTTAGAGCACTGTCTAAACTACAAATATTTTACTAATACAAAATTTGTTTAGAAAGATCATGTATAATTCTCTTAGGAACTAATTTTTGGGTTTTGGAAAGCCGGAAGATTTATTAGTAGGAAATAGTTATTCTGTATATAATAGTTTTAGAAGTCCCAGAGTCCAGCACAGAACTTATTAGGAGACTTAAGGAAATAGAAGATCTTAACTCAGATTGATTATAGCCCTTGGTGGTAACAGCTGGCTTCAAATTAAACTGAAAAAAATGTATATGCATTTTGAAGTAGTTTAAGAACATATCATAAATAACTATTGTATGATTCTATTACAGAATGACATGTATGAAATGGTAAGCTTGAGAGCCATTTGTAACACTAATTACTTTAGTTATAGTATGAAGAAAACATTAACACTTCCATCTCGTACACTGCAGGAAACATAGTTTCCTGTTCAACTATGAACCAATGGATGCTGTCATCTTCTAATTGTACAAACAATTTGAAAACACCTAATCAAGTCATAGTTCATAGTCTAAAACTCTGCATATGAAATACTTTAGCATTTTTGTGGGGTTTAAGACTAAGAATAGTAAGGAGTGTAGCTATAGTAGAAAGTCTATCACTAAAGAATGAGAATTAAAAAATATCTCAGAGGCTGCTATATGTGTAATGACATTTTGCTTTATGGACTGGACAGCATGAGCTCTGCTAACTTAATTTGGTGCATAGCATAACTTTATGTTAGCAAAAATTAACAAGAGAATAGACATCACATTGCAATCTGACCTCTATTTGGTTTAACAAGGATCTGGCACTGCTATTGATATCAAGCTGATTGGAAATTCTGGTTATTCAATACATCTTCCAGTAATTATTTCTTGCATAGATTCCATTGGTCTATTTAAAACTGATCTCCATTACACATCTCTATTGCTAGGAGGGAATGAATGGGGACTATTGGCTTGCTTCTAGGTGTCATTCATTGATTTCCCTCTATGTGACCCCTAATAGCTCCATATAAAAATCATTCCTTTTTTTGGGAAGGATAGAAAATTATCTATTACCCAAGCATTTAAAATAATTTTGGGATGAGAGCATAAATTAGAAACTCAACAACTCACTTTGCTGTCAGAATCACGATAGTAGGCAGCTGCCAGCACAGTTCCCTCATAACAGCACTGTAAGAGTTCACTTTGCTGAAACATCTCTTTACATCACAGCAGTAGCTGAACAGTACCAATGTGGACTACAGAAGAATATATAAGACTTAAAAATTATTATTATTATTATTTAAATGAACTACCCACCCTCATTCAGTGTCTTGAAATTCAGGTTGCTGATTTAGTTTTAAGATGCTTGTAATAATATGGAATGTTAATCTTTACAAATTTATTTATTTTCTTCTTATGGCTGGATATGAACACAACTAAGTATTTGAATGGGTTGTCTTAGTTTTGTCTCATTTTGAGGAAAGATGACTAGGAACAAAAGGATTGTCCCCAATCCCTGCACACAGAGAGTCATTTTGGAGTAGATGATGAGCAGATCAGTGATCAGCTCATTTATGATTTATGAATAACTGCAAACTCTATTTGTTTTACAAATAGATAAATTTCAGGCTGACATTTTCCGGTGAACATTTGTCAGTGACATACAATTGACTTCAACTGTCAATTAAGCTAAAGTAAGTCTGAAACAAACAGCATATAATTCAACTATAAATCGTATTAAAATTGTAAATAGGCTTTGACAAAAGAATTTAAAAGGATACTTGCAGCCTTTATGAATATCCTTGTTATATTAAATACATGAAGTGCATAATCTATGCACAAAGTCCATGTAACTGCTTTGCTCATAACTATAAAAGTGAATCTGCAAGAACAACCAGCAGTTCTTAAGTAGCAAGACTAAGACTTTAATGAAGATTCCTTGCAGATAAATACAAGACTTAGGTCACTAAATTCTGTTATGCTTTTCACAGTTATCAATCATTATACTGAGTCAAGGTGCCCTCTTTCTGTGACAGTCAAGAAGAACTAATTATCCTGTACCAGACTGGAGTTAATTGAAAAAAAGTCTTCAGGATTCGACATGAATAACCCTTTATTTGGAACGTGTTCTGGTGATATGCACCTCTATTTTGAAATGAACAAACCATAGACACTACTGTCTGCTCTTCATTTTTTTTTTTTTTTTTTTTTGTTTTTTTTTTTTTTTTTTTTTTTTGTTTTTTTTTTTTTGAAGGGGGGGAAAAAAAAAAAAAAAAAAAAAAAAAAAAAGAACAGTTATATTCATGGAGTCTAGAGGCTCTGCTGTTCCCTGACAGTGCTGTGTATGACAGAAATAGTTATATTGCTGCTGGTGGTACGTTAAAATATCACTGGCAGAAAAAAGTGCTTTGCACTGTGCTCTCCTGAGTATGTTGAGAGCAGCCAAACTACCTTTAGCTAAAGATAAACCACACCATTAAAACTGGCTTCTTAGTCACAAAACTCTGTGCACAACACCCCAAAACACTGGCTTTTAATTTAAGAAACCTAATTTTCCAGAGTGGAGAGGTATAAAAACCTGCAACTTCCTATGGGTACTAATTTCTATTAGTATTTCTCAGCAGATGACTGCAGAGAGACAACAAACCAGTGAGGAGATATCAACATGACATGTAATGATTGTTGCATGCTGCTAGCATAACCATTATCATGGTTTTGGATGGCAAAAAAGGAGCTTTGGGGAAGAAAAAGAGACAAAATGGTTCTACCATCAATTCCTGGAATGGGTCTTTGAATAAGATACCAAGTGAATGAAGTAGGCATGATTGCATATCAATTGCATAGTAGCAAAAGCTTAATATAAAATCTGAGTGGTGGTCTCATGAGACCTTAAGTGTTCCAGACATGCTGATGAAAAGAACATTTTGTTAGTGATTGCAAGAAGAAAGCATTATTGAATTTGCTGCAGAGGGGCTTAGAAATCATAGGCCGTATCTAAAATATTATCTGAGCTACAATCAAACTGATCAGGCAATGGATATTAAGAGACAAATAACAGATTCATTTGAGCTTGAAATGAATTTAAGACAGTTAAATGATGGTTTGGATTTTACTGGACAGAAAGATATGCTTGCAAGGGAGACAGAAAGAATGTGTGTTATTAAGAAAAGAAGTTACATTTCAGTCTGCAGATAAGACCACTCATATGAGAGAAGAAAAAAGGGAGAATAACAGATGACAGCAGAGAAGTCTGAAGAATACTTTGGTTATAGATAGCCTCTAGTCTAGGCTGCATCCTTTGGAGCAGATGGGTGAAACTATCTCTTGTCCTCAATCAGAGATCAACACCAATTTCTACATTTATGCAGATGAAGCATGTATAATAATAATAATAATAATAATAATAATAATAATAATAATAATAAAATTAATACTGACCAAGGATCCACTATTTAGTGTGAGTTCAAAGTTATATCATGACCTTAGCAGCTCCAGCAACTAAAGAGGACACTGACAAATGGCACTAAGTTAAACACATTCCCCAGGAAGTTATTCATCAGGTTGGGTTTGGGAAAGGCATTGTGATCAAAATTAAGAGAAGGATTTGTAAGAAATGCAATCACATATGACCAATGTTTTGAAGATCTGCTCAAAAGATGCTTGGGTTTCTTAGATGTATAGAGAGAAATTAGATATTTTGCCTCATACTGTAGTATCAGTCATTGCGATGCTCATCATGAAAACCAGAGCAAGGATGAGACATAGATAATGTATCAATTGGATAATGTTTGGCTGATAATATAGTTTATAAACAAAAAAACCTTACTTTTTACTAACAACTTTTAACTGAAGGCTACATAACTTCAACAAATTTAGTTTTTAACTGAAACATTTGCAAAGGAAAAGTATTTGACTCTTAAATGAATCAATTATTAAGTCATTAATTATGTTTTCTAGAATGTATTTATTTATTTTTTAAGCCATAACAGCTCTCAGAGCTATAATTATGGAGTCAACACTCCTGCTCGTAGATTTAGAATTAAATTACTTGCTTCGTTTTCCAGGAATATCAGAAATTCAGTGTTTCTGTTCAGGATATCTCCTTCAAAATTAAAAAAATCAAAACCAAATCATGGTTTTAATAGCACTTTCTGAGAATTTATAAATAGATTTCTTTTGTTCATTTATGAATTTAAATGAAGATAAACAAATTTTGCAGCTAGCTATTAGTCAGCTACTAACTATTTCATTTGTTCTTGTACAGCATCTGCACAGGACACTCATTAAACTTTCTATGTGATTAAAACTCGAGGACTTTGATTTTAATAAACTACATTTGATTTTTAGAGGCATTTTTTTTTCTTGCCATTAGTCATTCTATTTCCTCTATCTTAGATCCTAATGTTCATCTAGAGAAAATAACAGTTAGCTCAGGTCTCTCTCAAAATGACTGATGATTCCCATTTATGTGACTGGAACAGAGGCACTTATTCTTATCAAAATGGCAACTGCCTCTATTGTACTCTGGCTGAAGGAATCCTGTATTATTTATCAAGTCTGTCCATGGCAGTCATGCTGAAAGAGGACAAATCTGCCCAAGTTTCTCCATAAGCAATGATTTTATGAAACAACCCTTAAAAGCAGATAAGCTTAAGTTCTAGAAAATAATGACAATTTTTCCAGGATTGCTGCTTTTTTTAAAGATTATCTTTAGTTATGAAGCCTATTTATCAAAAAAAAGACAGAGAGCAAACACCACCATCATGAAGAACCATATATTTTAAATTATTTAAATTCTGCTGTACAATTATAAAAACAATTATGTATTTGTCATACTTAAGAAATATAATAAAGAAAAAAATAATTCAATAGAATTTTATCATATATTCTCCTGTCTATTTTATTTTGTTTTTACTCTCAATTTTGCATCTCCTGAGTTTACAGTCAATGTGCTGAGGATTTTTACAGATTTCTATAGTGCTTGTACCCATGTTAGAACAGACATTCTCAATGAGGATCCCATTGCTTTTTAACTTCTGAAATTATAAAACTCTTTATATTCCCTTTTGAATATAAATCACTATGGTACAAAGATACCAATTTTTCACTCTAAAAGATAATTACTGATATGGGGATTCATACAATGAACTATTTGACACTCAGAAATACTGATATTTGACACGTACCTTGACTTTTTCCAAGTGATCCTGCAGGGAGTCAATCAGCAGATCCCCCACCGGCTGCCAGGATCCCTTGAAAGCCTCAGCCTGGCGCAGCTTCAGGTCCAGCTCATCCATTGCCTGCTGAAGGCCCTGCAGCCTTTCCAGAGCATCATCAATCTTCTTCTGCCAATCAGCAGACTGTAGATTCAGCTTATCCCACTCAGCTCTGACCTCATCTGCTTGCCTTTGCAGAAGTTTAGGGACATTGTGGGCTCTTTCCTCAGGTGACACATCTAAATGTGAAAGACATATTTGACATATTCTGTCTTAGAATATATCCAGCTGCCATCTGGATAAGTTCAAATCTCAGTAAGAAACTCCTCATAACCAAAGGCACCTGTGAAATTTTATTCATGCATTCTTGTTTCAAAATCTCTTAAAAATCTTAAATCTTGCCACCATAAAAATCAGCAAAATGTGCATTTAAGTACATAAAGGCATTTTGAGACACACAAGGTGTAGCTAGAAGTTTATCAGCTGATTCAGCATGATATTTCTGCATATAGATAAATATTAATCACTGTGAAGTTTTTGCTGCAATTAGGTGGATTTGGGATCTCCTGTAGTACTGAGACTACAAGGTGAATTTTAGCTTAAATTGCAGCTTTGAGCCCTCAAATGAGGCTATAATTATAGACAGGTCCTGAAGGTTTAAAGGCAGTTTCAAAATCTGCTTATAAATATGCATGTCTATTTAGTACCACAGCGTTCAGAAGGATTGCTAAGGCTTGCTTTCATCTATATTTTTAGCTGAGTTTCTGAATACTGGCATTCAGCTTGGGAGTGTAAAAGGAATGCTTTCAGAGCGCCTGGCAGGATTTATTTAATCATCACTGATCATCACTGATCATCACTGATCTTCCCAGCAACGTGTTATTACCCTGCTCTTGCTTCAATTACCTCTGGGCTCTGGGCAGACCTTCTCCACTGCCTCCACAGGCTGCTCGGCCAGGAAGATCCGCACAGTCTCAAGGGCACTCCTGATAACAGGTTCTTTTGTTTTTAGCTCCCTCTTGAAGGTCTAGGAAACAAAATTATTGTAAGTGGATCTATAAGAAAATACCAAGTCAGAATACCAATGTCAGAACAACATTTCCAGCAGCAGCTTCCATGTGTGTATGACAAAAACCAAGAAAACATACAAATTAAAAGAATTAGCTTTTGCCTAACCTAAAATCACTATGTATTCAAAAGAGCAAATGTGCTGTCAGCATATTGCATTTTTCTTTCTTTAGCAACAGCTCTTTTTACTCTTTTACTTTCTTCTATGCCCTACTTTTAAATGACCATGAGTAAGTTACTCAAGATAAATATTGGAAGATTTGGTAGGTCACTGAAAATATACATATCTCAGTATTCATTTATTAATTTCTCTATATTTGTTAATGAAAATATAAGAGTCTATTAATCTGATTCAAAATGTACACCACACAAAAAATGCAGATGAAACCCAGCTTGAGGGTTGCATGTTGCATTGGTTCTTCTGCATGTTGCAGTGAATTTTTCTGAATGGTTCTTACCACTCTTTTATTTCAACATTTTCTTCTGCATTTATGAAACACTGTTGAATGAATATTGTTTCCAGCAGCATAGAGATAAAATATGCAGGTAATTTAATAGTACAGGTTAGTACAAAACACAATACTGCAAAAAGGAGAGCCATATGCCATGGGTAGAAAACAGATATTTTACTGCAGGGATTAGAAAATTCTCATTACAACACCAGCATTATGTAAGCCTGTAACATAATAAATTCACCAGTTCAGTTAAATTAATTATTAAACAAAATTTGTATTTCTATGTGAACTAATGAAGGATTATAATTTCAATATTAAAAAGTTCATTACACTTTGAATTATATTTGGTAGGTGACTCTCTGTACAGGAAATTCCTACCAGAACTAATAGTGGGAACATGTACAGTTTATAATATGAGCACTCATATTAAAATGTTCTTAACACTTTTCAGGAAAGTAAACTTAAGGAAATAACTACATTATTCTATAATATTTAAATACACTTTTTTATTAAATGGTCAAGAACTGACCATACGGTTTGTAAATGCTCTTGGGAAAGCCCTTCAGCAAAGTCTCCTTTGTTGAAGAAAATAACAAACCAAAAAATCTTCATTTTGTGTCAAGGACAATACGGGGACTGGAATCTATTCACCGTCTATCTGCTATCATAAGAGAATCTGTCATTTGATTAATACCTGAGATAAATATTTAAAACAATCATGTTGACCTTTAAAAACAATGCCAATTTTCACAAATAAAAAAGTGTCCTGTGTATTAAGGAGTAAACTACCACTGGACATCTTTTTGCATAAAAACTGAGTGGAGTTACTACAGGGCTGAATGAAAAATATGAAACTTAGACATTTTTAGGTTTATAATTCTTATAATTCATACTTGACTCTTGCATTAAGTGCAATGGAAAGAGGAAATATAATAAGACTTTTTCATGCATTCAAATGAGGAAAATTTATTCCTTCAATTAGCCTTTGTGTTCATCTCACATCATCCTGTCCCACTAGAATGGTGTGGCAGGTCTGCAGGTTAAGTAAACCAGAAGGAACCATAACTTAAAATCCAGCACAGTAATTTCCATGGACTGTGTGCTTTGGTCTCTGCTGATTGTGTTAAAAGTAACATCAACAGTCAAACTCACTGAAACCATGTTTTTTGGTTTAATTTAAAAATGTTTTTTAAGCATTAAATGGTGTAACAGCTTAAAGATATAATATGATTTAGAAAGGTTTCCAAAGACGTATTATTTTTCAGCAATGTCTGTGCCCCAAACCAGTCAAAAAGGAAGCACTTGCACGAAGGTCCGTTCTGCAAACACACACCAAATATTCCAGTGGAGCACAGAAATACACTGATGTGGAGAATAGTTAAAATAGAAACACCTCTGAATGATGCATTTGGGAAGGAGCAGTCCTGCTGTAAGGAGTGCTGCTGCTGTAGACAGGTCACCCCTGGCTCTGTACAGGTGCACACCAGGAGGAAAAAAAATACCTTCTTTCAGCTTGCACTGTTTTTGCAGAAAACTACAGCAATAAATACACTGAGTGGCATTGTCTTTCCAGAAGACGTTCAAAGCCACAATCCTCCTGTATCCCTATGCAACAGAAGAAGAACATATGTGCAATGAATCTCATAAACCCTGTGGGCAGGATTCATTCTATCTTCCTCAAAATCATAGAGAAATGCTCATAGGAACTTCTGACTGCACATTCTGTATTTGTCACAAACCGAAAACATGTCTTTATTATTAAAGGAAAACTGAAGCAATGTGTCAAACTTCTCTTCCCCCCAACTTTTCCATTCTGAATGTGGGAGCTGGTTGAGGCAATTATAGTCTGTAAATCCTGATTTATAGAATAATACATAGTATGGTGTTAAGATATATTTACAGTTCTCATCTCCTTCCCTAGTTTTGATCTGCAGATTTCTACTAAGTTAAAATATGTTTCAATTAAAGAAATTTGAAAAGGAGAGGATGAAAAAAACATGAGGCTGAAGCAGTAGCACAGAACAGCATTAAAAATAATGAATGCTCATTTCATACTAACCCATTCCAAAAAAGAGTTCTTACTGTAGGAAGATAAAGCTGCTTTTCGGATTAAAGTTTTGTTGTGAGATATGCATACACTACCAGCAAAAATCATAAGCAGCAATAAAAAGACATTTTTTTCTTTTTTTGGAGGGAAAAACCAAAGAATTTATCTATCTAGAGGCCTGACAAATACATCTTTATAATAACTAGACCATCACTGAAAGCAGAATTAGCTTCAATGAATTTCTAATGTACAACTAATGATTGCAGGCTAATTTCATTGAATTCCTTAACTTCTTCCACACTTGGTGGTGACTGTAGAGGAAATCGAATACACATAATGCATGACCTGACAAAAAAGTAAGTAAACTACTTTATTTAAGCATGCGTATTTGTCATCAACACTACAGCACTAATGGCATTCTGTCCACCATTTTAATAATGCATATATTGATCAGCTTATCTCAGACCTCTACACCACCTCATGAGTGTCCTTAAATCTCTTTAAATGTAGAAACAATGATTGTTTAAATTGAAAAATGAAAATAAAATGAGAAAAGAGTTGCATTAGTAAAACTAACATTAATCTCTGTTATTTAAAAACTAGGAATTTTTGCTTTCAATATATTTTAAAGAGAAAGAGTACAATTAGATTAATTCAACACATTTGCCAAACAGAATGCTTTTCAAAATATGGTGTTTGTCCTAATTGTTCAATGTAGACGTCAACTGTGTCCCCATAATTGCTAAGTGTTTTGAAGCAGGAACTCTACTTCTCCTTAGGCAGTGCTGCTACAGATTTCATATGAAAGGGTTTCCATGGAATTGTTAATAAGTACCTTCTATGTTCATAAATGCTGTTTATGCTGTTAATAAAATCACTAGACAGCAAATAAGGCAACTCTTAAAAGAATGAAAGACATAGCAGGCTATCCGCATGATGCCTGAGTTACTTAAATTACATTAACAGTAACATGCACACAGTTGTTAATTCAATTTCACTAAAGCAATATTATGATATTTAGTAAAATCAAGAAAAATGTAAGACAATTAAATAATGTTTTGAAGAACAGGAGTATTTTTTATCATTGACTAATGTCACCAGCACCACTCCTCCCCACATGTTCTAAAACTTTGGAATAGAGACAATTTCTTCAGACGCCAAAAAATTGAAAAAATGACCTACTATATATATAAGTTCAAACAACTAGCAGTTACGGGGGCGTATGTGGGACACATTCCAAATTGCCTTGTCTAAAAAGCACCTCACATTTATAACACAACAATGATTTTCACTGCATGGATACCCCTGCTCTCAGTTGAGTTCAAGCTCTCCGTTGGCACAGATTCAAGCGTTTGAAATTTTCATCTGAATCCTACTCTTAAAATTTTTAAACCAAATCTTGGCAACTAGGAGCACTCAAGTGGTAAGAATTGACTTCTTTTCATCTCTTTTATGAATCTCTGTGGTATTCCAGATGGTCTTCTGAATGATAGAGAGGTTAAATATGTTTGCTCTTTAAATTTTACCTTTAAGGGAAAGAAACAAAATCAGCTTTCAACATTTCTTTAGAAATAGGATTCAGGAATAAAATCATGTTGGCATTCATCATGATATTTCCAAATTGAGCCAGTAAAACTGCATATAAATAGAGGTCCCCTGATGAGGTTTATTGGCTTCTCAAATGAAGAACTTACCTGGGTTTAGTTCTGGCATTACCTGACAAGAACAATTCTTCACAGAAAGAAAAACATTGTACTTATGAAGAAAGACCAAAATTAGAAGTTTTAATCACTGAAAAGATTGGTCAGATCTGATAGATTCTTCTCTAGTTTATTGAAGACTAATTTCCAGAGGTGGCATTCAGGAGAACAAAATGAACAGTCAGCAGATACTTTTTCTCAAGATCAACACACAACTACGTTTAGCTTCACATCCAACACTCTGAGGGCGAAACTCTGCTCTTAAGCAAAGGCCCAAACCTCTCCAAAACAGCTTTCCACTACTGAGCTCCAGCTTTAAGCTAGATAATTGTACACTTGTGAAAACATTTAAAACATTTTTCTTATGTTCAGGAAATGAGCTAAGCTGTTCATTCGTATATAGCCTTTGTATATCTGCTTCTTTAAAAGAAACTTTTAGAATAACAAAGTCCATAATGCCCAGGAGGAAAAAAAACTTCAGCCAACCAACCAACCAACCAACATGCTGCAAACATAGATTTTGTCAACGGCAACCTGAAGTCAACTTCTACATTGACTGTTTTTCCCTTCTCTTTCAGAGATATTTGAAGATCAGACTAGGAAATTAATTTCAAGTCTTCTGTTTTGCCCTTTTTTTCACAGGGAAGCAGCATACATACCTAGATTCATGCTTCTGAAGCTCTCTCGCTCCTATTTTGGCTCAAGAGTTGTCTTTGGAGAAAGAGTTTGAGCTAATGTCACACTGAGTTAGAGCAACATCTATATTGTTTCTTTCATCCTGATATTCTGGATGGGCTTTAAAACTACTTTATGGAAGTTGCTACTTTATGGCTAAAACAGACCTCAGGCTTCTCTTAACTTTCATGGTTATATATAACATGTCTTAACTTTCTTAGGGGAAAGGTGAAAAAAGGAACAGTGCTGCCCCGTGAAGTCATGGATGTTTCCACCTTACTGTCTCTGTGATAGTGTTTTAAGTCCCACACAAAATTTTGTGAGAAAGACACATCCTACACATCACCTCTCCAGAGGGAAGACCTAGGAAATGTGACAAAGATGCCCCTTGCAGAAAAGCATTATATTATCTTAGAAAAATTTGCCACTGAGAGAGAGAGATGCTTTTTGTTCATCTTTCTCTTTTGCTTTCTCAATCATTTGGTGAAGATAGGTCCTTGACAAACCATAGGTCCTTGACAAACCATACTGACAACTACTTCCCATCAGTTTGTTGCAGTAGATGAATGCCTGTGAGCCTATGGAAAAATCCATTTCTGGCTGAATATGGTACTTCCTGACTTTTCATAAACTCAGGGTCTTAAAGCAGCAAGATATGTCATGTTCACTCTGCAAATCTGATCTCACTATCTGTTCTCAAATAAGTCCTTCCTCATGAGAAGGGACAATATATTAGAGCAATATTTATATACAGCTATCTGATGAACAGAAAAAACACTGATCCTATTTTGTTTTAAAGCACCATTTAACATTTCTACAAAACAAAAAAGTGTTTCTCCAGAAACAATACCTTTTGTGGCAAGTTTCACAAAGGAAGTTATATATATCCAGTGCAATGCTTTGAGTGGATGATCGCTGGATTTGGAATATTCTCTTCTCATGAAATCAAGCTGTCAGACTGATAACTTAAATTTTCCAATAAAAATTACATTTGTTTGAAATAACTTTTTAGATAGCACCCTGAAGAATAATCAGACATCAAACAAGAAGTAATGATCTCCTATAATGTCATTATTTTAATTAAAGAGACACAGAGATGAAGGAGAGGAGAACTTGAATGTATATTGTATAATAGAGGTACTAGAACTGTGATTTCACACTCAGACCTGATTAGACCTCAAAGCATATGAAATTAAAGACAGTTTTGGTGAAAGCAGACATTGGGTTAGCACCAGACTGGTGTGAATTAATTAAGGAGACATACTTTAAACATACCCTCACCACAACAAAAAGTCATTGTAAATCTTTGTACGAAAAATTGTTCTGAAGTATTATTCTGGGGCTTTTTCATTTGGTGGGTTTAAAAGAAAACCAAACAACTTCCTGTACAAGTGTTCTATTTGGGTTCCTTTTTAATCTTAGTCTAGAATGGTCCCCCATATGATTCTCTGCTATGGTCTTTCCATAAGAATTCCCTGATGAAACCAGCATAAACCATAGACAGTTGTCACAATGATGCCGAGTTGCGCAATAGAGCTGATACCAGCTACTCTTGACACAAATGATCCCAAAATCCAAACTAAGGTTTCAAAAAGTATACATGAGTTTGGAATGCCTGATCTAGAAAAAAAATCAGAACTACTTATTTAATCCTCAAGGATTACTAGGTTAGTAATTGTTCTGGCTATGAAATCTGCCTTCCTGTGAAAGGTCTCTGAGGGTCATGGTTGCTAATGCTTCCTTCTCCAGAGGGCTGATTTTCTCTGCTGTGTTTGAAAGCCATAGCTGGAATTCTTTCCAACAAGGACTGTGTCATGCAGCACCAGCCTGCAAAGGAAAAAGCAATGACCAAAAGATAATTAAAGAAAACAAAAACATACCCGATGAATGTCATTCTGCTTCTGCACAGTGGGCAGATCTCCACCAATGGGTGCTTGCTGTTTTAATTCATCCTCCTTCAACTGCAGCCATGCCAAAAGTTCCTGAAGAGAGAGATGTAATCGCTTCCACTGGTCGGTGCTGGCTTCCAAATGGGATCTGAAAGCATGTGTTAAATATAAAAGAGACTCAGGCACAGTGGAAGTAAAAACCAAAATGTACAAGCTTATTTACTGAGAAAGATCCTAGTTTTCATTAAGTTAATGATTTTTTAATAGCTTCAGTAGCTTTGAATTAGATTCTGGCAACACTGATTTAAATTTGGTTCCACAGTCCTGGCTTTTTTTCACATCTCCTGATTTTTGTTTTTGATTGGTTGAGGACGTTTTTGCTTTTTAGTTTTCCTCTTCAGCAGTGAGTAATGGCTGTGCTGAATTGTCAGTCACACTAGAAGTGCACACTTATTATGCAGAATTAGCTTGAGAAATGTAGTCATCACTTAGGATTACTAGGACATTATTTACCTGAAATGTAGAGAGTAGTTTTCCAACTCAGTGAAGAGCAAGTATTTCTCTAAACCACTCCACAAACCATTAAACTTACATAAGATTCATTCTCTTAACTTTTTAAAATAAGAGAACCAATGTTATTCTTTAAAAAAATATCATGAGGAAATTGTTAAAGCTAATAGAATCCTCATACACTATCTAGCCAAATGTCAGTGCTATTTTAACAGTGGTGTGAATGCAATTATTTGAAACACTGGGAAAATTAAAAGACAAAATATCATTTTATGCAAAAAAGGTCTGCATCATAAGGACATTTTCTAAATATTTCCTCTGTATAAATGTATTCCTCTGCATAAATGTGTTCTTTTGGGATCAAGTATGGAGCTTCTAAATTTCAGCAACTGTTTTCTGTGGCTGGACTGATAAAATCTTCAATTTTCTCTGTACTGTAGATAAACCCCACTAATTTTTTTTTTATTTCTGGACTATGAATATGCTATTTTTAAATTTCAGGTTTGGAAAAAATATCCTAATTCACCTCCAAGAAATGTAAGAAATCCTCTTAGTAACTCAAATCAAATAATAGTAAAGTGAAAAAATGTGCAGGGAAATAAAGACAAATTTTATTTTATTTTATACATTTCCCTTTAAGTTCTAGCTTTGTTCATATAACATTTATCTTCTTTTACAGTGATTGCACATAAAATCATTCTCTTCTGACACTAAGAATTCTACTCCTATACCTTATATATAATGTTCTATAAAGAAATGTGAAAAAACTGGACTCAGCATTTTTGCAAGCCTTTTTACTGAGTTTGGATATGGAAACAAGGAATTGATGAAAGTAGGGACAGTTGCATTTCACTGAAATGCTCTATGAATTCTGTTCTCTTTCCAACCTTTTACATCAGGTAATAAAGTGGCAAGGAAAGAGAAAGAAAAGGGACAGATTAGCCACAAGCTGACAGAAAATCCTCTCTTTTTACAAACTTAAATGCTACATGTGAAGGACACACATAGACCAGGCCTTTTGATGTCTCTTCTCACAGGGCATCTGGGAGCTGGGGCAAAACTGCCCCACAGCAGGTGGAGGCCAGCCCTGCAGGCAGTGAAGTCTGGAGAAGGCCCTGAATGCTAAAAGATTTAGATTATATATTTGTTTATATATTATAAATTATTTATGGTTAGGGTGGGGAGGCAATAGAACAGATTGTCCAGAGAAGTTGTGGATGCTCCATCCCTGGAAGTGTTCAAGGTCAGGCTGGATGTAGCTTTGAGCACCCTGAATATGTCCTTTCTCATGACAGGGGGTTGGCATTCGATGATTACGGTCCCTGCCAACCCAAACCATTCTTTCATTCTATGATACCTCTGAAAGTAGCAACAGGGAGAAGCAGGGATATTTATGGAGACCTGCAGGAGGTGACAGCAAGAGCAAGGACCACAGGATTTTAGGCCAGGAGACAGTCAAGGAGCCAAGTTTCTGATTCAGGCTAATTCCCTTGCCTCATGTTTATCTTGGCACAGGCAAGCTTCCACCTCTTCTGGAGAAGGGCAGCAAGTAGAGGCAAACACTTCCTCCCTATTTCCCCAGGTCTGGCTTTACAGGGAAAAAATGCAAAAATAGTGACCTGAAGGGGTTTTGTTACTGCTGCTGGGCTCTGACCTTCCCCAGTTAGATGATTATTTTCTTCCAGGACCTGTCTTGTTCAACTCTGCCTTCACCTTCAAGAATATATGTTTATTCATGCACACACCAGTGTACATTATATGCATACACTCATGTATTTATGACTGTATCAAAGATGTACAGATAAAAAAGATAACAGTAATACAGTTAAAGAAAAAAAAAATATATGTAAGAAAGCAAGTGTTTATTGGGATAAACTGTGCTGACATATCAGGATGAAAGAAAGGGAGGAACAGAAAAGACCTTGGCTTCTCTTTAATATCTACTATATATTTTATCTAATGCATTTAGAAAAGAATGCCCACCCAAGCTGATCTGTGGCATGGGTCTTCTGTTTCAGCAGACTAAAAATTTACACTAAATAAAGAAACTTCTGGGACTGATGTCTGCAGAACATTTTATTTGTCTTCTCTAATCCTCTTTGGTGTGAACATTGCTAGTTATGATGAAATCAATTCTATTCTGTACTATGGATAGAAAGAGCTCCAAACAGGGAAGACTGAGGAGAGCCTTTTCATTTAGTCTTGTGGCCAGCAAAACTTAAACTGAATGTCAGAGAATTTAAGAATTGTTTCTTATCCTAATCAATAAGTTGTTGAAGACTTTAAGTCTTTTATTGGAAGCACAGATTTTAGAGGGGAAGTTTGTTGATTTGAATGTATAATGCAGGAAGTCACTGTGATATAACTGGGGTTTACTGCTTCTGACTCAATTAATGACAGCAATACATTAAACTGCAAAAAATGAAAGACAGGAAGTCACATATGTTTAATTACTTATATTTGGACAACTACTATTTTTATCTCAAAAATCACTGTTTTGAGCAAGTTCATGGGTAAAATGCATGCAAACAAAAAAACCCCTCACACTTTGAAGGTTTTTATTCCTCTTTTGCTCCTCAGAAGGAAAAAAAAGGAGGAATACGTCTCTTTTTCTTTAGTTACTCATATCTTTTCAACATCACAGCCTTCATTTATTTTTAATGATTGATGACACAGAGATGGTTTTTGTCATTACACAGCCTGACCTCCCTCAGGACCTGAGCTGAAAAAAGCTAATATTTCATACATTACTTTGGAAAACACTTCTGTCTTTTGCTGCCCTTTGAACTACCACCAACACACAGCAGGTGAGAAAATGAAAAAATACCCAAGACTGAGTGCAACTGAGCTGGGTTGCCTATTGCAGAAGCCGTATTTGTGGAGAAAAGCTTCCTGGACAATTTCTTTTTAATGAAACCTTCAGTCCATTGAAACCTGAATGACCACTTGATAATTTGTAATGTTACCATTTATTATATTTCTCCTTGCAAACAAAAGTGTTTCCTCTCCGGATTTTTTTTACCCCTAGATTTTATTTAATAATTCTGTCCATTCTCCTGACAACAGTTAAAATTTTAAATAATTTGTCTTCTCATTTGTGAGGATATTTTTAGATTGCACTGGAAATAGCAATTTTTAAAATAAAGCTTATCATAAATATTGGTTATTGAATCACTTTTTTTCATGACTCACTGATAATTCATACCCAGTTCTATAAAAAATCCACATTTAGAGGGGGTATAGTTACTGTTTAAACCTGGCAATCTTTCTCTCTGTAATTACAAAATTTCATCATACGCCTCAAATCCTAATACTCCACTATCATTTTCACACCAAAAAAACCTAATCATTCTTACAAAGTTAAGCCAACATCCAAAGTAGCACAAATAATTTCAAATAGACAAAAACAGTGCTAACAAACAAAATTAAACCTTTTTACTTGCAAATTGTGGCATTGCATCTACTACACCAATGGTAGGCTTTTGCTGAAGTTCAGGTCCTACCTAATGTTTAGAGATTTCTTCCTAAGTTCACTCCATCTGAGGTTCATGTTATCCAGACGTCTCTGCAGCAGGGTTGCATCCTCAGAGCCTTCCAGGGACCTCAGGATTTTCTGTCCATTTTCATCCAGGTTGTGAAAGATGTCAGTGTGAGCATCAATTTCTGCCTGTAGTTCCTATGGAAGCAATAGAAAACAATATATCTGATTTCTTTAAAAAATCACTGAAAGTGTGATTTTTCAAAAGAGTGGAAAAATCCTCAGTGCAACACAGATCACAGGTTTTGATTACTCCTTTTACAGCAATATCACGTCCTGTATACCAAGCCATGTTTCCCTCTCACATGAAGGCCATTTGCATTGAATATGACCTTTTTTTCCATTCGGAGCAAATGAACAAGGTTTAGAAAGCTAAAGGTGTAGCCTTTGACAGGCGACAAAGCGAGGCCAAGATATATTTACTGTGCTGACGTGGGAAAAGCAAAGAAACACAAAACCCTCAGGATCTCAGGTAAATCTGACCTTCACATGATACGTCTTCCTGTGCAACATTTTCAGTTTGAGCTGGGGACTGCAACACCGGTCCTGCTGCATGGCAATTCCAAGGAATCTCAGCTTCTGCAGCAGCAGGGCTTTAAAATGCCAAGTTCACTTACATTCTGTTGACAGAAAGCATTTTGGAGCACAGGCCCCAGCAGTCAATAAGCAATAAACAGCCACTTTGTGCTATATCAAAACACTGGTTGGGGCCATGGCTGTAGGAGGGCCTGAGAATAGCAAGGACCTAGAATATGCAACTGGCAGCTCATGTTGAACAGCCAACTTTTCTTATCGCCTCGTAAGGCCAGCTCCAAATTTTGAATTCATTTTTTCCCCCTCATTTTTAGCACGGCTGTTTCTGCCAAAAGAACATTCTTTAGAGAGCTGCCTGGTACCAGCATTCCTGCCTGCCCACACACTCAATGCAGCCTTTGTGTGCTGGCTGCCCTTCCCCAAGACGTTTGCATGCTGCAGCTCCACAAGGTCAGATTCATTTGCAGAGAGCAGTGGTTGAATCAAGGTCACTAAATGGAATAAAAATAATAATAATAATAATAATTTCAACACGTACGTAAATGAGCGTACATGTACTTTATATGCAGCCACATTTGCACAAAAGTACTTTTACTTTCAAACAAAGAAGCACAAAAAGACACAAAGAAATAATGAATAGTGAATAAAGCTCCACATTTTCTCCTGGTTTGCTGGAGCACTAAGATTTCTGGTGGTGGTTTCTTGCTGCCTGAAATGGGAGTGCTAGAGATAAAGTGGGGAAGAGGAAATGATTTATGGCATTTGAGAAAAGACCCAGCACTAACTGAACATCACAGATAGTCCCCAATGGAAATTTGTTGCAATTTTCTTCAGAAGAATGACTGCAAGAGGGGAGCACACAATCTGTCTACTTGGTCTGTTCTTAATTGAATTGGTTTTATTTGATATTTTAAGTGCAATGTTAGCTGCACTGAATCATGAGTAGATTGTCCTTGTTCACCTACTGCTGTTCCAAATGTCCTTAACTGGATACCTTTCACAGCAATGACTAGCATGATATTTGGGGAAGTTTTAAGGTGAGCTAGCAACATCTTTGGTACAAAGTAAGAATCCTTCTCCAACTATTGTACTTATTTATTTTCATTCAAGCAGTAAAGTAGTTAGGAATGATTTACATCAGAGGTATCTGCAGAATGTAACTGTATTTAAAACGTATTTATTTATTGTTGTCCAGGCAATTTATATTTTTATATTTTTTAAAATGGCATTATTAAGGTACATTAAAATGTACAATATTCCAGGTATGAATGCCCTTACTTGAAAATTTTTATTTTATTTCAAGTCTGAGTGTTGCTAGCTTCAACTTCCAGCTGTGATACTTCCTTTCTGTTTAGTTGAATGAAGAATACTCTATTACAAAATTTCTTTCCTTCCATGTATGCATTTGGAGATATTATTTAAACTAGGTTAAGTATAACAATACTGACGTAAACAGCTGAAACAATGTGCAAGAAAGGATAAAGTTCACAGTAAAAAAGTTAACTGTGGATGTCTGTATAGTTCTAAGGTCCTTGTACATTTAATAAACAATAAATCTATTATTGGATGAAAGAATTACATGCACTACCTGTTGTACAAAGTTCTTAGTTTTCAGGGTAGTGATGGAAACACTGATCTTACAAACTTGTTTCTTTTCCTTGCCAAGAACATGTGCCATGAAACATACTGAATAACTCTTCACAGTAGGAAGCTGTCAAATCTGTGCCCTCTTGGTGTTTTATACAAATATACTCATAGCATTGTATAAAAAAAAGTTCAAGAAAAAAAACCCTTTCCACTACACATTTTAGTCTTTTTCCACACACACACATAATTCTGAAAATAAAAGAAAACCACATCCTTTTTTATTTCAGAACACTACATAGTATCACAACACATCTGGACAGATTAGTGGACAATGAACATGAAAAATGAAGTATTCTTATAAAAAATTAATATTCAAGATTGAATTTTCCTTATTCCAAATTACTTGTGTATACTGCACTTCTGCTGCTGCTCCCAAAAGTAGTTTATTGCAGCTAAGCAGAAAGCCTACACCGACAAAGAAGGAAGTGCATTTCAGAACCTTTCTTTGTGACACTTACACATCCCAAGAGAAGCAGAGAGCATATAAGAAGAATATCTATACACCTTTTATTTGTTTTCTGAAATAAATAAACCCATGTTTTAAAAACAGAATATGAATTAGATTCTTTTTCTTGATACAGTAAAGCAGGAAGAGCTATTTAATCTCAAAAATTGCTAAAATATTTGCAAAAGTATGCTGCCATTACATGTCATACCAAGAAGCATAGCATATAGACTAAACATATATTATTTATTTCACTTTCATATTCCCCAATGTGTTCAAACACATGAAAAGACTACAGAGGATAAAAAATCAATCCTGGTATAATTCTACTGAGTTACAGTTGGAGTGTATGCTGCATTTTTGCTGTAGTTGTTATTACTGAGACTGTGTTGAAAAAAGATTGGCTATCTGCTCTTAAAAAGAGCAGAGAACAAAATGAAAAGCATCTTTTTGATCACAATTTACTGCTTAAAGTGAGCTGAACTTCCTGGAAAAAACTGCAACTCCATTAGGTGCTGAGTGAAGTCCTCCGTTATTAAGATGAATTATACAGTTAGATGACAAAAGGCACCATAATATTTGTTTGTAGAAACAGCTGAATGGCTATTAGAGGTTTCTATACATTTAAAAATGCATATTTACATTATACTATTTATATAGAATAAGTGTGCAACTAGGAGACTGGACTAGGGTGATAAAGAGATAAAATGCATTTTATCTTGAGGAAAACAATCTTGTTGGGAAAAACAGGGTGAGGAAAATTGCTCTGGCTGTTTCACTTTTGTCCTGAGCTCTTCAAACCACCACACATGATTTCAGAGAAGTACACTAATGCGGTACGTGAGCACACCCAATGCTGTCAAAAAGCTAGGGGGTGGGTATATTTCTCACTTGCTTAATTCAGTTATTCCCCCTTGGAATGACTGCTCCCATTCTCCATGGAAGCACTGATCCTCACTGCCCTAATTCTTTTGCAAGGCAGAAGAAATTCACCTCTTGTTGGAGTCCAGGGCAGGGGGATAACCCCTCAAACTGCCCTGGGAGGCCCGGGACCCTCCTGAGACCCCAGGAAAGTATTGCCTTTGGCCTTAGCCCAAGGGAAAAACTGCCAACACTTACAGATGAAATGAGGACAACAAAAAATTAAATTAGATAGTAGTTTAGTTTGTCACAGGGTGAAAATTTGTAGTTTTGGGGTTTTAGAATGGAAGTAGATGGAGAATTTTGGGCGGTGTCTTAAGTTTTTCTTCTTCAACTCCATCTTCTGCTGTGATGGTGGCACAAAGACATTGGTAGAATGTAGGTGATGTAGAAAATTACGTGTCTAGAATTGGTACCAGTTATTGGTACAAAATTGTAAATATACATTTTAAGAGCTAATTGGATTAGAAATCTTTAAGAGACCTTGGAAGCCAGGTCTTGTGCTCTTGGCAGTGGTGTTTTTCAGCGCGTTAAGCCTGGTGTAGGGCGGCGCGCAGACTTTAAGATAAGAAAATGAATAAACACCTTTTAAGACTGAAGCTGCAAGTTCTGCTCTTCTTTCAAACTCTGGCACGGAACTTTGAAAAGGAAAAAAACCCTAATTAGGGGGATCTTGGACTCAAAATACAAGAACCTCTGGCTCCATGCGTTCTATTTTACAGATAGCCCTGCTAAGCATAGCTGAGCTGTCGCTGTGAGATCCAATGCACTCAAAGTTCTGTCAGCTTCCACACAGCACAGCTAGTCCTACAAGAATTCAATGTGGCTTGAGATACCTGAGCAGAAACAATTAATCAGAGCCAATATCCTTCATATCCCACATGCAATATATAGACATGACATATAAAGGACATGACACATGTCAAAATCTGCCATTATTTTGGTAATACACCAGAGGGGGATTGGTAGTCTGGAAGTAAAATGAAGTCCTAGAAAGAAGAAATTAGTTCTGTTTCCTGGACTATAGATGAGACATACTAAAACATGGAAATCAATGCAGCACACCTGACAAAACATTTATCTTTTATACAAGGTAGAAAAAATTCATTATGCAATAATTTAAAGAAATTAAAGGACACTAGTTCTCCTTTATTTGCAGCTTTGTAAAGCACATCTTAGCAGTTTAGCAATTGGATTTCAAATTAATCATCCCACTTGGTTTCATTTAATTACATCTAAACTCCTCTAAAATTCTGATTCTGCCTAAAGCATAAACTCTGTGTGAGGGTTCAGAGCATTTGAGACATTTTTTCAGTGCCCTGGCACACTCCAGCAGCCTTTGGAGGCACAGAAATCCATGCACATGGCACCACTCTCAGAATCACAGCTTATTCTCCTGTCTGCTAGACAGAAGAATAGTTTTGTGAGTGTTACAGTTCTATAGATGTTGAATTAAGGGCTGTAGCACAGCAAGTCAAATGCATTTTAAGCATCTGAGTGACAGATTCAGTGCAAGGTGCACTTGACCTCTTTCTTTTGGTTTTGGCAACTGAAGGCCTGTTTGCACTAGGCTTTACAGCAGACTCTCCTTGAGAACTGGTTGTTACCATTTGAACAGAAAGAAATGTATATTTTTTGAAAAACAACATTTGCATCTGAAGATCCTATGATTTAGATTAATAATGGAACAAACTAGTGAATCATTTCTGCTTGTTTGCAAGGCATTTGGTCCTTTTTTTTTTTTTTTTTTTTGGATGCTCCCCATTTGCCCATCAAGCTTTTAAGTAATTTTCTCTCCCCAGTCTATAAGCAAAACTTTTATTGAGTCTTAGAATGAGACCATTCACCGAACAATTTACATAATGATAAAAACTTCTCAAATGAGATTTAAAATATAATTAAAGGGCAGACTTACTGAGTTAAAAGCATTGTTGTGAAATGGCTATACATCATCATGCCAAGAAGCCTCCTATTCAGCTAGCCTATGGCATGACCCCAATTCCAGTCTGGTATGATTACATCTCTGAGTTTCATGCTAATGACTTGATTAAAAAGAACGATAAAAAGGTCTTTTCCATTGTGAAGACAAGCTTATGAACATAATTAAGGCATTTCTGGTTTCCCAACACATTTTTCAGGATAAAAAAGGGTAAGAGCTAGTCCTCTAAGAGAGAATCAAGTGCTGATGAATGGAAGCCAAAAGTATAACTTTGCCCTGCAGAAAGCAATCTGTGTAAGTCGCATCTATCATTGTTATGGTTTAATTCTACAAGTCCCAGAATAAAGATGTGACCAAACTTCATATTCAAACACTACTTTCATCTAACAGAAGATTTAAAAAAGCTTTCTTTATCAAGTTGGACCCCATTTTCAGGAAATATTAGTGTTATAAACAGGCAAAAGAGACTTCAATTTTATATTCAGATTGCAAGAGACTTCATAGCGTATCTAAGGATGCAACAATCTCTTGTTGATACTAACTGCAAATGCACTGGGGACTTCTTGATTTCATTTACATCGGGCTGCCTCAGCTTTGGAATAGTGATTGTGCTCAATTACAATTGGAATCGTGCTCTTTGAGAGCACAAACACAAACATTTGAACATATACTAGTGTGCAGATATTTATCGACAGAACTTTTTGCTCATTGCACAAGGTCTTGTATTTCTCCCTCGATCATAGCAAAATGATCACGTTTTTGAGACCCCTAGCAATTAACTTGTATTCAATTCTTAGCTAATTCCATGTGTTTGGAAGGAGTTTGTGGACTTCTTGGAAAGGTTTTTTGAATGACAAAACCCTTGCTTTCATTTACATGTAATGAAAATATGAATAAATGTATAAAATAGAGAAACAAATGTTTAAAGAAACAAATCTTTCTGCATTTATAGTTTCATTTAGGATTTTATCCTTGTCTAGAGAAATATATCGTATTCTGATAATATTGATTTCAATGGAAATTATTATTTTCACTGTCTACTTTTCTTTCATTATAACTAGGTGGAAACCCTAAATAGAAAGAAACATCGTGTTAGTCTGAGGTTACAGTAATGAAGAAAAATTCCTTGAAGCCACAGAAATGAAAAACTTTTACTGTATAGTGTAAAATATAAATATGTATTTTACTAACATAGCCTGTACTCTCTTTCAGACAAGCCAATCCAACAAAGCAAACAAAGCACATTTTTCAAGTAGGAGTTGCAAGTGTTCTGTGTGTCAGAAAATCAGCCACCTCTACTGAGATGTCTAAGAATGGGCTCAGCTATATGACTTTGAAATCTGTATTTGAGATTTGAGTGAGTAGGAGGGAAACAGCATAAATGTGCAGAGAATCATACACACAATTTTCTGAAAGCAAAACTGTAAGGCCCATTACAAACTATCAGAGTTTTCCAGATTTCCAGAAGGTAGTCTGCTCCCACCAAATAAGCACATCCCCACCCCCGTACTTCAATGAATGTCTGATCCCATTCCACCTGCACATGCTGTCAGCACACTCACCCTGCCAATCTTTTGGCAACCTTTCTGCAGCAAAATAATTACGCTGCTACTTTCAGTATGTCTAATTTTTCCTCTCCCCCCTTTCCAGAGACCAAACAGTAACAGCACAAAGAGCATCTTCCTCTACAGGAACATTTACTTCCACTCAGTTACTCATGCAAGGTCTTAAATTCCTGTTGCATACTTTGGAGAGCGTTTACCTCTCTTAGTTCTGCTGACATTCCAGTACTTCAAATTAATACTGATTTCCTCTTAAAACACACAGCTGGAAAGGCTGAAATACACAACTGTCTCTAGGTCTGGAGAAAATAAAAGATCTTATGAAAGATGAAAGGACAGGTTTTTTTCTTCTTTCACTAACCAATAGTGAAAAATATCTGGTATCTGTTAATTATAACTGACCTTTCCTGGAGGAAAAACTACTTGTACATAAAGAACTGTACATTAGTTGTACATAAAAGACAGTATATTTGTTTCATAGTACACCAACATGTAACAATAAAGTATCTCATATTTTAGCACCTATGATACTCATATATACATTCATCCTTCCCTAAATACATGAACATATACAATCCTCTCTCAGATCCTTTTAAAACATAAAGATAAAGGTATTTTATACTAAAAAGAAATTATTTCTGTTCAAGGCGTTACCCTAATTTCTTCTGTTACAAATAATTTTTGCAATCTTCTTTTCTTTTTTAAAAAAAATATGCTGACATTTAAAGCTTTTGTTGGTAACGTCGATGTCTAGAGAAAAAAAATTGGTACACCAGTTTCATAGCATGATTCTCAATTGTTTAAAAGAACATAAACTCTCATGAAAAGAGAACAACCCAAAACATAAAGCAGAAATTAGACACCTCATATGTTAAACATTATTAAAAGTGGATCAAGCAGAACAATAACTATAATGGATTTAGGACTACTTTTAGAAGGAATTTTTATTGTTCTATAGGTAATTAGATCTCAGTTAGGAATTACTACTATTTCAGGTGTTCCTCTCTATGAGCATTCACGATCCACTACAATTAACTGTTCTTAATCAAGGACAGGTTAATTGGGACCTGACGGGCATTATGTAAGAGGCAATGTGGCAAAAGCTCCAGTGTTTCTGCACTACTTGTGTCAAATCCTCCCTACTGGAGGTGTCTTGAAGAAGGGCCAGGAAGGGCAAACACTTGGGCAGCATAAAGGGTAAAAATACCCTTCATCTTGATTTTCAGTGGAAATCCAGGTCATGCTAGTGTGGCCTCAGGATCTTCTGACTTCCGAGGTTTTAAGCAAGAGATGCCAGTAAAGTAACCACAGAGAGAAAGCTGCTGTGCAGCAGTCAAGTGTCATCAAAGTCACTTTAACAACTGATGTTGACTGTTTCTGTCACAACAAAAGATAATTCACCAAGTGTTGGTCAGTTTCCTCATTAAAATGAGCTGGGTTTAAGCTGCCACGAGGAAAGTTTGTTTTATCTTGCTGATGATGCTTTAACCTCAAGCCTGCTCAGTGTGAGGGGAGCCACATGATTAAACACTCAGTGAGAAGCCAACAGGCCAAAGCTATCACTTATGGCCTCTCCCTGTGTAAATGGACTCCCCTCTACATGCAACAACAGGCAGAGCCACAGAGGCTCAGGACCAGGGTGGCTGCAGAGAGGAGCTGCCACCACCTGAAAGGTATCACCTTCCTGCAAGGGAAAGGTGATACCACTGCCTCTCTCAGTGGGCTTTTCTTTCTGACCCTCGAACCCCAAATCCTCAGCTGCCTGCTCACACCACAGCACCAGGGCTTCCACCTTTAAACCTATCCTGTGTCAATATCCCAAACTCAGCAGCTGAATTAAAATGAGTAGCACTACTTCTGGCTGTTAACTTGCTGTTGCTGCCCTGCACTCTGAGGGCAACCCTTCCCACTGCTGCTGTACTGGAAAGTTGCACTGGTGAGGAATTTGACAGAAAGGTCTGTCCTCATTAGTTTCCAGCTCCAAGAAGTGAGCTTTATGTTTTTCTGAATAAGCTGAACCACACCAGCATTATATTCTGCATGATTTATTTTAGGTTCTTTAATAATGTATGTTGACTGTCTTGAAATAAACAAATAGCTGGCAAACGTTCAGAACCTGAAAAAAGAATACATTTGAAACAATATATTACAAAATAGGAACTTCAACTATCATATTTATTGGTCTTTCTGTGGCATTCTAACCATGTTTTGCTGCAGCCAGAAATCAAAAGCAAAATTGAACAGAATTCATGTATCAAGTGGTCTCTGAATAAGATTTACATTCTGAAAATAATTATTTGGTATTTTCTTAGATTTACTAGCAAGATGCATGTACTCCCACAGTAAATACAGTATCAGGTTAAAATATCACTGAAAAAATAATGATATCACCAGCAAAGTCTGACACGAGATAAACTTGTATCTTAACATATTTTTTAGGAGACAAGTTACTTGGGGGTGAAAATTAACTTCTGTTCATGTTTTTCAGTTTGACATTAAAAACCAATTAATTTGGATCACTGAGTTTCTCAAATCCACCAGTTGAAAAGAAATGCACTTGTTCCTTCTATCTTCCCTTCATTCCAGTAAAAGAGAAATAATTCCACTATCATCATAAAAATTAAATTATTTTAATTCAGAGGTCATGCTGGTCAAGTCATGTAAGTGCTTTCATCTAGATCCAGATAAGAAAACCAGTTCCAAGGCCCAAAGGCAAGAAGGTAAGAGAAGTGAAATGCACACTTTTAAACTTAAAGTATACTTGGTACTAATGAAGGAACAGAGGTGAGCATACAGTAATGGAGGTAATAGAGCAAATATAAATGAAATTAAAAAAACCAACCAAACAAAAAACACACTTCCCATCTAGAATAAGACTCTTTCTCTTTAAACTTAAATAAGAACTCAGGGCTTAGATATGCTCTCAGAAGACAGAATGCACTCTTGTCAGTAAGTCAATATATCAGGCTGATCTTAAATACTGCAGGAAATTCATATGCTCCTACTTAGGTTTCTGTAGAGATCAAATATGCCTCTTCTACTGTCACTCAAAAGTATGCCATCCTGTCCCAGGTTTATACCCTGGAATTGCTTTTATGGGTCTTCGGTCAAGATTACTTATCAAACACTTTATAAATTGCTGACACAGGACACTGCAAGTACTTGACTTCACTGCTAATCACATCAAAGTCACTCTCATATCCAGAAGTTTTGGATATGTTTTTGTCATTGGTCTCAACAATACACTAAATGTGACACAAACATGTGGCTGAGAGATACTCCTTCAGAAAACAGTTCATAGCATAACCTAAGGTCTCATATATTCATAAAATTCAGAAATACACTTGGAAGCAGAGCTCAAGTATCTCAGAAAGCTGAAGACTTTGCTCAAACATGCAGTCCAGCCACATTAGTTATAACACCCAAAGCCAAAAAATGTGCTGAAGAACACTTCATAGTACCACAGGCAATCATGGCAATGACACTGTCAAAAACAACATATCAGATTGCAACAAAAAAACCCTGACTGTCAGTTTATTGTTCATAATAAATGCTAACTACTTCTCAAGACATAAAGCCATATTTTAATGAAAAAGGAAACCAAATGGAAAAGACATTTATTGCAGAAACCTGGCTTGCCATAACTGTTTTACTCCCACAGCAGCTTTTGCAGCAACTGTATATACAAGAGGCTTCTCAATGGTATTTTTCATGTGACAAAGGCAAAGATACCGACAATGCCCACTTTTGTGTGAACCCTGCTGACAGTAGGCAGGAGAAGCAGGGTAAGTTCAGTTTAAACAGGACTGCTGCCATCTGAAAAAGGTCCTCCCAGATTCCCTTCAGATTCAATCAGAACAAAACCAACAGACATTAATAACAAACAAACAAACAAACAAGCCCCATACTTAATTTAATTCTGAAAAGAGTACGTCTTGTTTATGCACACTGCTGTTGGTTGACCCCTGCTGGATGCCAGGTGCCCTCCTCAGGTGGCTGGGGGGAAATGATAAAACAAAAGCCTCATGGATGAAGAAGGTAAGGACAGGGAGAGAGCACTCACCAGTTACCATCACGGGTAAAACAGACTTGGCTAGGGAAAATCAGTTTAATTTATTATCAGTCAAATCAGATTAGGGTAATAAGACATAAATTCAGCTCTTAAAACATCTTCCTCCTACTTTTTTATAAAATAGTAAAATGGCTTGGGTTGGAAGAGACCTCTGAAGACCATGTAGTCCAATCCTTGTGCAATGAGCAGGGGTATCTTCAATTACATGAGGATTCTCAGAGCCCTGTAAAGCCTCACCCTGAATGTTTCCAGGCATGGGGCTTCCAACACTTATCAGGGCAACCTTTCCCAGTGTTTTAACACTCTCATTGTAAACAATTCTTCCTTATCTCCAATCTAAATCAACCCTCGTGGAAGCCACAGAAGCCATCTTATAACTCCCCTGCTACCAAAACCCAGCCACATAAACCCAATTGACACATTATTAGTTCTCACATCTGTGTGTATCAACCTCAGAGAAAGAAGCATCACTTTTAGAAAAAAACTACTTTGCATTCCCTTGGGATTAACACCAAGTATTTCTACTCTGCATATAAAGCAACTTTGTAGCTTTCTTCATATTGCATCCACAGCAATTACTGTTCTCACAAAGTTGTCAACTGCACTATAACATGTTCTGACTTTTAGAAAACTGCAAATTTGAACACCCACTAATTCAAAAGACTTTTGTACATAAAAAGTGAATGAATGTGAGAAAATGATAACAGGGGTATCTAGGTTACTGTGTAATATGTGAGTGATCACAGATGGACAGTTTCTACCTTTGTGCCAAGGAGTACAGTTTGCTCACAGAAACAAACTCAGAAGTTACATGTTCCCTATGGAAAAAAGATATCCTTTTTCCTATAATCCTCTTTGAAGTATCTTTACTGCTTTCATGAGAGAATTAAAAAGACCTGTGTATATATTTTAAACCCAGAAAATTAAGAACAAAAGAAGAGACACATGATATGTTCTGTATCTTTGAAAAAAACCATACATTTCCTATCTTATTGGAAGTGATGTAAAGTAATTCTTATAACAATTATATGCTAATATCTGCATATGAATTCCTAATAACAGGAATTACAGGGTAGAGGCAAGGGAAGAGAAAGAGAGGGATAGAGACTAGGTAAAAATGTAACTTATATCCCAGAAGTAGATTATGAAGTTTCATACCCAGTGCATTGAGCATAAGAAATTCCAGAGATTTAAAAGATGAAATTAGGCAAACTATGGCTAAAAAAGGATGAATGTAATATCCCTCAAGGCATTCATAACAATAGTCACTGTTACACCATTCTGTGTAATGCCACTTCTATCTACACATACTTGACATGTAATCAATTTTGTGTAGAAAGAATTCTTGTGGCATAGACCTATTCATAACTGACAGAGTAATGTCACTATTCAGTAAATACTCACTGAACAAGGGATAATAATGCACCTGCATCCTGCACTCATTCAGTGGTTGGTCTCATTGAGATTAAAACTTCCTTTCAGATACACTGTTTTTATTTGAACGACCTAGTGTGTTAAACTGAAATTCAGCTGATTAACATTAGTATAAAAACCTCTGTCTGTACAGTGAAAAGCTTACCTTCCTCTCTTAACTGTTAGTAAACGTCATGACTGACCAACCTCATAAGAGAGGAACTTCCTGGAAAAGGCAACTTTCTTACTTATCTCACCTCCATTACCAAAGTATTTTTTATAAAATTAAGAAAAAAAAAGGTTGATCTGAAATTCAAATTTGAGAATTTGTCTGTAATCTTCAAACAGCTTCTATACATTTGACTTGGTAAAGAGAAAATTCAGAATTCTCTTTCCACATCAGTGAGTTTTCTGAAAAAATACCATTTTGCACACAGTGCTTCATAATCTAACTGTACCACTAAATGAAATACTGATGCTCAATTTCCCAGTGGAGCTTTGTGTTCCCTTTGCAATCTTGCTGAAAGCCTGAAAACCAAACACTGACACTGAGAGTTCTGATGCCTGTTACTCAGCAATTGAGGCTGTTTGCCCAAGGCACATGCAAGTGAGGACAGACATGAGCTGCTGCTTAAACAATATCTCAAGGGAATGCAGCCTTATAAGAAACAAAATGAAATAAAATAGTCTGTAGGAGGAAATTTTAGGAGCTGATGAAAAAGGAAATATGGCAAACCTTTTACATTTCCTCTTTGTACATTCATTTACTTGCCAAAGGACATGCTTGGTATGCAGAAGTTATCTTAGACTAAAGGAAATGAAAAAAGAAAAAACAACCAAGGAATGACTTTACAATTCATATATTTGCATATTAAAAACAGGCAAAAGGAAAGTCTTTTCCATAAGCAAAGGTATGATCATTAGGAAATAGAATAACACCATCATCCTTCAAATGCACCTATATACATGCCACAGCAGCCATCTGCCAAAATGATCTTGCTGTCACAGTTAATTCCAAGAATCAGACACACACAGTCTGTTCAGCACAACACCAAGCTCTATGCAGATGGGATGTGAGCTTTGAAGCACAGCCTGCACTGATTTACCAACAACAGCAGGTGATCCCTAAGACCTCAAGACAGCATCCCAAATTCAGGGATAGAAAAGTAACCATTGCCCAGGATTAGCTTTCCATCAATCAGTGCTGCTTTAATCTCTGTTGTGAAAACTATCAAATCAGAAGGATTAAGGTTCTGCTCAAAAGGATACAAAAGCAGGAAGGAAAATGTTTGATGGGCACTAAACAGTCAAGCCAAGCTTCTGCAGCAAAAAGAGAGTTCCTTGAAGGAACTGTGAAACTGGATGGAACAACTTTTCCCTGCTGTTCATACCAATCCCTCAGGTTAAATCTATCTGAAAAACTCCCCCCAGCACAAAAGGTTTGCTTTAGCAGAGAGGCAGTACTCTGCCTGCTATGGCAATATGTCTCATTCTACCTTTGTAGTAATTCCAAAACTTGAGCTCTCCCTGGGTGTGACAGCTGTAGGCTGCCTATTACAGAGGAGAACACCACCAGGACCTGTGCAAGTCATCCTTCAGGTCTCCTGCAGGGCAATGCCAGCTTAAACCAATGAGATCTCTTTTATCCCTGGATAACCCAGAAAAGTCTTGGGTCTAATTCCTTTAAAATAGAAAATAGACTTCTATAAATTCCATTGCAGGTCCTCTCAAAACAGGCACAATAAACACTTTAGTCTACTGTACATTTATTGTTCTGTATAATCTGACTTTGCATGTCATCTTTATTTAAGGAATATAATTAGTCTAAATACCGTTTCTCAGTTATTTAATGCCAACATTTTTATGTGACTGCATTCCCTAAAAGTCATGCAGAAATATATACATCAATCAGAATGCTGCAGTTACTGCAGAATGCTGCAGTATAAGAATGATTTCTGGCACTGAATAGTAAAACCTTAGCGAATTTGTTTCAAGAAAAAGCTAGACTTTTATAATTCCCTTTGGCTTGGAATTAACCTAAGGTTTTTTACTTTTAGCTCCTTCCTAAAAATTACAAAGAGCACCCTGACGGCTAGCAAGTCAATGGTTCAGTTATACCCTATGTAAAAACCCAAGATTCATGCAGATCGTTCTTTAAAAAAGTTAATTAAAATTACTACTTCTCTTTTTTACAAGCTGAGACTTAAATGAAGTTATTTGGAGTTATTCCTGACTGCTAGGATATAAAAAAAATGACCAAAGAACCAACACAAAATACAACCCAAAAGGAAGAGAGGGAAATTACTAGACTACTGTGTAGTACCCAGTTCTTTTTAACTGACTCTTTTGGGGTACTTCAGACCTGGAAACTACTGTTCTTTGAGTTTCACTTGAAGTTATACTTGAAAACCTCATCCAGAATGAAATAGGAACATTTTGTGAAGGACTGATTTGGAGGGGGAACATAATTCGAATTTCCTTTAATAATAATCTGAAAAAAATAATCTGAACAATGCTTTAGAACTGTTTGATTTTTACAACTTTTCATCTTCTACAAACCAAATAAACAGCAAGAGACACTGATTTGTTTCATTGGGGAGATTTCTTTCACTTGTGATTGAAAAAATGTTTAAATTACTAGTAATATGTAAATTGTCACTGAAGTGACATGGGTCTATAACAGAGATCTGAACTTGAAATATTTAATGATTAAGACCAGCATCATGTTGGGTTCACAGTGTTCATTAGTAATTCATAAAATTTTCTGGAATTTATAAAACCAGAAAATGAAGATCACTGAGGGTGTTACATCAGAAAAATAACACTTCCAATTCACCAGCATGCCTTCCTCCAACTGCTCATGAAGAGAAGTTTGGTCATCTCTGTCTCACCAAAAAAGGAAAATTCCTTTTGGAAAGATGCAAGCACAAATAGGAATGGGTATTGGGGTTTTTGGTTTGTTTGTTTGTTTGTTTTTTCCTGATAAGTTGCAGTAAAGATGTCCTTAAGTTTCTTTTTCAGTGATTTTCCAATAATTTCCTAAGGAAACACAACTGAGAGAGAAAATAATTTCTACCTTAACAAGCTCTCAAGCCTAGGTTCAGAGATAGGCAGAGCTATTTTGCTCTTGGTACCACTGTTTTGTGTTTTTTCCCACTAAGCTTAAGTCCCAGGCTTGGAATTCTGGGGTGGAGAACTCCAGGCTGTTCAGGAGGCACAGGCAGGCCAGGCCAGGTGGAGGTGCCACCCCAGGTCTTGTAAGGGAGAGGTTTGACTGCACAACCCCACAAGTGAGTGATGATGTGGTGCACAGTCTCTGGGCCAAAACCAAAGATGTTGTAGTGGATGTCTACTACGTCTACAGGCATGAAGAAGAAGAAGAAAGATAGTTTAGAATTAATGAAGAAATAAAGATTAACACTTTAAACATAGAAATGGGCTCCCTTGGATGATATAATCCACAGCTCAGCATACCAGTAAATTCACACCAGAGAGAAAGGCAAAAAGCAAATTAGCAGCTTGTGATGTGCCATCACAGCATAAAACAGTCAGAATAATTCTATGCTATAAGCAAAAAATTATCGCCTTTATGGAAAGAAAATTATAAGACCTTGTCTGATAATTTGTTCCTGATATTTAACTTCTTTTTGTTTCACAACAGAACTGCTTAGCTTCTACTGACCTCTTGTTTCACTGTAAACAATTTTTCTTCCATCTTCTTGCTTCACCCTTCAAACTTCAGTGGATAGCTATTTCTTATGTGGACCTTTCTGTACAAAGTGGCAAGGGCTGATTGAAGTATAAAGTCTACAAGCCAGCTTTAATCAAACAGCAGTGCATGTTCCTGTCTTCAGAAATAGGATACTTACTGTGTTCTTGTTAATTGGCAATTCTGTAACTGTCAAATAACCAATTTTGTCTTGTCAAGTTTTGATCTTTTAAAAGCCTACCACTATTAATCTTACTTTTTTTATACACACTTACTCAGACCACTTTGTTTGCCACTGTTCGATAGCAGTTACACACTTAAGTAACACAGCAGAAACTAATTTTTCTTTGTATCTCTTTGAGGATGGAATTGAAAAAATAATTAGCAAAACAGAAAATTAATTCAATGTATTTTATTCAGGATAGTTGAAAAGAGAAGGGAATTACAAGAAACTGCATTTGTTATCAATCTTTGAGGTTTGTCCTCTATGGAGAAGAGGAACTATATTCAAGATAAAAAAAGTCCTAAATGCATATGAACACCCCAAAAAAACCCCAGTAAGGTTGCAGATAATAAATGGAGGTCAGCACATAAATCACTTAGCTTACCTCATTGCCTAAAGCATGCTCAGCTTTATATGACAAGCATATAAAGAAATTACTGCTTACAATAATCTTTGTACATCTGGGGCCCTGCAGCTTTGTGTGCTATTCCAAAGGCCTCAAAGAGTTAAATCTGTGTCTTTATGTGCATGTAAAAGTACTGATGACAAAAGAGGCAGCAGGATGGACTTCTAACTCTGCACAGCAGGAGTGGATTCTTAAGCTTAAAAAAAAGGAAATGAAAAAGGCAACCAACTGTCTTTTTTAATTACTAACATGTACTAGCTTCAGCAACAATTTTAATCTTACACTTGCTTTTCGACTTTTTCTTCCCTGCAGTACTTGGCAACTTATTGGAAATGCAAGATTTATTTTAAACTTCATTAAAATGTTCAAAAGAACATTTAATGTTAATGTTGAATCTTAGCAATCTGTCCTGAAGACCATTTGGAATATTTATTATACAAAACAGACAAAAACATAGTTTCTGACACCATAGCTGACAGGTAGAAAAAATAGGAACAAGAACATTAACTTTTAGCAAGTATAGTTTTAAAAAATATGTGTATGGAAATAAATTTAAGAAAGCCTTGTACAGATGGGAGAAGAAAGCTTTCTATTTCATGAATGTCCACTATGATACATTCCTGCCTTGGACCAGAGAGTTTCATCTTGTTCATTCTTCTTAATTTGAGTTATCTATGCTTCTATTTTAATTTTTTCACATGTTTTAATTATTTTAAAATAAAGCTCAGACAACTACCCTGGGCCTAATCCTGAGCATAAAATTTACTTCCTTAGGTAATTTTTAAGATCAGGGGATTGTTTTAACTGATTTGCAAGATGTTTCCTTAAATTAGAGTCCCTCATCACCATCAGCAGTAATTTATACTCTGGCAACTTCAAAATTGCCTATTGGAATCAAGTAGGTACACTGCTATAAGATTTATTAATAAACTCTCCCACATATAGCCTCATAAAATATTCTATTTGTTTTCTTCCTCTAGCTGATTCATAATTTGACTCATTTAAAAAGATGAAACACACTGCAAAAGCATGATCCAATATATTTTATCTTTATATTTATACATTTATATATTTATATAAAATATATTTATATATTTATAAATATATATTTATATATTCATATCTTTATTATTTTATTTTGATTCTTCTACCTGCAATGTGTACTCTATCATTGTTCATGCTCCTGATCATTATTAAGATATATTAGCTATACATTAGTTGTTCTCACTTTAGCAAAACTCAACACTGACAACTACTCACATCAATCTGGGCTTTGCCTTCCATATTTTTTCACATCTAGTTTCATTACTTTAATGTTTTAATGGTTTGGGTTGAAGATAATGTAGTTCCAACCCCGTTGCAGTGGGGGTCTTAGACAACTCTTAGACAAATTTTTAGATTTTTTTTTTCTCCCAAACTTCCTTATCAACAAAAACCCATCCTATATAAATCATCTACATGAATATCACATTCCAAATTTTTATTCCTGTAGCCACCTGTGTCATAGAGCAGCATAATGCTCCCAAGAACCCTTCCAATGGTAGCAGTTCCTTTACGACCTTAAAGTGGCTGCAAGGTCATTCAGAACCCTCAAGTTTTCCTGGCACACTCACACACTCAACCCTTTTTAAAAAATAACCCAAACAACCAAAAGGTCCCCTAATCCCAGCCAACAAGGGAGGATGAATTCATGAGTGCATTTTTTTGGGTCTGCAAAAAATAAAACCTATGCAATTGACTTCAAGTTCTCACCAAAGCTGTCACTCACAGCAGAAATTTCTGCACATTTTGCTCTTGACTATATTTTAGCCACCTTCCCATTTGAAGTATTCATTCTTTAAGTAAGCCTCTGATCTTTTTTATGCCCACAAGATTCAACTGAAAATTTCCTGCCTGAAGCTTTCAAAAGCTTGCTGGTCTCAAGGAAATACTGTTCAAAAGGAGTCGATATGTTGGTTTAGTCCATCTTTTTTCTTCAATGCATTCTCCACTTCCACTGTGAAATCTGTGCCTGTAAATGTGACAATACCACTTTTGTTCTCCACAATTTGCAGGGATAAATCACTTCTGTTTAGATGAAATATGCAGTGACATCCTGTATACACTATGCAATGCAGTTTGCTTCTCTAAGTGCTTTCATCAAGGGCAGCACAGACAAAAATCCTGAATAACCTCTGCTCATGTGCTGTGTAGCCTCAAAGTGTATGCACATGAAATCTGATGCAGCAAAGAAATGTTGGATTTACTCTGCATAAAACACTGTGCCTACTCTGTTCATGTGTGAAACATGTCAGAATTTCTGAAAATGCTTGTGAACTGTGAACTAGAAACCCTCTGTTAGGTATAATAGTCTTATTGCTATGACACTACTTGCTTAGAGCCACTTCTCATAGCTTCTGATAATTTATCACTCACAATTTACAGCTGCATTCAAAATGCAAGTTGAAATACAATACGTGTTTTCTTAAGTACATACAATTCACAAAATAAAATGGGCATAAGCTTTGGATAGTTAGATTCAATGGGAACAGACTTTTTTTTTGATAGCACATTAAAAATATGTCTTCTGATAGTTTATTTATAAGGTGATTCTGTTTGGGTATTAAATCTAAGATCACATCAATACATATTATGGAGTAAACAAATGCCTTCATTGAATTTTTTTCTCACTGTAGAAAGTGCAGAAACTGCAAATTTGGATGTTTGTGTGATGGAGCAGTAAAATATTATACACTGTCTTTTTAAAAGTCATTCTGACTACTTTTATAGTTCTTGTTTCATATCAGTGCTATATTTGATATCTTTGCTAAAGAATTTGGACAAATTATGTCTCTCAGAGATTTTTAAATACTTATTTCTCTTGCTTGGACTCATATTTTTGTCCAGTATTGAGCAAAATGAACAAAGAGACAGAAACTGATGGAAAAACGACCAATCCAACAAACACCATCAAAAGCCCCTCAGAAATGCAATATCATTTCATTAAGAGATTGTAATGTTTATATGTTACAAACAGAATTTACTATAAAAGACTAAGATTAAATTGGTTACCATCCTCTAAACCAGTATTCCTCCATGTGGAGTTCTCACCTAAATTAAAACTAACACAAATCCCAGTCCAATATCCAAGTGGTTGGTACTTTGACATTTAATCAATGGAATCTAGTTGTACAATCACAAGGTGCCCCAACATTTCAAAGCTGAGTTTCCACAAGTTATCCCTGCTTTAAATGAGATCCCTAAAGAGGTCTTACAGCCTCCACTTCTGTTCATTCATCTTTAAGCATCAACTTTTTTAGGCTTTCACTTCTACCTATCAAATTATTTTTAATAGAACCAAACCTAGACAAAACTTGCAAACTTGGAATATTTGTTAAAAGTAGAGCTTCATATAGAATTTCATAGAAATCTTAAATTGTCAGATGGCTATTTCCATGTACCCAACCTCTATAGTGTTATATTTGTCTAAACACATTTCTTCACATGCAAAAATATCACATTTAAACCTGATGCTTATTAAAAATAAACAAGACAGAAGTTAGCCAATGTAATTCAAAGTCAGAAACATAAATTGTTTGGTGAGATCTATTCACTGTGGTTAAACCTTTGAAGTTTTCTGTGAAGTGCTAAAATAGTCAGAATCAAAAAAGCTACAGCTTGAGATACTTCAAGTGAGCTGTGCAATATAATTGCACAGCTAATAGAAGCATAATCATCTCAGCAGGAATTAAATAAGGCAAATACAACTGCTGAGTTGTTTTTCAATATTATTAATTTCAAAGCATATCTTGCACATGCTGGCATATTTAGGGAAGCAAGGCAACTTTAGATCACAAGAGTATACATTTTAAGAGCTCTCTTCTGATGATGCAGCATGTAATGAAAAAGCTTTGAAACAAACAACTCAAATATTTAATGTACATATAAAAAATAAATTGAAACCCCATATATTTCATACTTCAACTTACTGCATTTAAAAGTGTTTCTTATAAACTGAACTACAGAAGAAATTAGTAGAATTAAGTCAGAAGCTATGCAAACTCTACAATGGTCGCTTTTTTCCTTCCCATTATTTCAAGTTTAAAAAATTAAGGTTAAATTTGTTAAGCCTTTTTCAACACACAAAACCAGCAAAAGAGGAAGGAAAAAAGCATTTTTATTGCACTTTTAAAGAAAGGGCTTATTACTAAAATAAAAATCAAGAGTAATAATTAATAATGATATCCTTATTCTGCGTAGAAGAGTATTGTATTGCAGCTATTGCATAAGAAATAACAAAAAGCAGAAGGGCAATGAGCAGAAATGTAGCTTAGATACCACTTGTAACAAAGACTGAAAAAACAGTCCAACCCACAATGAACAAAAGGAATATGCTGCAATATGGAGTCACTGCCTTTCAATTATGAAATCTCTAAAAGGTCAGGTTACAAGGTGGCATGTACCCACAGCCTTTTAAAATACAACACCAGTGCTTATATTAACTCCAGAATTGAGCATGCAACTGTCTGGAAATGGATGGCAAAAGGGATATTTCCTAAAAAGTGTCTCCAGGGTCTCTGAAGTCCCAGTTCTTGTGCATCCTGTGCAGCCTTGAATCTATGACCATGGCACTAATGTAATGCTCAAATCTGATTTATTTGACATCAGTCTGCCAGCATTCCATCATTCTTACTGAATCAAGATGCCAAAATATATACAATTATCTGATTAAGAAACTTGATTAGTGGAGCCTGTTTTACTTGTCACATTTAAATGAAAGAGAAGGCTGAGCAGCCTGCCTGGCAAATCAAGCAGAATTTTTTCTGCTCACAAAATCTCCTGTAGCCTGGTGTTCTCACAGACATTCACCACTCACACTGCCAGAATTGCCTCTCTAGAGAGACCTCAGGCTCAACAAAGTTTTGCCAGTTTCAAGACGGGGCTTTGATGAAGCCCTGCCTTGGCTGCTGGCAAACTGAACATAAACACAAATCCTCTCCTTCTGGGGAGTGCAGCTTTACCAGGACATCCCTTCCTCAGCATCTGCTGCTTCCAGGTCACCTCAGTGTAAGGAGGACAAATGATACCACCAAAGGCTGGTGGGTTTCTTCAGGAATTCAAAGTTCTAGAATTTGTCATTTCTTGTCCTGATGAAGTTCCTAGTGATTACTAAAGGTTTTTGAAAGTAAGAAGAGAAATCAATAAGCTCCAAAGCATGGCTAATTTCAGGGTAATTTAGAGAACTTTTTATTCTGGTCTGATTTGGCCTAATATCAAATTGAAAATTTTCTTTGTGAATTGCAAATTCAGGGGTTTGGTCAAATCTTGAGGCCAAATCATATAAAAGGTATCTCCTTTCAGGGTTGGGATAGGATGAGAGCTGGTTGTTTTCTTCTCTTCTTGCTCCCATTTGCTCACCAGAGTATTCTGAGATACAGGAAAGCAGAGAAGATAAACTTTTTTTTTTTAAAATCACAGTATAAGATTCCTTATTGTCTGTTCAATCTTCAGAAACTTCCAAGATCATACTTAAATGGAAAGTCTCTAAAATGTTCTTCCAAAGCTAACATCTTTATATGACAAAATTCTGCTTCAAGCTGATGCCAAAAAATCACATAGTTCATTATGTGTCCTTCCTGATTTAAAGTGAAAAAATAAAAAAGATACCTTAAGGTATATTTCAGATGTTTTAGAGCCATTTTCAGAGTTCTAATACCAATAACTGCTTTGACTCTAGACAAAGACAGTAAAACTGACAGTCACTGAAATGGAAGTCTGATTTCTGATCCATCTGCTACTCTTTGCTTTTTTTCCACCAAGACTGCTGTAATCAAAACAATTTTAAGAGGACTAAGACTTGGCTCAGCTCTGCCTATCAAGGTATGCTTGGAAAACAAGTGTATAATGCTACTTTTAATAGAAGTGCCTTTACTCAAAATGGTCTACATATTTCCTTAAAATAAGGCACGCAAACAACAGATGGCAAAGCATATGGTGCATCACTTCCAGACACAACCAAACAAAACTTTTAAAGCTGCTCAAAAAGTAGGAGTGACCCAGGTAGCCCTGGGTCAACTGAGCAAACACAAGTCGACAGCAGCCTTTTCTCACAGAAGAGCAGCAACTGGCCAGAGCAAACAGGTGTGAGAGGTCTTGGTTCATGGACAAAGAGTGAAACATGAAGGGTCAGCTCTTTCTGAATGCCATCAGAGCCATGGGCATATCAGTGTCCTGACACTTGGCACCAGCTGTAAAAACTGCCCACAGCACAAACACGGCCAGGATCTCCTAACTGGTGGCACAGAAAGTCTGCTCTTAGGCTGGTGCTCTGTTTTATTATTAATTAGACATATCTGCAACTCCACAACAGCTGCAATAGTGCTGTGTTTTGCAGAGGAAGAGGAAGATAATGAAACCAGGAGTATTGCAAACAAAATATAGTCTTTCTTCCACCGTCTCATGTGACACAGCAGGAATGAACACGCTTTATGATAGACCTTTTAAAATGTTTTTTCAAGCCTCCTTAATTTCTTTTCATTTGCTTTTATTACATTCCTAGTGTAAGCATGTGCATAAGCATGTGCATTCATGTAGTCAGTGAATGTTCTTTAAAAAGGAAAAAGGACACATTTTTATATTCAGAATTGAATTTAGCTCAGTCTGGTATTATACCTAGGCAGTTTCTGGTTTAATAAGGCATTGTGTGAGCCCCTTTTTTACTTGGAGGTCATGAGCTGAAAATATAAATACACTACCAAATACACAAATATTTTCCATTTTGCCCCTCAACTTCACTAAATATAATTGGATCACCTATGGGAAACAGTCAATTCATATAGATTAGAAATGACTTTTCACCCCTCTAAAAAGACATTTATCTTTTAACTGCAAACCTAACTCAAGCTAACTTGTCCTCGGGACAAGGAAGTCAACACATGCTGTATGTCAGGTTTATGTTGAATAGAAGTCAGAAATCCAGGAATCTGAAGGCCATGGCCTTTAGTAAAAAAAGCATCTAATACTGAAAGAATATCCTGCACTAGCAGATAGCTGAGGTCTGTCGCATCTCAGCACAGAAAACAGATTTCAAAAGAAAGAAACATTTTTGTGGCTGAGAAAAAAGAATTCTCAGTGGACAAAAGGAGGTTCTGGTTGCTGTTTAGGATAAACATAAAAATTATTCCCATTGTGGAATTTCTCTTTGTACTTTATAAAAAATAATGCAAAAATTCAGCTAAAAAGAATCTAATGCAGTCTTTTCAGATTATCCTGTCCTTGCAACTTCAATATTGGTGGTGTCTCTAAAAGAACACTGAAGTTGTTATTTTATAATTCTGCAACTCTTTAACTTCAACTCAGACTTTATTTATGTCTCATTGGATTTTTTGTAACAGCAAATAACTTTTTCTAGCACCAGAGGCACCACAGCAGTAGCAAATGGACAAGACTTTTTCCGTATCCAGAACTACAGAAGGGATGGAATAAACCCACCAAAGTAAAGCCTGTGAAAAAGATAAAAAATTAAACACATACTTACTTAATGGAGAGATATCACTCTCAGACAAGAGGACTGTAAATATAGAATGTGGGTAAAAATCAGACACATCTTTCTTTTTTGTGTCATTTTGTGGGCAACTTGAACCACTCTATGAGCTATCAGAAGAGATCATCTTTGCTGCCCCTTTTAAACTTAAAAATGTAACTAGAGCAATTAGGATGCACGAGTTAATTATATATTCTTTGCTATGTCTTCAGATAATTTAGCTCCCTCCCAGAGTGGACATAAGATCAGCCTTGCAACAGAAGCCTTGCTAATTCAGAAGAAAGGAAAAGAAATACATTACTGAGGTAAGAACAAAGTGTGCATTTCTCAAGTATTAAAAGAAAATTCATTTATTTACATCATATAAAGCACAAAAACCAAATTAGCTCATCCTTATGTAACGAAAATCCTCAAATATGACAAGGGTTAGTGTTTTGAGTGCTAAATAAATTATTAAATGGAAAAAATCTTTATTTTTCCTCTTTAAACTCAAAATTATTACTAATTGCCAAAAGTGATTTCAATTCATCTCCAACAAATCATAAAACTATATTAAACAATTTAAAATCAGATAAATAGGATGCTACTTACACTAAAAATCTTACACTGCTTTTTCACTGCTATATTATGACTGCTTTTTATTCAGATACATGCTGCCTCTGAGATGCTAGAGTTGCCATTTTATGGCTTTGCACATCAACTCCTTTTAGCTAAATATTTTTCTTCAGAAAACCTGGAGCCAGCACACATGTACGACACACCCTTAACATTACAAAGTCCAGAAAATGAGTAATTTTAAGGAAAATGCATTGAAGTGGAAACATAGCAGTGAAAATATATAATGTTAGTCCCTTTCTGAAACAACACTGTTGCTATGGCAATTCTCAAATCTAGTATTTTCATGAGAAAGCTCTCTTCATTGAAGGAGCCTAAATTTATATCCACCTTAATATTTATATGCTCAATTACACTTCAGAAACAGCATATGAAAGGTTTAGTTCTGCTTCTATAACTTTTAGTCAATTCTCTAAGTAGATGTTTCTTAATATTTGGTTCCATATTGTAAGACTCAGTGTGTCAAAATCAAGTTTCATTTTTACTTCTCCTAGAAATCAGTAGATACTGCCTTGACAGCTTTTAGACATTCTGTCAACACTTATGGGAATAAATATAAATGAAGCTAATATATTTGCCCTATCAAATTAGAAACACTACTACATTGAAGTTATTTTGATAGAAAAGTGTGTGTGTTAACTCATAAAGGCAAAGAATGTGCATGTTAAAATTTTTCTTCTGGTGACCTTACAGGAAATATCTCGTCATAAAGGTATTTTAAAAGTAGGTTCATCATTATTAATTTGTTGATAATTGACTGCAATAACATTAAACCCAAGCACTCTGCTTCACTCTAATGTGTGTATAATAAACAGTTCAATAGGAATCTCACTGTGACACAGCATTAATTAATACCTGCTTGTTGTGGAGTTACAGGTTTCCAATAGGCTCTGCCACAGTTATTCTTTGGAGGAAATGTCAAATCTTTCTTATTTCAATGGTACTCATTATAATAGCATTACAAAATACCATATGCTTCTACTGTGGGTATATTCTGTAATTCCAGTGCCACCAGCAAGGATTGGTATCACACCAAAGTGCCCTAGTGCTGAACATGGTGTATTCAGAAAGGGAACTCAACACTTCTGATTCTCCATGAAGAGTCAGAAAGGCCTTGGTGAGTTTAACACCCAAACCACCCTTGCATCCTTCTGTCAAGTGCTGAAGACATCCAGTGTCCCCTTCAGAAAGGAAATAAAAATGTCTCAAAATTTTCTTTCCTTTCCTGCTAAAGTATAGCAAGCAAGCAATTCAAAGAAGAAGTAACCAGGCATTAGAAAAAACTGTGACTTATAAAACCAGTTTAATAGCACTAGTTTCAAATCTGACACTGTAAAAGCAGGCTCTAGTGAAGAGCCTAACTAAAGTTAAGGAAACCCCCATAAATAAGTGACAGACCATAGAGACCAAAACACATGTTCCAATAGCTCGGAGCAGGATTATAGTGTTCAGAAAACTTCTGCACATTCAGTTCAAGGTGAAACAATACTACTTCTCACTGTTAAATTTCATGGCTTTTGTTTTTTTTTTTTTTTCTCTTAGGTCTGATAAAATTACTCTCAACAGTCACATTTCCCCAAAGGTTTATAAAGCAGAAGTTTCAGAATGCAGCATGATAGGTCTAGACACACACGGCTGTAAACATATAACAGATTGCTAAAATACACTTTGAAAAACCCAGCTTAGTGCTGTCTCTGCTTTGGAATTCAGAAGTCAGCAAAAGAAGCATAGAGGAGGGATATTGCTTGCAGCTACTAACTTCAGGAAATGTACTGGGAATCCAGAAAAAAGAGTAGGAAGAATTTCTTTATACTTTCAAATACAACATTCTGAATTGTTTAGTTATTTACTGTACTACAGTGGACTGAAAAACTGGCATTTATATTCTAGACCAAGGATTGGGTTTAGTGATGTTTTTATGACACAAGAATAATTGTGGCCCTGTTGAAGACAACTCAGACACTGGTAACTAGACAGACATCACACAACAATAAAACCACAGGTTCATGTTCATCTTAGTTCTACTTATGTGCAGTATTTTGGTATGCAAAAGTGATTTTATTGAAATGGGACTAAAATGGTAGCTGTTATATCATTCCTATATTAAAGATAGGCTAATGACTTTACATAAAAATTGAAGTTATTTCTATAGTACACATATAAAGAAATTTTAAGTTCAGAAAAGCACAACTGATATGTGCTGGCTTTCATGTCCTTTTTTTTAAAGACAGGTTCAGCATAAAATACATTGCCTTTCCAGTTACTACACAAAGATTAAGTAGTAGGAACAGATGGGGAGAATTTACTGAGTTGTTTGTTTCCATCCCTAAACACCCTCCTCTTCTCATCAGCTTTTATCTGGCCTGAGTTAACTTTTCCATCTTCATTCATCTGCTTCAGTCCTCCCGAATTCTCTGTAGCTTTTGGAAGAACACATAAATAATAAGATATTAAACACCACTCTTGGTCTGTTGTGACTTCTTCCTTTCATTTTAGCGCATTCAGGGACTTTCAAAGAGACTCCTGGTCTGTGAGTAGAGACTTTGGAGTACATGAATACTGAATTATTGAAATCTTGGAAATACACTATCACCCTGATTGAGGGTGAGAGTTATGACTCAGAACTATGCCATCTATTATTTTGATTTAATCACAAAATCATAAACCAGAATATTAATATACTGTATACGTGCCATAAAATGATATTTCACTATAGCATGCACATGAAAAAGTAATATATTTCCTAAAACCAAATCACCATAATGAAAATTATTCAACCTGTTCCTATTAAAATTACTTTGAAATTCATTTATTGCTCTGAAAAGTTTTAATTTTGAAAATATTTATTCCTATGAAAGGAGGACAGCCAGCTCTAAAAATAGCCCTAAGTGATACATTTGGGGACTGAATGCAGCCTGATTTAGCCTGGACAAGCCAAAATCTGAAGATTTATGCTCATCTGACCTAAGTATTAAAGTAAATGAGCTTTACATACTTTCAGAATCAATTTTCTAAAGTTAAGATAATTCTTTGTTGACTGATTTTAATACATGTTCTAGCAGCTAATCTTCTGATATTTTATGCAATTAGCATAAACCTTAACACACTAACATGTTCATTGTACTTTTCAAAAACTTAATCCTGAGATAACTAGGAGAGTCTAGCAAAAAAACCTCAGGAATCATGTTGAATAGCTCACACACACCCCATGCAGCCATCCTAAGCAAATATGATCTTCATTACAAAATATTTTCTCCCTGCTTAAGAAAATAAGTTATGATATTGCTACTTTGCTCGCTCTTTACCCTCTTATACTAACAATTTTCCTGCCATATTAATGACAAATACATCCTAATTATCTCTCTTCACCTTCAGCTAGAACAGCACAGAACAGCCCTTAATCTAATTGCATCTCTAAATTCATAGGAAAACAGTCAATCATGGTAAAGACTTGTTTGACTGCAAAGCCAGTAATGATTCAAACAATTAAGACTATCACTGCCTCTGTAATTCACAGATTCAGGAAAGCAACACCACTGTAACATGAAACACTGAAATACTTTCTGGATACCAAGAGGAGTTTGTAACTTCTGATTTCCTTGGTTCTGTCAACTTTGCCAGCCCATTAACATTAAAATAACTGCTGACATCTGGTTCAAGTCTGGGCACCAGTTCAGTGGAAATCTCCACTTCATCTCAATAATGTCAGAAGACTGGTTTGGAGGTTATGGAACATCAATTTGTTCTGTTTCCCCTCCACACCTGGCAGCCCATGTCTATTCTTTAAAATGGTAATATAATTAATCAGTATGATAGTTTGGGAATGTAAAGTAAAAGGAATTTAAAAAATCCAATTTCAGATCTGCCAAATTCATTTAGCACAAGCAATGGTTTTAACTTAAGCCCAGGGAACCCTAGTCCTGGTTTTCTTCAAAAATACTGAAGCACATATAAAACAAAACAAAAGTATGGCCTCTTTACAGAGCGTTAAGTGCAAAGCACTTCATAACAACATAATTTTCAAAGTACAGCTGAGGGTGAAGTCAATCCCATTAATGAACAAGTTTATCTGTAGTTGGACCCAGCATATCCAAACCAAATCTGGCCTGGGAGCTTCAAATAGACCAAACTTAAAAAAAAATTAATAAATTTTTAATTTGACAGGACACTTCCATATCCTTAGAATCTCATACCTACATAGATTTTTTTACTTTCTTTCTCCAACACTGCTGCATCTGTTTGCTCTGCAAACATGAATATCACAGCTATTCTCTCTCTCTGCACCCCCATATGGGAAAGCCCTAACAGCAGCTAAACAACTATCCTGAAAATAAAGAGCAATATCAGCTACTCATATCACCAATTTATAACAACCGTACATATCCCTATGTATGCATTATTTTGCATTTTCAGGACTAATTTACTCTGACAATATCTACCCCAACATCAGCAAAATACTAAAGATTTGAAAAATTGTTTCTACAGTTTTTTCTTTCAGTGGTGCAAGTGCTAAAGCAAAATTTAGGGAACAAAGACAAAAAAATAAGAAGAAAGAATATGACTTTTACAGTTGTTTTAACTCAAAATAGGTGTCAGAAGTGTAGCACAAAATAACTTAAAATAGAACAGTATTTCTCTGTGCCTGAAAAGGGAGATGAATAGGGAATTGTTTAAATTTATTCTCTCTCCATTCATTAATATTCCATGAGACAATTACAATAGACTCAAAATAATTTATTTAAATTACAAAATAATTTTAGCAAATAAATTTGTTCTGCAGAACATGCTGAAACTGTTTATTAACACCATTTATTATCCCTAACAAGAGCAACATCACTTAGTTTGTTACAGAAGCCATGTAACATTGCTTCTCTTCTGCCCAAGTGGATGTGTAGCTCCCAAAGTTAGATTTCCTAAGTATAACACAATTTCACATATTTGTTTTCAGAAAATATGATCTTGAAGACAGCCAAATGTAAACAGATTTTTTGTTTGGTTGTGCAGGTGTAAGTCACTGAGAAGAGCAATCTTTTGGGAAAATACAGATTTCCCTCTTCTACTTCCTTCATTTACTAAAACACCCAAACCTAAAAGGACTGGGAATAACCCAAACCAACTGTACACTAGCACCTTCTATAAAACAGTGGGAAAGCAAGTGCCATGGGAATGCTGTGACTGCAAGTTCTGGAAAGCATTCAAGTTTTCCCAGTAGCATCTGTGGCACGGTTTATTTTCTCAGCCTTGTGTGCTGCAGAGCAGTAACTCCCGAGGGCCTGGAGGAAGGCACAACTGAGCCCAATATCTTGAAAAACTTGCAAACTTTTATCTTCATGACTGTGAATATCATCAACAACATTCCAGAAGAAACAATGTTTATCTTCTAATAGCTCTATTCTTGAGATCAGCCTGCTTAGTGTAAGCACTGTATTATAAATATTATCCTAGAAGTGCAGCCTAGAATGCATTCTGGAGACTGACAGCCAAATGCAAACACTGTATTCTAGAGCTAAATACAAAGAAAATTGTACTTATGAACATGTGCATACATAGCAAGTTTATTATTATGCATATATCTCTGGCACACTAACTTTCTAAAGAATTTCAAAAGAAGTTTCTCATTTCATTGGTCCATAGCTTGGACAACTATAACGTAACGTAACAACATGCTTAATACATGTTTTCTAGGTGACATTCACAAGTGCTTCATGAATAACACCTGTTTAATGTGTCTAACAACAACAATAACAACAAAAAAGGTAACATTTCAGCCCTCTGGCAGAAGAAAATTAAGAAATCACAAGATTAATAAACCACCAAGAAATGCCCTGGAAAATAACAATTTCTTGGCTCTTCTACTTCTCAGTTGTAAATTAGCATTCACGAGGCATCTTTCAGAATCATGACCCGAAATCTCAGATAAGAAAAAAACCCAAATGCATTATGGTGTCACTAGAGGTATTCTGCATTGTACTTCTATGGCACATCACTACTTCAAGAAAAAAAAAAGGTTATAGATTACCCCTTCCATAAAATTAACTATCAAAGGACTCATTACCATTACAGTAATTAAGAGCATTTGTCTTAATTTCTATGCTATGTGCTTGTCAAAGGTTTAAAATATCTTCCATGAGTTTATTTCCAGTGGATAAGACAGAAAACACATCAGTAATTTCAGGCCCAGTTCCTGCCTGCAATGTATAACATGGTTCCTGCACACTTTGAATGGTATAACACTTCTTTAAATTAATGCAAGGAGGAAACAGAAAGACTGCAGAGGAATAAGTTTGGAGCAATCCAGGCTTGAAACTAAATTGGATTATTGCAAAGGGATGAAACAGAGGTGTGTAAGATACCTTGGAAAAAAAGACCTAAGCAGAAGGAATGTTTTTAGCACCCCAGGCAACAAAGAGCTGTATAGAAAATATTCCATACAGTCCACAGGGAGATCAACATACAAAGCCAAGACCAAAACAAAACAAAAGATGCTCTTGCCAGGAAATGCAAAACTACAGATATTTTAGTAAGACAGATGATAAGATCAGCTTCTCTATTGTAACTTACAGAATTATTTTCTACCCTCCCAGACACCTCATAATCACCCATGTATATGAAATATTCTCACCTCAAACTCGGCACCTAGAGCTGGTGCATGCAGGGTATCAATGAAATTTACTTTTCACTTCATTACCAAAACACTTGAGATGTGAGAGGCTTCAATTCCAGCTGTCTTGCCCAAGCCCCTCACAGAAATATAAATAGAAGTTTAACTTTCAAAGGATCCAGACTGCGTTTTCTTTTCTGTGCTGTTTTTTGAAGTTTTGAGATCATCTGTTTTATGTAATGTAGCTGCAAAAATATTGCCTCTGAGTTAGCTCTGCAATAATTCACTCTTGCTACAGCAATGATTGAGTAAACAGAAGCTTCTACCAGAGGCATTCTTTTCTATTATTTATTGTAATATTTTTTCATAATTTAATGAGAAAAAATTTAAAAGCAATATTTTCATCCTTTCATGTTAAATTAATTTACAGTGCTATAAGCCATAATGAAAACAGAGAAATCATCAGCAAAACAGCATGCTAATAAAGACAGATTTCTACAAAGTTTCTTAACTAAACTCATAAAATAATTTTTTCTATTTCTGTCAGATCTAGCTTGTCTTTATTTGTTCCCAAGTATTGAGACACGCAGTGAAAATTACATAACAATGAAAAAGAAGAAACTATATGAGAACATAGAAATTGAGGAAAAATATTTTAAGCAAATCTGATTCATATTAGAATATATTTTAAATATCTGCCCCCATCTGATGTGGAAATTTCAACCTCCAGCCTTGTGTTGTAAATATCTTAGAAATAAACTCATAAAAATATTTAAATTAGTAAAGTAGCCTCAAAACTGAAATACAATTGATTAAATAATTAAAAAATACCCATAGTTTCCTCTCCCTTTCCTCCATCTCACCCAAACACCTGGGTGAGGAGCATCTATCCTGAGTTAGTCACAATAAGTGTTGACAATCTGTAAAATTCCTTTTGCTATCAACAGGGCTTGAGTCTCCCAGGATGAGGCTTAGTGCAAGGAATTTGTGGCTGTGGAAATGTAGCTGCAAGTTTGCTCCAAGGAATTTCTGCTTCCATGCCCTGATCACCGGGCTGGATTAAACCTGGTAACAATGCTTGAGTCACCTGAGGCAGTGTGAGACCCACCCGGGTGTATAACTGTGTGCTCAATATCTAACAGCAAAGACAAGATAAGGAAACAACAAGCTGTGAGTTATAGCTCCCCTAGCAGAAATCACATTTTTTGGAGGTATTTCTCAGGCAGTGCTAACCCTCCATAGTATTCCATGTCTCACAAATCAGAGGTTAAAATAAAATGACTACCTTTTTTTTTAAGCAAATCAACAAGCTGGGATTTAGACACTGCTGCAACTCTTACTTATGAGGCATAGAATTACAATATCACAGTTAAAAAGAAGAAGAGATGATCCATTCAGGCTAATGCACTGTTGTGACTGTAATAGGTGTAACATAAGTGAGAACAGGTTTATTTCATAGCTTTGATCTCACAGCTTCCAGCAGATTTCCAGGTTCTGGAAAGAAAGGATTTGCCACTTCATTTATAGATCAGGGAAATGCACTTTGATATAGCCAGTACAAAAAATAGCAGGACAACTGTAAGCTTTTCCCAGCAAAAGACCTTTGAAGTTCAACAATGAAATTAAGTGACTCAGACTTCTGGGTTTTGTACTTAGTCCTCTGGAAAGTGTGCCTTGCTATTCTTTTTTGTTGACCTATGAAGTAGTTGCAAAAAAAAAAAAAATTAACTAAAATTGTGCCCAGTCTAGCAGACCGATGTAGAAATTAAAATTAGGTAGGTTTAATATCGTAGACAATGTATGATATTTCTGGGGAGAATATAATTTATATCTTTAATCTGCTTAATTACTAGTTGGTGCTCACATTTCCTCCATCAGCAAAGTTCACTTAAAAACTCTAATATCAGATACAAGAAATTAATATTCTGGCATTAATAAAAAAAAGTTCCTCAGTCTCTTTTTAAGGTTAATTCGTTTATTTCACAACAGATTATCAGTGTAACCTGATATAAATTCTTTTTGACTGACACTTTTTTTTTTTTCAATCAAGCTGCTCTAAGCTATGAAGATTTCTAGCGTGGAAAAAATTATACAAAATAAGAAAACAAAAATGTTCATCTTCAGAATTGATTAATATGCATACTTCTTGGTGCCTATGGCCTGTTTTGGTTTTGCATTATCTTTTCAACTACACAAACAGTACAGAGATGAAGATGTTGATTTCAATTAGAGTCCAGACATTTTCACTCTCATACCAACACTTCTGGTGACTCTTAGTGCATTATACTAATTCCAACCTAAATAAGATGATAAGCAATGTGTTATTTTCCCTGCTATAAATGTTCATAAATACTGTATTCCGATTTAGGTGTGTAATGTGGTCAGTTGAAAGCTGCTAATTTAATGAGGCAAAAATAGACAGCTAAATTTCTGATCTCTCCTGCATTTCTACAGCCTCCTCCCTCTATTCTACCTCAGAAGACAATCCCCACATAAGGGTAAATATGAAAAACTACTGTTATTGCAGGCACTTTGAACCATTTTATATGGAAAAGAAACACAAAGGACAGAAAGCATTAACACTTTCCCACCTGGTGACAACAGGAGGCAAGACAAGCCAGAGCAACATCAGGCACAAACATTTCTCAGAGAGTCAGAGAAAAAACCCCGAACTAATATCACTGCCTCAACACTTATGAGACATTTGTGTGGCAGGGGGGTCAGCAGAAGATACAGCTTAAAACCTGGAGTGATCTGGCAGAAGAAATTTTCTAGACATATTTTCACATATCTTCATAGTTACCTATGACTAAATTCATGGTCATCACTTTGGGGAAAAGTGATCTCAGCAGTCTGAGTTTACATCTTGTTTCTCTTCTATTGCCTCATGGGGAATTGCATGATTTAGAAGTATACAAAGTAGTAGGACCTAGATGGAACTATAAACTCTTAGACCAGTAAAAGGCCACCAAATGAAGTGAAAAAAAAAACCACAAAACCCCCATCATATTTGCACATTCAAGAGAGAGAGACCACAAACATTTTACACCAAGTTTAGGCATGTAGTGTAGTCAGTGAGTTATTCAGCTACTTCTCCTAGGCTCTCTCTAAGCCAGAGGAGAGGAATATGTCCAGGAGAAAAACAGCCCCAGCTTAGCTGGATTAAACTGCCCTCTGGAAGTGCTTCTCTCTTATCCTTGTCTGTACAGAACTGGGAAGACAAGGAACTGCAACCAAGCTGAGCTCAGCAGCAAAATCTCCTGCAGAAAAACACATTCAGAAACAGCTCTTGGACATTTCTCCACGGTGTGAGGAGGTACAAACACAGGTGTTCCTGCATTGCTAGGGAGATGAAGAAAATGGGATAACTGCATTTGGCCAGCTGCATAACTTTCCAAATTCCACCAGCTCTTAGCAGGAACATAAACAGCCCACACACCATTAACACTTAAAAGCAGGTGCCAGAAGTTGACTCTACATCACCTGCAGTAAGAATTCCAGTAAGAACAGGTGGCAGATAAACAAACTGGTTATGGGGCCTCTAAATAATTTTAAGGCAGACAAAACACTGCCTTAAGAGAGAGAGGACAGTACTGCATTCCTATAATCTGGTTACTCAGTACATTAAACTGATACCTGGACATAAACAGCAGAGCTTGTGTCTGCTTGCACCAGTGTTCACATCCTGCTAACTTCACTTCAAGAAAATTCACATATCTGAAAAAAAAACCATAGCCCACAAAGTGAACAGATTATCTGTATAAACCTAAACCCACATGAGAGTATATACGAAGGATAATAGAATGTATCTATAAATACAATGCATATAAAAGAAGAACCTATATAATAGAATTTCTGACCTTATATCTGATTTCCAGTGTCATAAGTTTTAAATAATGTCCCTCAATCTCTCAAGAAACAGCTCAACAGCGCTGTATTAGGGTAGTTGGTAGGCATCATAACATCAGATGACAACCCCCCCATAAAAATATACATAAAATCAGAGAACAGACAACACAAAAATAGCAATTATAAACACTAGAAAGAGTACTAAGTAGCTATATCTTTTCATTACATTATTCTACCTCTGAAAATGCAATTGTTTAATAATAATTTCAGAGAAGTTAAGCCCTAATCTAGTTACACTTACTGAGACAAAATACAGTAAAACTATAACTTAAGGCTGGATTTTCTAAATTCTCAAACAGCATGCATTTCAATCAAATGGAAAATCCTGAACACGAGTTTACAATCTCCTGACCATTTCATACAGAACTGCCACAACAAAGAACAAATGGCTCCTTCCAGAAAGTTGCAAATGTTATCAGTACTAACAGGTGATGAACCCAATGGAATCATTGCAAAATAGAATAACATAATAATTCTGTACTAATAGCCAAAAAAATAGTCTTTTGATTCATATGTGGGGTAAATGGAAGTTTATGCAGTGAACATCAACAAAATGAAATCATCCACTCAAGAGAGAAAACCTACAAAATGAAATGGAATCCAATGAAAATATAACATTCAAATGAAAAATGTGGCATGCAAGGATAAATGAACATGTGTAATTTTGTGCTGAAAGAAGGGATTCAAATTCTTGTAAGCAGTTGAAAAAAAGGAAGTCTAAACTTCTGACAGAAAATGAAATGGGACACTTGTACAGAAAAGTTACTTTTGCCAAACATTGTCAGTTTAGATAGTGGGAGTTGCTACAGTAAACAACTGCTGCACAGTGCATATACAGAACATATTGTGAAAAAGTGTAAATTCACATGCAGAAAACCTGTGACGTGGCAGCTATATACTCATAAAAAGGAAAATTAGGAGGCATTTCTTAGAACACAACTATTTTTCTGAGTACTGTCTAAAAACATTTCACAAAGCCAGTATAACTTTTCTATGAAAATGATTTGTACTTTTATTTTATTCCTTATTTGTATTCTTTGTAGGTCACTGACTTCTTACATATTCAGGAAGATATCTGCCCTAAGCCAAAATTAATACTTTTCCTCAGTTATGCACTGTACAATTTATCCCTTTTATATTAACATGTTAATAATCACAATACAATCATTTTTTCTTTTTACCTGCCTTGGGAAAATACACATTTGCTCTCACAAATGAAAAATTATGTGCTCTTTAGCCAAGTGTATTGAACAGTCTGGTAGGAGGCATAATTGCATAAGGCACAGATACCCTTTTAAACTCATCATCAGAATATATTAAAGGCTACCACTGGGGTTTTGCCTAGTTTTTACTGATTATTCACTTTTCAAATAAATGTGCTAAAAGCAATATGAAGTGAATAGGAGAACTAAATGGCAAATTAGACTGCACCAGTAAATACTGATGGTCATGGGAAGATGGAATGGCAGAAGGCTTTTTAAAGTTCTGGTAACCACTCGGTCTAATCCTTGTCACTTCAAATTGATGGGCTACAGGGGAATAGGACATATACTCAAAAAGGTTATGAGAAAGTCCATCCATCCCTTTCTTTGGATGTGGGAGAGCCTGTTTTAGAAAAGCCCAAACAAAGAGTGATGAGGCACCCTCTAGAAATGATAAGGTCAGGAGAAAATGCAGGAATTGGACCTTGCTCAGAATAATGGCAAACCATCTTATCCCTTCTATTCCATTTCTACTTGTGATTTTTCCATGCTCTCCTCTAATAATCTTACTCAACACAACAGAACCTCAGACTTCATGCTACAAATGCTTTTCCCCATCTAATCTGTGTTTGAAATCTGTGTTAGAAGTTGGTAGAGTTTGAATGCTTATCTACAAATGAAAAATTAGGACCAACCCTCTGGTGTGCTCAGTAAACTTTTACAGAGGAAATACATAAATCACGCAAGGGAGAATATACTAGGTTATTTAGCATATTTGAAAAATGGGATTCTTCTTCTATCATGATTATGAGAACATAGGCAAACGAGAAAATAAAATAAGAAATTTATGTTCTTATTTGGAAACACCTACTTAATATCTGAGATTTTTGACAATTGTGAGCTGGTTTTTTTAATGAGAATAAGTTTTAAGAGTACTTACATCTCATTCTAGCACCAGAGTACTAGATACCTTGGTAAAACAAGTCTTTTACCTCGCAAAAGAAAATTAGTGCGGATAAGAGTTTTTTCTTCTAAGTTCATAAACAAGGAGGGCAGAAGCAGAACACACATTAATGCATCAACTCATAGACAAGCTGCAGCAGCAATATATTTTTGTTTTTATGATACAGACCTTCCAGACTGAACAAACTGAAGCAAAATACTTGACAAAAAGTAGTGACATCTGTCTATCTGGTTTATTGCTGATTTCTGACCACTTCTCTTTGATATCTAGCTAAGACCAGTTCTATTATCCCCACTGAGAATCAGCACCTGAATCTCCTGTAAAGGTATTCAGTATTTGACACTTGCTGTTAACAACAAAGGAAACTTTAATCCCCTTCCTTGTGGCTGTTAACTAGAATTAATTAGAATACTGAAAAATTCATGACCATGTGTTTTCAAAGTAATAATAACCAATATTTCAAAAAATACACTTTGAGGAAAAAAATCATTCTGAGATGTTATTTAGCCCTTTCTCAGATTATGTTGCAAGACCACTTGTTTTAAAACTCAAGATTTTGGAATTTCTCTTATTACCCTGTGGAATCTGTACTCACAGTTGCTATTCTATTCCAGGTACCATAGAACAGATTTTACTTTAGAATCGGCAACAAGTTAGTATAAAAGGCAAAAATGGAGAATTAAACTTTTTTTTTTTAAATAAAAAACAGGTAGGGGAAGAAGATTATATATTATTTTTAAAGTGTTCAGGAAACAATTATAAGCAGAAGTGACTGAAAAAGTGTTTCAGCATGGAGAGTGATGAAGTGTTTCAGAACAGAGAATGGAAGTACTTGAAAAATATTTAATATTTTTTAGTAAATTCAATTGAAATGAGCAAGAATATTACAGATATATTCTCTCTTCTATTTTAGTGAGATTCATCATCTAATCCATAGATCATGCCACAAAATTAAACTGTGCTGGACAATTATATATAAATTATATTTGAAATAAATTTGGAAACAAGGTTTTATCTCTCAAAGAACCCATCCTATTAAGTAATTGAGAAGTGTCAGGAATATGTATTTACCTCTGCTTTTTACTACTGTAAAAACCAGCTGCCTGGACATCTTAAAAACAAGAGACTACCTTTGAAGTATTGATAGGAATAGAAGAGACAAGAGTGCCTTGCTTGCTGTTCACATCCCTTGTTTTAGATAAAAACATCACTGTGAGAAAACAAGGGTACTGCCCATACTGTATATTCTGAGGTATAACTTGAGCCACTGCACATTTTTCATATTATGAGCAGCAAAACTCCTGCCTCTAAATGGAAAATACTTAGGTTATAGGCTAAGTGAGCATGAAGGTGGCAATAAAAATAAATCTGCTATGTATTTCATGCCAAAGTATTAACTTTGCTTCATTTATCATATTCTGACATACTTTTAGTCAGGTCTATACTACCAATGATTTGTCAGTCATCATAGATTATTTCAGAAACATTTTGTAAGCTGTGTATATAGTATAAAAGCATTCTCCAGTTACTGTTTACCTAGGTGTCACATGCAGTATTCTTCATCAGATTTCAGTGAAAAAAGTCTGTGATTACATTCATCTACAAGCTTCATATTAACTGATTGCATTCATAAAGTAATAGGATAAATCCACACTAGCCTCAAAATTGTATCTAATATCACATAAGCTGCATAAAGTGTCACATACAATTATTGCTAAAAAGGCAGAAAAGTACTTCATACAACCATAGAATGCATAAGGTTGGAAAAAACCTCAAAAATAATCAAGTCCAACCATGAACCTAACACTACCAACATCACCACTAAACCATACCCCTCAGTGACATGGGATCCAGAGATTGTGACTCAGATACTTGCCTGGGAAGCCAGTGCGTGTTCCAACATTTGACAACTTGTAGTATGAGAAAATTTTTCCTAATACCAAATCTAAGCATGCCCAGGCACAACTTGAGGCCATTTCCTCTTAGGAGGAGACCAACTCCCATCTTGCTACAACCTGCTTTCAGCTGAAAGCCTTAGCCTCCTTTTCTCCAATCTAAACACCCCCAGCTCCCTCAGTCACTCCTCAGGAAAACAGGACTGGCTCAAAGCTGAGCCCTGGGGAACAACCCTGGTGTCTGTCCCCAGCGGGATGTGACTCCATTCCCCACCACTCCCCGGGCCTGGTCCCACAGACAGTTTTTACCCAGCAAAGAGCACACCCATCTAGCCATGAGCAGCTGGTTCCTCGAGGAGAATGCTGTGGAAGTTCTCTTCCACACAATCCAGGAACCTCCCAGACTTCTTCTTCTCTGCTGTGTTTCTGCGTTTCAGAGGACATCTGGTAAGCTGAAATTCCTCATGAGAAAAAGGACTAGTGAGACTTCACCCATTTGTTTATAGAATATTTAATCTTTCTCTTCATCCTGGTGGGAGGTCTAAAACACACTCCCACCAGAATATCTGCCTTGTTGGCCTTCCCCTGATTTTTAACCATAAACACTCAACCCTGTTGTCACTAGCATCAAGCTGTTGACAGTCAAAACACTCAGACCACGTCTCCTATCTTGCCTATCTCTTCTAAGGAATTTATAGCCATCTACTGCACTCTCCAGGCAGGCAAGTCATCCCCCCATATCTCTGTGATGGCAACTGTGCCATGGTTTTCCAGCTGCCCAACGGGTTCCTGCTTCTTCTGTTGGTTGCCTCCACTGTGTGCACTGGTGCAGGTGGACTTTGGACTATTGATCCCCCACCTTTCTGCAGGGAGAACCCCTAATTCCTGTATGAGCATTCTCAGGTGCTTGCACAGTGTCTAACTCATCAATAACTCATGTCTCTTAGCAACCACATGGATCTCCAGCCCCAACCTCCACTGAGTTGTCAGACCAAAGCACTTCACTAGCACACCATCTCCCAAACATGCTCTCCCCAGGCTTATCTCAAGTGAGCCTGGCTTTATATCTTCCTTCAAATCCAGTTTGCTCTTCATAAAACCTGATAACTCCTGGGCAAAGATCCTTTTCCCCCTTTGGGACAGGTGTGTCCCATCTGTCACCAGCAGACCTGGTGTCATGTAAACCAACCCACAATTATAATTAACACAGCTGAGAGTTTGTATCACTAGAAGTATGAAAGCAGAAAGTGAAATTAATTTTCATTTCCCTCATATGGTTACTTAACAAACCAGGCCTCATGGGGACACATGATGTATTTCAACTAGAAAAAAAAAAAAAGAAAAGGCAGCATATAATTACACAACTCCTTGGAGTAATGGGTTTGTATCCTTGAAAATTCTCCAGAAAGTATCCTAACTGTGTGAATCACCTCAACTATTACACTGCTGTCAGTTCAGACAAATGATGCATGCAAATACATGCTTGTACAAACAAACAGGGTGTTTATAATGCAACATTTTAATATAATTACATCATTGGGTAATTAGAATGTGCAGTTATATAAGTCCCACCTTTCTCCTTCTGCTACTGAATGAACTGCTAACAACTAAGGAAAGATTAATCTTTATTAGTGGCAATTGAGTTAATGGTTTCTGAACATGAAAAGGATAACAAATGCCTAAAACCTGAGATTTTCCTATACAAGCAACTGCTGCTATATAAAAAGCTTCTGTACAGCAAGTCATTATTTTCCTAATTGTTTAAAGAAATAAGATAAAGTCTGAGAGTATAAAGCAGAAAACCAATGGGTCACTAAAAGTGAAATAAACATCTGTAGTGACAAGGATACAAAGCAACTACTGAACTCAGAAACTTACGATTTTCATTATTTGTGTAGAAAATTATTTATCAAAACACTGGTTTACATCTAGTGGTTAAAAATATCAATTAAAATAGAACTGTAATATTTCAAGAGTCCTAGTGACTATTTTCACGTTGTCCAATTCTATGGAACTGCATAAAGAGCAAGATAGAGACTGCAGATCTAAATCCAGTTGTTATATTTGCCCATAACTTCTATGCATTCTAACAAACCCAGGGAGTCAAAGTTTCTTTCCAAAGACTCATGAAACACTGATCTTTAATCAGAAAGCACCATTTTCTTTTACCTCCTAGGATCTGAATTCAGCCTGGTTGATGAGACAAGGAAAAAAACAAAAGACTTCATGTGGGGGAAAAAAAAAAAGTAAGTTGGAAAATTCTAATCCTAACTGAAAGCATTTAGTATTTTTTCTATGCTGGGGCAGGACTTGCAGTTTTACTACACATAATAATAACAAACCATATTAAGGACATGAACTGTATTTCAATATATGTGTTTAGATACACGTACAATTTACATAGTGAGTTTCTTGGAATACAGTCATTGCCTGATGTGTTATGTAGGCTAAGCATATTTCTGACCCACAATACAGAGTTTAAAAAAAGGCTTATCACTATTTATGTTTTATGTGGCTGGTTTTATGGATTAGTGAGCAATAACCCCTTTGACAAAGAACATAAATGCATACCTCTGAGACTTCTGTGACTTAGTAAAGCTCCTTTTTGTCTGAGTCTTTTATATGCATAAACTGTGTGCAAGCTACACATATTTGCCATGTTTTTGCTTTTCATCTTTATACATCAAAGTGAATTGTGAGAGAGAACTCCCACAAGCAGGGTGTAAAGCCTAAAAGAATCAATGCAGCAATACCTGAGAAACAGAATGAAAAGCCATACTCTCCTGATCATTCAGCTGGCATCATCATAAAATTGTTCTATTGATAAAACTGTGCTCCATTACCCATTTTTCAGCAAACAGATAGACAATATTTGCACCACTACCAGGAAACTGTACCTGTTTGAACAAAAAACTTTGACAATAAAGACTTGATACACTGAGAGCACTGGGTTATGACTACTGCAAATATGTGTACATCATAATAAACAAATTTATTTTACAGATAAGAATTCTTGAACTACTATATAAATTTCCTCTTTTTTTTTTTTTCAACTACTTAGAACTAAATTTTTCACAGTATGTTTTTCATCAATAAATAACCTAAGGTATAGAGTATCCAGTGCCTTAAATCTCCAGTTTTGAACTTCCTGACAACATCAAAATCATGCACTATGAGTGAATACAAGAAATTTCTTCACTGAAAAGGTCACTGAGCTTTGGAAGAGGCTGCCCAGGGCAGTAGCTGAGTCACCATCCCTGAAGCTATTAAAAGATGAGTAGATGTGGCACTTGAGGACATGGTTTAGTGATGGTCTTGGCAGGTCTGGGTTAGTGGCTGACTTGATGATCTTAAAGGTCTTTTCCAGCCTAAACTATTATATCATTCCATCAATACATGAATAAAGGGTCCTGCCTTCCACACAGCCAATCAACCTCATATTTAAGAAATTTAAGACCTCAAGCAGACTTCCTCTCAATAACTGTAGTGAAGAAAACACAGTGGAGTATAACAACATAGTTCAACAGCACCATCTCAACTAATTAATTTTCTTTCTCTTTAGGCTTCTCTGGAACACTAAATACAATATTATCTCTCTTTAAGGTTTTTTTTTCCCCAGAGGAAAATAACTGTATGAGAACTGTCCAGGCATTTACTATGAAAATTTCCATCGTTATCTCTTTTTATTACGGCAACGGAGCGTGTTGACAATAGACTACCAAATTACCATTTCTCATGTATTTGAAAGTAATGGAGAAAAACTAATTCAGTTAAGCTACAAAGAATAAACCTGATGTAAATTATGTAACTTCTATAAATATCAGATATGCTTGATAAACTCTCATGTTTGTCAAATGCCTCTCTACTGAAGTGCTTGGCTTACCTGCCACTGTTTCATGAGGTCCCGAACCACTTTGGCATCCTCTAGTGTCTTTTCTTTGTGTGTAGCATCCTGCAGGACATTTGCAGTTGTCTCAGCTTCTGTGAGCCAAGCAAGGAACTTTTCGAGATCCAGGTAGAACTGCTGCAACATTCTTAGGGCTGATTCCAGAGCTGCTTCACGCTCACAAACCCTGCACAGGTACAAATAATCAAATACAGCGCTCTTTGGAAGAAAGCAAATCTTAATCATTAAAGCAAAATATAACAGAGACACACTAAATATTTTTCATGTACTTTGGTAAGTCTGCTGATACATTAGCTACAGAACTTGTTCCGTATGTTTGGCAGGTAGGGTTCTTTTTTTATCTTTTCACCTGAGAAGTACTGAATGGAAGCCATGATACAAAACTAAGCAAAAGCACTTCTTCCAAAGTACCATGCCTAAAATATGCACAATTGAAATTTAGAAGTAATTTTAGTTTGTTTTAATAAAAGATTATTTTCTTAGACTACATTTGTTTGTGTTTATTTGTTTGGAAATATTTGTTTATTTTTAGAACTCACAAAAATAGTTCTTGACCACTTCATGACATGATAAATTTGATGATTAATTTTCATGACTTGAAACATGTGGAGATTGTGTTCAACACCTTAAACCCTTATAACACTGAAGTTTGTGGAGAGCTTTGTGTTGTTTGGGTTTTGTGTGTGTGTGTGTGTTTTTGGGTTTTTTTAATTATTATTATCTTATTTTCAATTTGAATGTGATAAATATCAAAGATGATCTCTATCAATTACAGGATAAAATACAATTTTTAAAGACAAGGGCTATCTTATCCTTAGGGAAATTGTAACTCAGATTAGGAAAGAACCCCAAAGATTTCAGCAACTCTGGTGTTGAAAAAAACATTAAAGCAGATCTGTGTTATATCAGCATTCATATGCAAGGTAGGTGTCATGTATTCACTGAATTTTTTGCTTTGAACTTGAGCAAAATATGGATTTAGAACCATGAGCAGCTAAGTATGACATTGCTTATTAACACAAATCTGTCGAGGTTACTTACCTATTGTATTATGTGCATATTTGTTTAACATTAACATGATACCTAAAACATTTTTTAAGCTCTGAAAATACTTATTAAGGTCACTTGGTAATGTACATTATTCAAGTGGAATGAATGCACTTTGATGCACATCTATGTTCAGTCTACACATCTGTGGTGGTCTTCATATATCTCAACAGAATTCTTGTCTAGTTATTTAGGGAGAGACTAGGATAGATTCTAGCAGACATAATTTCTCAAGTTGTAATTAATCAGAGGAGGTGACAAAATTTCCAAGTGCTGATCTCTCTTTCTAATATTGTTTCCTGTCATGAAACAGGACTCCTTGGGAAGTGATGATATCACCCTAAACTCCAGTTCACTAGTGGAAGTGAGAAGAAAAAAAAAAACAAAAACATATCTACCACAACAAGTTTTGCCAAGTGGCACTGACTTAACATGTTTTTTTGACAGGCATATAGTTAAATTGCAGCAGAGGACAGTAAGAACAGAAAAAGTCAGTCAGAGTACAGGCAAGGACAACCATTACAGGAAAAAAAATATCCTCCCTGAGAGACTAATGTCACAAGAACTGCCATATTTCTATTATATTTTTAATCCTTTGACATCTTATTTGCTTTCCCCAATCATTTTCTTAAAAAAAGAGACTTATTTTTCATTCAAAAACTGAGAAAGCAATTGAATGCCTCACTACAAACTCATCCATCTTTTCTTTTAAGCTTAAAAATGGACTGCATTTTCACCTCAGTTGCACCTGTTGCCACCTACAGGAACTCTCCACATCATGGCACTGCTTAGCCTGCATTAGAATGTGTCCCCAGGGGGTTGTCAGCAGGAAACACTCAGCTGCAGAATAGTGAACATGATCTCTTTCCCAGCTTTATTCCACGTGGGCATGAACATGGCTTGTGGTTAGGCTACTCTTCAAATTTAAGATAACTGCAATGAAATAATTTGTTGTTCTTTTTTTAAACTAAAGAATAATTACATAGAAATTACACCTAAATATACTAGCAATATACATTAAAGGATAACAAGACATAGAAAATCTTTTACCTGGAAAATACTGAATTGACCTATTTACCACTTTTAGCTCAAAACTAGCATTACGTTTATTCAACACAACTTGGAAAAGGAATACAATTGCATGAACTAAATGTATTTTTTTCCAGTTCTTCAGAGCACAATTCTAAAATATGCTTTATAGCATTATCCTAATTCAATTTACAGTGTGCAGCATGGTAGTTAATGGCCTTTGCAGAATCACATAAAACATTTTTTTTCTTATGCAGTTCCCTCATAACATGAAAGGCACATTTTTAACTACTGTACACCTGGATTCCTATAAATACATAACAATACTCTAATAATAGCATTCTGTAAATACACAGTGAGATTAAAAAAAAAACCAAAACACAAGTACTGATATGAAAAAGATATTCAAAGGGAGAGCAATTTGAAGGATTACTCAAAGGCAGAATTTTGAGAAACGTGTTTTTGAGAAACTCTCAGACTTCATGAAACAATATAGCATTTTATTGATCTGGGCAAAGAATGAAGTTTTATCATGAATCTTCTGGCAATTCTATGATGCATAGAAATCTTATGGCACATAATTCTTTCAGTCTACAGAACTGTGTTTCCTATCTATAATCATACTAATACATCCACCAGAAAATATGTAGCACTTTGCATTTTAAATTTTGGTACAGCTAACATGCAATTCAGCTACATTGACTGTTCTGCAGCATATCAATAAACTTTACTCTACTTGGCTTTTTCACTACAAAAGTATGAAGTTAGAATGAGAAAAAAAGGTCTAAACATAGACCTTAAAAACATAGAAGAATAAAACTGAGCATAAAATCCAGCCTATGCTAAATTGCACAGAATCATAGGGGTTAAAGAAATACATATATTGAACCAGACATTATTGCCCAAAACTAAAATAAAGACACTTTCTCTTTAGTCTATATTTTCCAGGTATGTTTAATTTCATAAATAACATGAAGTAAACAGAACTACATTTTAGTGTAAATGGAAAATTTACAGCATATTCCTAAAATACTAAAAGATAGTAATAATATTTTTAAAAAAAATATTGTAATGGAATAATCATGTTTTAATCTGTTGTACTATGATATAAAACTAATCACAGAGTGTATAACCAAAAGGTGCTTATTCAAGGAAGAAACGCTAAAGGTGGGATTCATCATATTTTCATCTAGACACCCAGAGGACAGGCAAACTACACTCCCTCTATAAAACATGGACATAGCATTACTGGAATTCAGTTTCCTCTCCCTTGCCCATACACATCTGTTGTACCAGATTAAGGTATTTCTCCTAACTGCAACAGTAAATCACCTATAACTTAGACAATTTTAATTTTACACAAGCTTTAATTGTTTTATGTCTAAAAGTAGGCTAGCTGTACCTGTAAATTTGATTTTTAGGAACTAGTGACATCAGTGACAGTGGACTCATCGACTCTAGTTGTCATATGAGCTTTGTTGCAGGACAGAAGTCATGATGCTCTTTTAAGTACGTGTCAGCTGAAGGCTTTGACTTGAGGGGATAATGGTGGCATGTCAGAGGACGTGAGTCAAGCAATGTGTGAACATTTATACTGCCAGGGAGATGCTTTTAAGGGTTTTAAAATAAAAATCCCCACAAAAGGAAAGTTACCAGTCTCCATTTCAAGACATTGCTGTGGTGCTGAGAACTTTTAAAGCTAACATTTTTAAACATAGCAGTATGCAAATGTTTGTGAAGAAAAGGAGGGGAAAATTAAGTTATCTTCTCAGAATGTTCTGTGATTCTGTGGTTGAAATTACTGCAGGAGTGGTTTATTCAGCACTGCCCAATCCCATACAACACAAGGCATAAACACAATGTTTGTAGAGGCTCTGCAAGTGTGAACACCAGATTTTTATTCAACTGTAGTGTTTGCTACATAATTTGGAATGAATCATGCACATTTTATGAGTATCTGGATATTTCAAATTGCAATGTTTATTCACAGTATGAGATACATTGTGAGGGTCAGTGTGTGAATAATGTTTTGAGATGCTCAGATAACAGGACATGCAATAAGAGCAGAGCACAAACTAACATATTTCTATTCCCCATGTATCTCTTTAAGAGCAATAAAAGTAAAGCAACTCTGTATCATTCAGTGTTCAATAGATCACTAAATCACACTTGCATCTGCAGGCTGTAGTGATCGAAACTTATCTCACTGAGATATAAAATAAAATATCCTGGACTACCGGCTGACAAAGCATCAGGAAATGGTTTTACTTCTATAGTTCATGTGGTTCTCTTTCTATAATTGTATTTTCTCCTTTCTAACAGTACAGTTCAATACAATAAAAAATAAAATTTAAAAAGTCACCTGAATTTCCCATATTCAGCCAACTACCACAGAGAATTTGAACAACAGGCATCTTCCTGTCAATGCTGGAAAAAGGTTACACTTTTTTCATGAGGTTTATATTCCTTTTACCAATACAAAAAAGGAACAATTGCAAAGCTTTATTGGAATATTTAATTTTTACTACTAAATAAATTTAAGCTCTCAGTGGTAACTCTTCTTCCGCTGCTTTAACTTGGACTGATAAAGAACCCATCAAAGAGGCAGAATAATTTAACCTCAGATAAAGCTGGAACACAAAGAGATATCACCAATATGAAAATTAAATTCTTAAAATAACTATTATTGATATAATTTTGAGATGCAAATTCAAAATAAATCATATTCATTAATTTTGGGACTACTGGTTGGAGGAACTTTCTTTCAGAATCTAGGTACTATATTCTACAGTGCCAGTTAAAGTTATTAATACATGCTAGTAAGTGATGAATGTGCAGATTAACTCTGGAATGCCTGATACAACATTCAGTGGGGAAAACTACGTTGAGACAGTATTTTAAGTACTGCTTTTCCATGTTTTTCTGGATGTCAACTAGCTTAACACCACGGGAAGGGACACTTAGGATTTTTCCAGTAACACTTCTGCATAAATGTGCCTTTTAGTTTGACCATCTGAACAGAGGTACCAGGTTTTGTCTGCTGTAGATCACTGGCACGTGGATGTGGATATAAATTTTTCGAATTATCTTTATATATGCAAACTTATGTCCTACCATCACTATTTTGTCTGGCTTGTTGGAAAATGTTCTTAATCAAGTTGATCCTACATTACCGGAGATTACTTACCTGTGTGCAACTCTACCTCTGAAATAATTTTGTTGCAAATGGCTAGAAAGCCTCAAATTGTAACAAAACTTAGAGCTACAACATCAGCATCCAAACCACTTGAGATCAGCATTCACATGTAGCTGACATATACCCACAGGCCCTTATCTCCTCTCATTATTCTGAGTGAGGAACCAGGAAAGCTTTGGTGCTCTGGTACAGAATTTTGTACTCTAAAGACAGGCTTGGGAATTGGCTGGGTGTCAGTCAGCAGGTGGTGAGCAATTGTATTGTGCATTACTTGGCTCTCTTGGGTTCTGTCACCCTCCCTCTCTCTCTCTTTATAGCTACAATTAATATTAATATTAATATTGGTGGCATATTTAGTGTAATTGAACACCCTCCCCCCCAGTTATTAAATTGTACCCAGGAGATTTAGCTTTTCTTTCCAATTCTCCTCCCTACTATAGGGAAGTGAGCAAGTTATACTGAGTTGCTGGCTGTGGTTAAACCTGGACAGAGCAGTACTTCTCTCTGACTCACATTAATTTCTCAACAACTTGATCTACTGCCTGAGAACTGATTTGGTGTCTTCAGACAAGCTGAAGGGCATCTCTGCCTTGGCTGCACTACCCATATTTATAACAAACGACTAACCAACATAACAACAAATGAATAATTATTTTAAATGCCAGATGTAATTGGACACACAGAGAGATTAACTGCAACAGCTGGTCCAAAATAAGCACACAAAGGCAGCTCTCGACTGATTCTCTTTACTTCTGCAGGAAGGAAGAAAAAAAGCCCTCAATTGTCCCCATGCTGTGATTGGAACTCAGATTGTCTTCATATGGACAAAGTCATGCTCTTTCCCTGGCCATCACAGTTCCCTAAATGACAATGCTTTCTTTAGATATGAAAATTAGAATATTCTAAAGCATCTCCTGATCATAGTGATAAGCCCACAGTTTATCTTTTCTTAAAAACCTTTGTTGAGACAAAGGGGGAAATGCTTCAATGAACAGTTACTCACTCTACTAAGCAGGATTCAAGTAATTTTTCCTGAACAGTCTTTGTATTTGAAATCTCTTCAAAAAAAGAAAATATGTTTCTGGTGTTTCTGTACTTAGGAAAATGGATGCAGCAAGAGAGAGAGGAAGTGACTTCTTTTGCCACTATTCATTGGCTTGTCTTAGACCTCTCACAGACCTTCTTGAAATAATCAGGACCTCTATGAAAATAACAAAAATTATCAACCCTTCTGTAACAATTTCAGGGCACCGAGGAACGAGGCAGACGCAGCAGGTCAAGGGAAGCTTGTGGTTCTTTATTCTC
>JBBMKD010000001.1:105202285-105305824 GCA_037834095.1 Argya squamiceps
AGGACAAAAATGTAAACAATAGATAAATTCTAAAAATACATATTGTTTTTGTGAAGCTTCGTGAGAATCTCCAGTTCGAGAGTATAAACAACAAAAGACTTCTGCATCAGAGCAACACCCTTCTCCCAGCATTTTCCTCTGAACTGCTTCCTTTGTTACTGAAGATACTAAATCAATTTGAAGACATATTTTTGAATTTAGATTTTTTTTGTCCCATACATTTCTTTTTAAATATAAAATTATTCAATTTTATATTGAATAGCAAAAAGAAAAAAACCCACAATAAACAACACCCCAAACCCTATATTTATCCATAAAGTTCAGATCAGCCTTCGATATTAATCCCTCATCTATTCTACACCACTTTTTGTGACACTAATAAGAGTTGCTAAAAAAGAAAATATTACCCCCTGAGAAACAAAATCACATATATGGAGTTCTGTATAGGACCTTTAAACAATCCCTTTTTAATTAAGTATCTGACAACATTACTGCAAATGGATCCGTGTTATCCTGTAGGAAAACTTCTCATCAACCTTTTTAAAAATAATTTCTGTCCCTTCTTATACTCTATTCACTTATGGGATCCTACATTCCTAATGTCTCTTAATGGGATAAAAATGGGAGAGAGAGTTAGAGGGAATGTTTTCTAACAGGCTTTTCTTGCCCCTGTCACTTTTGTCTCTTTTCCCCAGCTTGCCTTGGCATAGGTTAAGAATATAAAAAAACATATAAGTGTACATCTTCTCTATGTTCATCATAACCATAGATCATCACACTTACATGGTGAGCTACAAAATAATCATTAATGAAACTAAGGGGATTCCTGTGTAATTACCATCAATTGCAGGTCATCTTTTATGCTATTGAAAACAGTTTATGTTTACTTGTGATTTTTAATCTCCTGATAAATTTCCATTAAAGTCAATAGTTTTCTAGACAGTAAATCATAACTGTTACCAGGTTAAAGAAAAGGGAATCTGAAAAACACTCAACAATCACAGACATAAGATGTATATTAAAAATATTTATAGACACAGAATAATATTCTGATTAATTCACTCTAGAGGCTTTTCTAAATAGCCCTCAATTAAAATTTTAAGGAAGTATCTTAAACCACTAAATAAGTTAAAAAAATCCAAAAGAAAGCAAAAAAACCAAAACAAAATTCAACAGAACAAACAACGCAGGAACCCCCTCCCCTCAGTTGTCTGAACTCACAGAAACTCACAGAACAGATTCCAGTCTAATCCTTGTATAATTCAAGTAATGCCCCAATAAGAGACAGGAAGACAACAACATTTCTGTTACTCCCATTGAAGAGAGAAGTCAGAAAAAAAAAATCCTAAAATCAAAACTTAAACCAAACTGACAAAACTAGTCCCTTATTCTGTCAAAAGAAAGAAAAATATTATTATTCTGTTTGTCTTCTTCATACTTCATGGTCTATAATACGTAGAATTAAGTTTTTTCTTGCATTCCAAAACATATCATTCTTTCAAAATTCCAAGGCAGTCAACAATATCATTTAATAAACAGCATATTAATTACTCAGATGTAATATAGTAAGATAAAATCTTTGCTTTCTAGGACAGTGAAGTATAATTAAAACTGATTATGAAATTAATTATATTCCAAAGGCACTTGTTTTCTTAGCCTTACTTACTGCAGAAACAACTAGATTTAATAAGACTGTGAAATGCACTGATGGCATTACATGAAATCAATTAGGGCTCACAAAGGATACTATTAAACTGTTAGTGTAGTTTCCATTTGAAGCATCAGCCTCTGAGGGCTGAACTCCATGGCCTAGCAAAAAAAGTGATTTACTACCACGCAACAGAGAGAAGCCTCAATTCCCAGGCTGGAAAACTTGTCTGGCAGCACTTACAGTTCTTATTGTACCATGCTTCATATTAAATAACACTAAATAAACACTTAGATAAACACACACATTATTTTTTCCCTTCTAAAATATGGGCCTCAGGTAGTACTCACATTACACAAAGATGCTGACAGATCAGATTGACTCAATATATTTTAAAACATGTATTCTGTCAACATATTTTAAGAAGCATAAAATGCTAACCAGAAGAAAACAAAACAGCTCTGTAAAATTCAGGTCAGAAGCAGCTGGTAACCAAAACTGGTTAGCATCTGAGTAAAAAAGAAAGAAGGCAGTCTGCCTAGTGGCTCTTATATTTAATCAATCTAATAAAAAATATTAGTTGCAAAGAAGCACACCATACTGTATACATTTATTTTTTACTCTTCAGGAGGTTTCAGACTGATGGAAAACTGAAATATAGAATAAGTTTTCCACCATAAGGAGATAATCTGATTAAAACAGATCTGCTGCAGAAAGATGGTAAAACATCAGGATCTACAACTAGAGGTAATATGGGAATATAGAAAAATACTAATAATTTATTATTATGCAGATTCAATAACATGGGAAGAAACTACAGCTCTAGTTGTGTTCCTCAGGATCATGCAAATATAAATAAATAATTAAGTAGTGAATTTCCAGAGCCCAGTTCAGCAAATTCAGATGGTGCTCAACTCTCTCAGTTCAAGAGAACTTCAGTAAGTGTTTGATAGAAAAGCCTTACAGAGAAAATCTCAGCTTCACTGAGGATGAATGGCTAACCTTCAGCTGACTTTAAAGGGAACAGGATGTTCTCTGATACTTCTACCACAATTCTTTTTTGGATGAATTTCAAAGACAAAAAATTCTTAGCAGAAGAAATCATAACCCTTCAAACAACAATTCTGGACCATTTAACAGAGTGGAGAGAGAATAAATACACCAAAACTCTAAGTCTGGGAGTGAGGAACTCTGACTCTCCTGCTGTGAAGAGACAAGACAAAAATGGATATACCTGAAGCTTCATGTGCTCACAGGCAATTCTGGCAGAGCCATCCAAATCTTTCTCTTAAATAGTGCATGATTTGCAACATTTCCTTCCTTCTTAATGATTTTTGAAATAGTTATCAGGTGTTCACTTCAAAAAGATTCTTGATTTGGCTTGAGCTCTATTATTTTGTACTCACTGCCAGGCAAATATCTTCTGTATATTATCCAACTATAATTGGATAATCTAACTTCTATAATTTATCCAACTTTTGAGGAGATGTGTTTTTTTTCCTTAACATGTGTCTACCTGTACTCAAACCACTTTCCAAATTTTAATCATAGAAATGAACACGTAACTGATGTATTCATCAGTTTAATTTGGTGATTCAGTTTTACTTCAGCTTATGCAAAGAAATCCATAAAGTATATCATAACCTCTGTACAACCAGCTATTTGGGAAGCAAGTCAAGGACGCAAAGTTTTGTTACAGAAACCTCTTGAATAAAACAAAACTGAAATTGAGATATATCATGCACTCAATGTAAATAATGTTCAAACCAGAGCATTAGGAGCCTTTTAGAAGGGAGTAGTAAAAGGTGGTATTAAGTGCAGTAATGAACCACTGAAAAAAAGGTATGAAGAGCAAAATGGCAAATTTATTCAGATTGCACAAACCCAGAAGAATGTAAGTAATTCCAAATGGAAAAAATCATCACCACTATGATAGTAGAAATATTCCATAGGTGTGTTCAAAACAACAGACACTACAAGGACTATTTAAACACAGTATAATCTGATGGGCTCTGAACCAGCTGTAGACTCGAAGAAATTCAGTATTTTGAATCAAGACCAACAGCCTAATGAATGTTCCAATACATATTAGCAGCTGAAAGATAGTAAAAATGAAAGGAATAACTATTTATGTCCATCTTTAACTCACTCTCCTGAGCCTGGGCTGGGTACCTTGTCCCAACCAGCAGAAAGGAGAGTAATATCAGACATAAAAGCACTGACATGATGGGAAAACGAATTTAGCTAAAGCAAAATTTAATAAATACATTCCATAGTTCTACTTTTATTTTCCCCAACATGAAAAGAAATAACAGTGACAAATGTTCACAGCTCCAAGGGGTCAGCACAGTATAAAAAGGAAAGGTGTCACCAAAGGCAGATCTGAACTATGATTTCTCAGTGCCATCTTATTTTACAAGTGTATTCTGCTGGTGCTCCCACAAGAATAAAAGAGCAGAGAAGAGCTGCCTCCCATCCCTTGGAGTAAATCCTCACTGAAAAACTTACAGGTAAACTACCTCAAAAATAAATCCAACTCCTTGCAATCAGTAAATGTATATGGTGCATCAACTGACACTGCTAGTGATTAATTAACATAGCTGAGGCACCAGCCTCAGACATGCTTCAAGCACCAAGAACTCATGGAAATTTTGAAACTGTTTACCATTACTGATAAGAAACAGCATCATGTTTTTCAGATTTTAATTTTGTGGGGTGGAGAAAATGCATCCAAGTTAGACTTAAAAAATCCCAACACTAAATTAGACTCTAACTTGACATTAATTAAAAAAAATCATGTAAGATATATTAAAAAAAAAGAAAATAAAGAAAATAACAAACATATACCAAGATAAAATGCAGAAAGTGGGAATGGGGTGTTTGCAAGCTTGGCCCTTTAGCCATTCCACAAAACATTGCTTTTACCATACAGCGTGTCAATTAAACAAATGAAATCTCAGAAACACATGGCACATTTTAAACAGATAAAAATAATACCATGAAGTGGACCCATATAATGCATTGCCACAAGGCACTATTGTGCTTAAGTAGATGAGTCTCAGATATATAATTGTTTATGTATCTTGCACAAAGGAAGAACCTGCAGAAATGCCAGCTGGAGTGATACTTCCAAGAGCTATTATTTCTTATCATGTGTGGAAGATAATTTTTTTTTAATAGTTTGTAGGAGATGTAATGTTTAGTAGCTGGGAAGTGCTCTACATTTCTTAAATTTGTCAGGGAATCATAATAGCTCAGTTAAGTTTGGTCAAAATTTAATTGATATTGGTTGACAAACAACATGAACATACAACATAACCTTTTCCTTTTCACAAATTTTTTGCTTGCTTACTGTTTCCCATTTTATGCACCTGTATCAGATACACCATAAATGCTCAAGATTTACCAGTGGAATCTCACCTCTCCCCAGTGATTTCTCACCATGCCTATTTTGCTATTTTGGGACACACAATAAAACCACATTGCTAATTCTACTGCCCTCCAATGCAGCAGCGCGAGTTTCAGGTTTTTTGAATTTGTATCTGTATTTTGTTATTTGTCTGTAATGGTATGTTCCTTCCCCCCCATTCCTACCCCTGTACCAGGATTCTTCCTGATGTAACCCCACCCCTTTTCCTTCCCCATTGGGTCAGTGTTTCCCCAGCCAGCCCCCAAGATGGGAAAAAGGAGACACACGCCCAGACTCTCTCTCTCTCTCCATGCCTTTCCATGTGGGCACAGGGGCTGTGGCAAAGCTCCTGCCACATGGGCTGCACTGAATAAACATCCTCATTAATCCAGAGAGAGCACGATTCCTTCTTCCAAGCCTCATCCACGCTTCCAGCCAGCTAAGCTGAGGAACCCACAAACTGTTGTTGTGGGCAGGGGGATTGCTGCTAGCCGGGATAGCAGCCCCCCCACCCCCGAAAGAAACCATCAACACTCCAATCTGCCCTCTGTGCTGCCTCTTGCCCAGATCTCTGCCTGGGTTAGCAAGAATCATGACCACACCATCAGCCTCTTGAACAACCGATCCTTATCAGGAATAATGGGGACTTGTTATTTGTTGATTTATGAGTGACTTTATATAAAAACATGTGATGGAAATTTCAGTCATAGCTAAACAACAGCCGCACAAAAAAGGCAAGCACTGCTGTTGTCAACTTGACACATTTGGTGGTAATTTCCAAAGAGAGACTAAGCATTTAATAGCAGACTGAATTATCCTCAGTTTCAAGCATGACTGACAAGCCAGTGAGGGGGAATCTTAAACTGCCAGCAGAGCAGCTGAAGAAATACAAAAATACAGGGAAAACAACAGGGGAAAAAAAATAAAAGCTATCACAAGAATAAGAATGCAAAGAAAACATGACAACTAAGGTCAAATTCCTTTTCCTGGCACTCTACTAGTCCATCAGCTTTATTAATTTCTGTTCAGTTTGTTTTAAAGGACATGAAGCCTGATAAGAAGTCTGCTAAGGAGACTGGAAAGACATTAATTTGTTCTATGAGCTTTGGATGAGAGCAATAATCAGTTTGCTGTAGTTTGTTAATTTATCTACAGACTAATAGGAAATAGATTTAAGGTTAGATTCTCAGGGCACAGAGCATTAGCTTCTGTTCTTGTTCAAACAGAACCTAAATTTGTCTAATTACTTCAGAAAATCTCACCTTTAAGAGAAAGAACAACACATTTGTCTTAATTTTCTAATGGGATGGGAACAAAAATTGACATTTCTGTTCTTTCACAAATCAAACTTATTCTTCCTTAGTACCTTGCTCCTCCTTCATCTCCTGCATATGCAAAAGAGAAAGATTTCTGAAATAGAGCATTTCTTTGATATGCCCACATTAAACTTCAGTTATGATTCAAGTCTAGCCACAAACCTGCTCTCGCTTTAAAATTCTGTTCCATAAACTATTTAATGATTTTGTCCACTTGAATTTCCCTTTAACACATGAACTGTCCTTATTTCCAACAAAAGGAGTAAAGAGCATTTAAACACACATCAATTATGAACAAAGAAACAGAATTTTGTTTTAATCAAGACCAAAATAAAAACCAAGAATAAGGAAAAAAGAAAGTGAAATAACAAGTGTCTAAGCAGTAAGGAATGGTCTTCTAAATGTGTTTCCTGCTTAGTTTTTGTTGGTAACTTTCTAACACTATTGGAAACTGGCCTCATTGCAAGATACTAGTCCTATTCTCCTTTTTAATTGTGTACAATTAAATCATTAGCACTGGATTACAGTTAGAGCATGGTGCTAGTAACATAAAGGTCATGGGTTCCACCCCTGTAGGGGCCATTCATTCAAGAGCTGGACTGGGTGATCTTTTTGGGTACCACACCTCAGAATATTCTGTGATTCTGTGATTTAAAACCCAAAACAACTAAGCTCTCAATGAGCTGAATTCATGATGTCTAGAAATCTGAGCAAATCCTTTGTTTAACAGACAAAACCCAACCATTTAATTTAAAAACAGCAACAATTTTTGCTGTGAGGTAATTTTTGTTTGTCTGTGGGAGGACTTAGACCTACAGATGATCTATTGCCTCTCTGGAAGAGAGGAAGGTATTAGATTATATATATATATTCAAGTGGTGGGAAAATTTAGTTTCTTTAAACTCATGTTAAAAATTCTAAGAAACTCATCCCTGAAGTCACAAGGATCCACATAGATCCTTTTGTCCAACACTGCATTACTGATGCTACTCTCTCCTGAAATAACTCAAGAACTCTTTCCTTTTTATAATCGTAAAAAGACTTTCTCAAAAATCACAGGAATATGTTCACAAAGGTGGAAATTATGAATCACACAGTATTCTGGGTAACACTGCCTTTTCAGTGCATCCTACCAGCATTTTGAAAGCATATCCAAGACTATCCTCTCAAAAGTTAAACCAAAAACATTCACTACCACCAATTGAATTCTCACCTTGGATCTGATGCCAGCATTGCACAAAAAAGTGCTGTCAGCTGAGTGGAGAACTAAGATAAAACTGGAATATAAGCAGCTGAGATGACTGTCTAGATCTCCTGATTATTATATGAGTTTCAGCTGGCAGCTTAATTTACTTCTTTTTACAATTTTTTTTTCTTATATGTGGTAAAATGTTACCATTCTGAGGGATATATGAAGAAAAAATAGCAAAGCATTGTTAACTGAAGTCATTGCAGGTAAGACTAATACTATGTTTTGCACCTAAATATTTGCTTGAGAATGTAGGCAGTTAGTAGAATGTCTTTCAAATACATTACCTCTCTTTTATCTATTATCATAAAATAATCCCTCTGCACCAAATGCTTTTTTAAGTGTGCTTTTAAAAATGGATATATTAAGAAATTATGTAAGTAAAACATAAACTGGAAAACATAACAAATTAAAATCAAAGCATCTAATCCTTGCCATTCCCACCCTTCTTATAGCCCTTGTCTGAGGATTTATTATAAAGGTAAGAGAATGGTAAAATGAAGTTAAGCAAACAATACTTAAATTTCTTTTAGGAAAACTACTCTTAGGTAACTTTAAAGACATCCATATTCTAAACATTTTTCACCACAAGCAGCAAATATAGAGTTTTTCTTTAGAGTTTGCTACCTCTGCTGGAGAGTAACTCCTGAGAATTCTGGAGTGCTTTACTGACAAATTAGTTTAATGAAAACTAAAAGGCTTCTTATGCCCATTTCTTTAATAAGAAAGACATGAGGACCCTGTATAAAATTCAGACTTTTCAGAATAGTTCCAGATTAAATGTTTTTTTGAAAACTTTGTCTGCTTTATTCAAACTAATAGTCAACAGAGATACATTAGTTCTTCAGAATAAACATGCTGACATATAAAACTATTGGTCCTTGACATAATCTCAACTGTGATACCTCAGATTGCCGAGATTCACTTTCATTTGTGTGACCAGTTTTACTGGTGAAATAAAAGTACTTAAGTCCTTAAAGATTTCATACCAAGAGAAGTTCTCAAAGGCAGCAGCTGACAAACATCTAGACTGAGAACTTCTTCTTTAAATAGTGCAGGCAACAAAGATAAATGTATTATCAACACCTCTCACAAAACAAAAGAATTGCTCTACAATTATAATATTTTCCACCAGACTTTGCAATTTAAAATTAGAATCCATTGCTAAACTGGTGTAAATAACAAGCTTCAGCATGGTATGTTTGTTGTAAAGATGCAGTGTCTTTTTGTGTCTGCTTTCTTTGAGCTTGGCAAAATTGTATTGAAAACCAATCAATAAATCAGCACAGAATGATGATAAAAATGAAAATTATCATAGGGGGTTTTTTTGGGGGAAAAAATAAATTTACATCAGAAAATGACATTTTTCATCTTTGTCTAAAGTCACATTTGCAAAGATTTCTTGCTCACACCCCCATGAATGCAGCTCTATAGCCAGGACAACAACTGCAGGCACAGATGTGTAAACAGACTGCTCAAATAAACAAGATTCCCATGGCCATGATGTGTGCCTGCACAGAGAATTTTTGGAGCTGCTCACACTCATGGTTCTATACAGATTTTAGGAATGTGAACCAAGCTTGAAAACAGCAGGAGAATGGAAAGGAAAAGGATGAGTTTGCTTGGAGACTGTGAATTCTTTGCTGCTTGACTTGAGCAGTCCAAGCCAAAATGAGCAAATAAGCTTTTCAGAGATGGCTCTTAGATACAGTCTAGATACTGGAACCAACTATGAATTTTCAGTATAGCTCAACAAAATTCACACTTCTGGCTGCTGCTGCTGTGTAAATGTAGTTTTTCTCACCCAGAATGCAATACAATTGTAAAACAAATGTGATTACTTCCACAAGTGACATAAATTAGTGTTAGGATGGGTACATTATATTAAGAAAACCTGTCTCCAGCAGAATGATTGAGCTCTTTCTGTGCAGGTAAGAAAATTATACTTGCAAAATTCATGTACAGATAAAGGTTACATTCCGATATTTGTATCTTTATAACAAGCAATAGCTGATTAGGAGCAGTTTTCAGCTTAAAGACCAAATCTAGATTATGACCTTTTTAACACTTAGAATTACTGTTTTATTATGCATTTACACATGATGCATTTACTTACACATGCATCATACTTTTGTACTGTTTATGTACTTAGTTTGTTTGGCCATTTACATTTTATACTGTCCAGCTGACATGCAAAATCCAGGTGTTTATACAACTGGCTGCATTAGAGAATTAATAGCATTCTCAGTTAAATATGGTAGTTGGTACCTCAGGTCTTTAAAACACGTTTAGAAACACACCTCCTTGCCTCTCCTTACACTGACTTTTCACTGTTCATACCTTGGAGTGGAGAAAAGAAAATTACTTTTTATGTTTAGATTGTGGTGTGCCCTCTGTATAGTCTCAGGAGCCAAAAAAGCATCTTGAGCAGTGGAAGCTCCCAACACCTACTGTGTGGCCTGAGCTCCACTGAGCTTGGCCACAGGAACTGGTGTGTAATGTGAATATTTGAAGATGTCTATTACACAGTGGTGGTTTGGAATCCTCAACAATTCTCAGAGTATGTTATACAATTATTTTCATAATAGACACTCCATTTAAGAAAGATCTAAGTCCATTTTTAGCTTAATATTTAAGCTAATGATATTTAACACATTTTGTGGAGTCACAGGAAAGGAAAATACAAGCAACTGTTGATGTTTTTGTACGTTAATTCACATAAAATGTGTGTGCCCACAAAAGGAGGAAGTAACATAATGCTATCATAACAAACATGTTTTTATATAGCAAATTTCTAATGGTTGCTTCTATCATTACCCTTTTCCCCCTCTTGAGAAGACTTCAGTTCATCTGTTAAGATTTATTTTTGTTAATGCATGCAATAGAGATCACTTTCTCTTTAATTGCTTCAGCTTAAATAATATGGCTATTTCTTGGAAAGTCAATGCTTCTAGAGAAGAAGAGACCTATTTACAAGCCAGTCTGGCTTTTGCCTAAGTGATCAGTTCATGTGCTTTTTAGTGTATCTTTGCAGTATCAACAACAAAAGTAAAAATTAAAAAGTGTCAAGTGAAAAAAAGGGAAACTACCATCAAGCATTCACCAGCTTGACTCTTAAAGGACTTAGAGAGCCACTGGTTATAGCTCAGTGTTATAAAGCACAACAGTAAGGCAAAGGGTAAACACAGCAATCAGCTGCAAATCTACTTAAGCAAAACAAAACAAGCTAGCAGATGTTGCCTTAATGACTGAAGTACTTGCCTTGGCAACTATTACCAGCAGACAAAGTGGAATTTTACCACTGCTTGCCTGCCTGTTGTCTTTGTAAACTGGTTATGGAAAAGCAGGTTTCACTTTTTTTTTTAACACTGACACACAGTTCTGATATTAATGACAGGTTTAAGGAAAACTGGTTCAAAACAATGTAAGCAACTCTTAGATTTAATTTTTAAAAGAAAACCTTCACAAAATGTTTAGGCCATTTAACTTAGCAATATTGAGAGAGAAAGCAAAATTTTCAGGTGAACATTTCCTCTTGGCACTTAAAAAGTGATAAAACTGCTTGTAAAATACTGGAGAAATGGTCAAAAACATAATTTGGAGTCTATTTCTACTATCACCGTGAGGTGACCAAGTCATGAGAGCAGTATTCATTGTCTAGATGAAAATAACACACACAGATATATCTGAAATCATTGCATACATATCTGAGTGGAAGGTAACCTTTCTTGAAGACGGTGACAAAACAATTAATGTCTCTTTTCTACTGAAAAAATATTCTCTTACAGTTCAAAAATCCCCAAAACCGTAACACCCTCCCCTTTTCTCTATTTCTCTATGCAATAACCTGAAAGCTGAAGAGTTGAAGCATAGAAGGAGGGCAAAAATCCTAAGTGAACCCCCCCCCCAAAAAACCAGAACAAATTGGCATATAAGTCATCCAAACGCCATGGACTTCATTATCTCTTTCCATAGGGCTGTTTAACAAAGGCAACACAGAATCATATAGATTGGAAAAGACCTCTGACATCAAGTCAAACCCTTATCCCAGTGCTTCCAAACCCACCTGTAAACCATGTCCCTAAGTCTCACATCCACATGGCTTTAAATCCCTCCACAAATCCAGGACATTTTTTCAAGACCTCAGTCAGGAGCTGCTGCATGAGCAAAATGCCTGACTAGTGCTTCAAAGAAACCTAAAAAAATCTACACGTGCAGAAAATCTTCCAAGTAAAAGTCTTATGCTGACTTGATGCCTTAGTAGGTCCATATTTATCAGTGTCTCACAAAAGAACAACAAAAACATGATCCAGCCCTTAGAGAAGCTTATCAACTACTGTCTGCAGCATGCTTCTTTTTCAAGTTCCCAAATTATGAGAAGTGTTACAAAAGTCTTTTACAAAACACTAAATTAAAAATATATTAGAAATGTAACAACATCATGCAATCAAAAACCAGGATACTCGTTTCACAGTTCTTATTTATTCCTATCCTTTTGTACTTCTCAAAGGGAAATGTCAACTCAGTCACCTAAGCAGGTCTCTTTTAGACATAAAATATTTACTATAGTAATTCATCTAACATGTCTGTGCATTTTACAGAAGCTTGCAAGGAATGTGTTTTGAAGAATTTGTACTCTCTCTTAGCCCAGTACTTGGCAGAGTCCATGCAAGAATGGCAATTCTCACCTTTGGGCAGCATTAGACACACCTGGGCTTGTGCCTGAGGCATTAACAGATTTAAAAATGCACCCTTACTTACAATTAATATAGAGCAGCCACAGCAGCTACACACATATACTGGACTTCTCACCATGTGGGGTTGTGGTTCTAAAGACAGACAAAAGCACTTTCCTTTGGTTTTCACATCTAATCCTTTTGAACTGCTGGTTGTATCTACTCATGGGGAATGGTTTTGAGCATTAGACTCCCAGCCTTTCTCATCCAGCAATAAACTGTCCTCACAAAACTCCTTCTCAGGTCACAGCGAGCAAAACTCTATTTAGTGAAAATGCAGCTACTTCTGACAAAGCTAAAATGGTTATTATTACTATAACAGGAGAAATGCAAGCAGGTATAAATGGAATGTTTTTACTAAAATTTCAGTTTAGTTAAAAATAAAAGGCTTTCAAATTATTGTGCCTTTCTTTTAGTGGACATTAAGAGTATCCCTTCTCTCATTTGAACAGGGTCTTAAGTCAGTTGTAAGTTTGCTTCAGAAAAATGCTGCTAAAATGACTCATTCATACGAACATCAAACTAAACAAAAAAGTGACATTAAACTTCAGTAGTCACCAGTGATTTAAGTAACTGCCATTATGCAAGAAGATCTACTGAATTTACTGCATATTTAGCTAAATTGACTTCTCTGGCCCTGTTTATAGACTTTAATTAAAAACATATTAAGATCTAATTAATTTATAGTTTCAGTTATAAACTATAAAGCTTAATCCAAGATACTGATTAAAACAACTTTCATATAATTTTTACATATCTAATCTTATGTGCAATGATTTTAAACTCTTTTATTATTATAAAGAAAGTAATTTTTACTGCAATATGTTATAATCTCATAGATTGCATATTGGATGATTCACAATTTGTTGGCAAGCTGCAAAAAAAAATTGGTTCTAATAAGGAATTGGTATCTAAACCAAACACTGAAAGACTGCAAAATGTAATCAAGAATGTGGTCAAGGATTTAATAAGAACTTTCTTGACTAGAGATTTACTTCAAAGATACAGGATAACATTTCTACTTTGAACCTGCTTCAATAGGACATGTCTGTCATTTTCAGATTTGGTTTATGAGTCAGAATCACTATTGTGATTGTGATGTGGAGATAGTACAGATATACAATATAGTTTTAAATACTTGAAATATAACCTATCAGCTTAAGTTAGTTGGCAACTGTTTATAGCATAGGAAAACTGGCAGGAAGCTGAATTTTATTTGCAATAATTAAATGCTATTCTAAAGACATATTTTCAAAAAAATTCTACAGAAGATTCATGATCACCACAGTCACATCATTTGCAAAAGTTACATCTTCTGTAATCTCCAACCACAACTGAACAATGAATGTTAATGGAGAGTAGCAACAAATCTAATAGCAGAATTTATATCCTACCTTTTATTAATGGCAGCCCACGATGCATTAATGCCATCGGTCATCAGTTGTACTTTTCTGGTGTCATCTGTTGAATAATCACGGAGCAGCTTAAGAGCCATGTCATTTGCCACATCCACATTTATTTGCCATTGTCGTATTTCTTTTGAAAATTGCTGAAGTAAAAAGAGAAAGGAAGGATAATCCTCAGAGCAACATAAAATGATCACAATACATTGTATGATTATTAGAAAAGGACCTGAATAACTTACACCACCTGTATAAAAAGAAGGAAAAAACCCCCAAACTTCCTGAGACTTACTGTAAATGAAAAACAGTCTTTCTAAATGCTTTAAATTCTTTTAGTCATAAGACCACAGGACTACTTCTAAACTCAGAGGACTAAACAACCAACTTTTAAATGCTGGAAAAGACATGACAGCTCAAATTGATAACCACTGATTCAAATGTTGATTATTGTTTTCTGACACACAAATAGATGGAAGCATTATTATGAATTATGGAAACTATGATAATTTGTGACATTGAATACTGAGGTAGAAAATATAGTGCAACCATACATTCTGACTAATTTTCTTTTTTATACTGTGAAATAATACTGATTTGGACAATTAATACCTCTGCTTTCAGGTTGTTTTTTTTTTTTAAATTTAGTTCATTTTAGCAAATTGTTTATGTAATTAGTGCCATCTACTGGAACAGCACTAAATCTTCAGTACAGCAAAAAATACTACTGGTAAACCTATCCATATCTTTATAATGTTAATTTATGCTTTATACTAAAAAGCTTTTAAAATTTTTGTGATTCTCTGTTTCCCCATTTCCTCTCCATTTTCTCCTCTTCTTTCTTTCTCCTCTCCTCTCCACCTAGGCCAGCTGCCTCACTGCAGCAGCAAGCCAGGAAATCCAGAGCAGTCACTCAGCCAGCAGCCAGGTCCCATGCATCTTTCCTGTTAGTCTTTCTCTCAGAGCAAATTTCCATATAAATGCACTGAAGCTGCATATTTAATCCATAATGTATAACAACAAAATGAAAGAGCAAAGTTAATTGATTGCCTACTTGTACTTTTGTACTAAACAGACTCCAACTAGCCAATAAAATGGACAATACAAGTTGAAAAACAGTTTGTATTTGTAAATAGAAATAGTAAGTTGCATGTAAACATTTGAAGTTATTGACAACCAACAGTAAGACTCGACTGTCTTTATTGTTGTGCTTTAATACACACATTGGGAAATGCTTGTGAAGAAAAAAATAGCTTTTTTCCCTTCATTCTCCCAAAGCAGTATTCCTTTTGAAATCTTGTTTTGACTCAGACATAGAGCTGAACTGAGATGTAATCCCTAGTGAAAGAGTCTAAATACTAAATAAAAATAAATAAATGTTAAATAATTTATGCATTTATATTTTAATCTCAGAAGATCTGTAAGAGGGACTAAAATGCACTTGCTCTTTGACTAGAGTCCAAATGGAGTCTTGGGGAGGGCAAACTCCTCTGTTAGAAGGCTACTTCAGCACCTCTAGGTTCCCTCCCTAATTTAAAACATGGAAACAGGTAATTCCCCCATTTCCTCTGCTATTCCTTCATGAGAGGGCAGATCACTCTGTTACTGTGCACCAGACAGTCTCAGGTACTACTACAGCACCTTGTTTTCAACAAGGGATCCTTTTTCTACCAATCAAACATTAGGAGGAGCCTACAAACCCCTAATCCTGAAAACCATCTGAAGATGTTATGGTTAAGCTCACCTAAAATGAAGCTGTCTAGACAATTTTTAAAAGAAATTTCTCTTTGCTAAGTAAGGAGAGAGACAGGAGATGTGATAATTTTGTGGAAAACATGACTATTTCTTTGAGGAAGATACAGACAGGTGCTTGTTTTGGAAATAGTCTGCCAATTGAGCTCCTTCCCTGCCAGAATGATATAGAATAAATATATACATTTTAATATTTACATAAATATAATAACATATATACAAAATACTAAACAGTAAGTAAATTCTACAGTAATTATCATTTCAGCTTTGTAGATCTTATATAGCAAGTATCTATTCTACATTTAAGTCTATCCATCTTTATTTTACCCCACCTTTCTCTTTGTTTAAAATTACACAGGCATGCAAGTAATTTTTATTCTCAGCCAAAGAATCACAGCAGACTGACTGTTCACTGCTTCATATAGAAAAGCTACCATAACATTTTGCCTGCATTTTAAATTAATGGTCTGTAAACTTTACTTTGAAAATAAGATCTTTTTGCCTAGACCCATGTGAATAAAATCGACCTAAAAGATTTGAAACCCTGTTTTATAATAAAATATGGGAAGATCCATTACAAGGTTATTTCCAAAAGTGTTGTTCTCACCATTAAATTCAACATTAATCCATTAACTTCCTGACACTACAACACTAGGTCGTCACTCAGAAAAGAAATGATGAATATAGAGAGCTTTGGTGATGGAAACTATTTATATTTTCTGTTTTACTGGAAACTGATGTGTAATTTTTCAACAGCTTTGAGGAGTGCATGCTTCAACTTCGCACTGTGTGCAGACACTGAGAACAAAATGTTACAAATTTTACCTGGGTACAATGTTTTATGGGTACAAGTTTTACCTGTCTGTCCCACCAGAGGCCCATTAACTCCCACATGACTGCAATGTATACTTCAGAATTACTGAAGTATATCATGGCATTCTTTTTTTCTCTCTTTTCCCTTTTATGCATTTAGGCCTCCTTTATCTTTTAGCTACTTAAGGCCACATTTGTTTTTTTCTTCTTTAAAGGAAAATTCTACACTACCTTAATTTCTTTCTGGCATTCTTTTTAAAGCATTCTCTTTGTTTTGCCTGTGTTATCACTGAAATTTGCTGAGTTTATTAAAAGGCTTAAAGAATTAAGGCTGTGCATTTATCATGTTACTTAGGTATAAATTTATTTCTAATTTTTAATTAGAAGACACTAGTTGATGCTATTAGGAATAAAGCCCATGCAATTAAGAGCCCTTGATTAAAAACAAGTAATGAAATCAGAGCTGCACTTTCTTTTATCCCAGGATTTCCCAGTGGAACCAAATCAATGATGCACATATAGCATTATGATATAGCAATATGTATGTACAACATCATCCAGTTCTGTGCATGTATCACAAATCTGGAAAATCAGGCTGTCTTTCTGTCCTTTTTCTGTATATCTGTAGCATGTTTTATTTATATACTTAAAGAATTTATTTTTTTAATCAAGGAATTCTAATTCAGTGTTTGCAACATTGTCAATAACATGAACTTGCTAATTGTTTTACTGAAACCAGTGCAATACACTGTCAGCCCTGGAATAATAAAAACCCACAAAATGCTGATTTTGTTCTTCATCTTGGTACCCAGGCATGGCAAAAGAGTCCCCAGTAAGTTACTACAGTGCAGGAAACTGACAAAGGCAAGCAAAGGAGCCTCAGCCTTATCCACAAATTCAGGACATAAAATTCACACCCTGGGCCCTGCCAGTGGAAGCCTTTTGAGTCCCAACAGGGCAGGGATGTAATCAGGCTGCTATTTAATTTCCTGTTTAGATGAAGAAATAAGAGGTCAATGAAGGAAAGGAATGAAACATTGTCTCCATCCTTCCTCTTCTTCACTTTGGCTATCCCAGATGAAGTTGTACAGAAGGAGAAAAAACACCTCACTAGCTCCTACCAAAGCAAGGAGCTAAGGAGTCAACAGGCAATCCTAGCAGTTTTGTTTGGTTTGGGGTTTTGGTGGGTTTTAAATTTTTTTTTCTGTTCTTTCAAACAGAAGCTCAGTATCCTATTCAGAAAAGGCTAGTTTTACACTAGCTTACGTTATGATGACGTGGTGATGCAAGGAGTTGAGGTATGATTGTGTACTATTTATACATCTATAACCTTCAGCCTGCTGAGTTAACCATCTGCAGTCATCACTTAGTCAACAATAAAAACCAGGGCTTAATGGGTGAAGACCCTCATTGGCCAGACTGCCATATTCTGGTTCCCCACACCTAACATCAGCTTGTACTCGAATACCCGATTAAAAAAACAGAATTAAAAAAATGCTGTAATTCTCAGCAATTAGTCTGAATTAATTTCTGCTTCAATTGAATAATATTTTTAATTATTAGCTATAGTACCTGGTTACTTTATCTTTGAAATATCAGAAACAAAAATTTTAACTTCTTTTAAAAATGTTAATGGCCAAATACAAGCAAGTTATAAATTCTTGTTTTATGCTGGCATTGTAAAAAAAAAAAAAATCAAGAAACTGGTATTACTGAGTTTACCATGCACTCATGTATTAGGATGCCCTAACAGAAATGCATTAACACAAGCACTGATTAAAAGTTTCCCTAGAGTAGAAGAGAACTTGCACATGGATTCAGCTGTCTTTAAGCAGACCTACAATGTTTAACAAGCAAATCAGAAGAACACTTGGTGACTATTTTCTCACAGCAAGCTATGTTGAGATACAAAGCTGACAAAAATAATAAGCCTGAAGAATTTATTAAGTCTCGCACTGACCTCTCTCTTTCCCTCAAAGGAAATGAATAGAAATTACAGCTTCCTCTTCATCAGTGTAACAACAAGCCAAAAGACAGCCTACTTACTCTACATCTTCAGAGGACAACATCAAAATATATGTGTTTGGCACAGAAGCCTGGAAAGCATTTATTTTGAGAACTTGATGTATTTCTAGGTCCTTCAGTTTAGATAATACTGTACAGCAAAAACCATAGAGCTGCTAACTCAAAAAAAAAATTCCATTTTCCGTAGACTTCATGACCCCTTATTTCAAGCATGAACATAACAGCTGATGCTGTCACATCTGAGAAACTTTGATGAAGGATTTGACACAATAGGAATTACTGGCAGACAAAGATAATTCCTCTAGGAAGGCTGGCACAGAAGAAACACAAAAAGGAGAAGGAAGAATAAGAAAATAAATTCCCCCCACCCCTCCTATTCCCCATTCTCTAAGACAGAGATGAATTTCTTCTAGACTTGAGGAAGAAAGGATAGGCAAAACCAAATAAATGAAAGTTAACAACCCCAGAAGAGTAGTTTGTTGATGTTCATATCATCAGGAGGCCACAAATTAAGATGGACTAGCTGAGACACTGAAATTAAAATTATAGGTTAATGTCTGTAACTTGACACAATACATACATCTCATTGGATGCAGATTGGTGGGAATGGCTGAGGATACAGACAGCCCAAGGGCTTCTAAAACAAGAGGCAAAAGAATCTGCAGGTCTCCATTCCCAAACTCTGTTTATAGGTAAAGATGTATTTTGTGAATAAGTATGTTATTATTCTTTCTCTAGAACTCTGGGGGTGGAGAAGAAGAATGGCATGCTCTTATTTCTCTCCATGGATAATGTTGATCCAAACAACCCCATAAATTTTTCATAAATCATACACTCTTAGATGGAGTTCATCTGAACTTGAAATACTCTTGTAAAAAAAGTGGACAAAAAAATCTATTTCTAAAGCAATATTTTCAATTATTTTCCTAGTTAAGTAATTTGTTTTCGAAATGTAAGACACTCCAATACTATGACATAAGACAGTGTTTGCACAGAACAGGTTTTTTGTTAATTGAGTCTTTGCAGAGCTGAGACATTGACTATGTTGAAGCTTTTCCTTTTTTTTTAAACAAACACTGGGCAGAAGCCAGGACTGTATCTCTGCAGGAAGACAGTGACAAATGAGAGTCCTCTATGCTGAATGACAGTACTACACATGATCTATAACTCCTTCCAATACATTAGTGACTGATTGCCCTTGTTTACCATAATCTACCCTTCCCAAGGAACGACCCTTTCGGTACAACCTTAAATGAGAAAATCTAACCTCAGCTCAGCCCTAAAACAATGGACTGATGAACATATTTACGCTTCTTACAGGCAAACAAAAGAAAAAAAAAAAAAAAAAGCAAGCGAAAACCCCAACAGCTTTTGCGTCTACTTCTAAATGCAATAACTAACTGATGATGGAGATAACTGAACCAATCATGAAGTTCTACATATATTTTCTCTGGCAGCAAAAACAGTTATGAGGACCTTACCCCACAAACTCTTCACAGCAGTTCATTACCATTTAGCTGGGTAAATAGTACTGCTCTAAATACACAAACTTTAACCAAATATTGAGTGGCAGGAGTTAAAAAAAAACCTACAAAAATCTGGTGGGCAGGAGAGGAGAATATATCACAAAATACTTATGTAACTTTTTCCACAGAGGCAGGAGCCACCTTAAAAGGCTGATCGATTGGTTGGTTTCAATCTTGGTTTTCCCCAGCTAGAAAATGAGATATTATTAATCTTAAACAGCTGTTCTCAAAATTTATTCATGAAGAATGTCACCAAAGTATGACTGTTTCCACTACAAGAAATTTAAAAACTGAGGCAACCTGAGGTACAGCTCAGCTATATAAGTTAACACATTTAAGCACCATAATGTATGAAACAATACAACATGCATGCTAAAATGACAAGAGCAGCCGTTTCAGGGGGTTTTTTTCAGTTAATAAGCCTGTCAAGGTTGAAGCTGGTGAGATTATCTTGTGGCAAATCTAAAATGCCTGATTTCCAAAATATATCCATTTAGCTTGCTACAGTTGGGATTTTTTCCTGTTTTCTCAACTACTTCTATAAAAACCTACACAGCTTCATTAGCAGTGCAGACAAGCATAGACAGCCATACCAATACTACAGGATTTCCCACTCTGCAGTACCAGTGCTCTGAGGCTGTTGTTGAACAGATACTTGTGCTGAAAAGGAAGGTATTCCTCCTCCAAGATCCACCAGCTATTGGTTATGACTGTTAAGACTGATTTCAAATTCAAGGAATATGTGACACATATTTTAGACTTTGCAGGTTAATTTCTTTCTAATTTGCTGTGGAAGATTTTTTGCAATGTACACTGCCCACAGTTAGAGGACAGCAGTTAGAGGACATTTTCTTTAACGACTCCATTAACTCAAATGGAAATATTTTAATACTCAGTAGTGACCTTAAGTTCTGTGTTCTGCTTTTTCAAAGCTTCCACGGTGTAGGAAATTTCTTTCCATGACTCGAGCTTAGCTTTTGCTTGTTCAAGAACCTGCTCAGCTTCCCGTTTAGCTTCCAGCCACTGAGTTGAATCCTTCAACATCTCTTGGAGCTGCTGTCTCCGGCTTTGGAGGTATCCATGCACTTCATCCCACTGGTTCTGTATCTTTTCAACTGGTGAAACACAAAGGAAACAAAAGCTGAAGTACTTAAAAGATTTTCTTTTTTTTTTTTTAAATTCTGTTTTTTAAAGAGAGGAAAAGTTATATTAAAGTCTTTCTAGAACTAACCACAGAAAACTCCTGTAGTTGTAAACTGCAATTGCATCGAAGTTTAGTTCAACAAAAAAGAACAGATAAACTATTCTGGGTCACACAGTATGGCATTGTGGCACATAGCATGTGTTTCAATGCATATGCAGCAAGAAATGACAGATTCGTGCCTCAAAAACCCATATGAAATAGGACCATATTTGAGAAAAAGTATCTGCAATAATCCTTCATTCTTAACAAACCAACACAAGGATTTTCTGAAGAACAAGACCTTTAGGGACTAGAGTAATATTAGTTAAAGATTTATTGCAAGATACAATTAATGGCTGTACTTTCTTATTTCATTAAGGGAAATATCAGCAAACTGCAAAGGCTAAACAACTTTCTCATATGCTCATATTAAATATAAAATAACAATGAGCTTTATGCACCATTTGAAAGAAATGTGAAACTTGAGAATCACTAAAATCACTGATAATAAGTGTTGACTAACATCTAGCACCAAGCTCATCCATAGTGGCATAAAAACACCAATAGACAGTTTTCCAAGCAGCTGAAGCTTGACACAATATAAACAAAAACCCCAAAGTCCACAAACAATAGAATCTATGCAGTGCATGAAGGAATAAGCATTTCATTTATATATATATATACATATATGTATATATATACATAATTCCCAGAGATTAGTCAGCACAAAAATACGTTCTCAGTATTTTCAGTGTTTTCTGTAAGACTTCTTCACTACATTGCAAATTCATAGGCCTTCTAGGGAAGGGAACTGAGATTCCTAGAGTAATCAGATAGCAGTTGAAATATTCATTGATTGGTAGTTCCAACATGCATCTCTCACTGCAAAGCTGATTCCAGAATGCTGCAGCCTGAAGACCTGGATGAGAAATGCTTCAGCAGGGAAAAGAGACTTCTACCTATCAGTGCTTTTCCTTCTTCTAGAAGAAAGGATAAAGATCTTTCCATGGACTCAGCTGAGGTTTAGAGAGAGAGGGGAAAACCTTTCAGCATTCCCTGCTAAGCCTATGGAGAAAAACTGAGTAAGCACACACAGCAGCATGTTTAAGTCAAAGGAAAAGCAAAAGGAACTGAAGAAACAGAACTGGAACACACAAAGCATCATCAGAGCACAGCAAGGGTAGCCTAAGGCTCAAATGCTTAAATTTAATCTGAAGCAAATCTAACCCCTCATTTTAGGAAGCTGTATACTCGTGTCACAAAAATACTCATTTCTGTGCCCTCTCTGGGTGAGGATTTCTGATGTAAGCTTTAGAGTACACTTGAAACAACAAAGAGGCTGTAGACTTCAGGAAAGGTGAATAACAGAAGTGAGCTGCTTGAGCAAAATCTCCCTGCTATGGCTACAGCACGTGGCTCAAGGGTTGTGCTGGAGGCTTAGGGACAAAGATTCCCTAAACACCTTCCACAGTGTCGCTGACAACAGCTGCTACCTATTCCTTGCAAATCATTACTTGAGCTCCTTCCCCCTTTGACTCTGAAGCATTCATATCTTCTGATTCCTGGCAAACTGGAGATTTTGGTACATTGCATACAGAAGTACAACAGCTTGTTTGTGTCAGCTGTCCATGAAAAAGAAAACACAAACTACAAAAATCCCACCCATTTTTTTGTTTTAAGTTTCCTTGTTAGTGTGGGTAGTTTGGGTGGGGTTTTTTTGTTGTTTTGGGGGGTTTTTTGGGATTTTTTTTTTTTTTTTTTTTTGGTGGGGGGGAGAGGATTAAGAAATTAATGAAAACCCCTTGCTTCAAAGGAAAGCTGGATCTACAGTTATATCAATTTTTCATAAGATCTGCTTTTAATAAGAAATGATGATATTTCTTATCACCAAAAAATCTAAATATTTATAGATGCATTGATTCCATAATATCTCATGAGGTTTGTATGTAAGTAAGATGTTTAGCAGTCCTCCTCCAGGGATTGTGCTTTTTGCAGCAAGTTGAGTTTCTCATCAGATACCACAGTCCTGGGATTCCATGATGACCAATTCTCCCACCCAAGAGGACAGTGAAGTTGCATAATGAAAACTGCATTCAGGATACCCCAGGAGCCCATTCACACAAGTGACTATGAATGCACAAGCTCCAAATCTATGAAAAACATTTCCCATTTCCCTGTGAAAATACTTGGCTTAGCTCCCTCAACAAGATAACATATATCTATATATATATTTACTCTTGCTTTATTACAGATTAGAATTGAAGAGTTCAGGAAGTTAGTAGGCAATCTAAACAAAACAAACAAAAAAACCTCCCAAATAAATGTTGCTTTCTTGTACTAGTGAGTGACCAAATGCGATTAACAAAGCACTTCACTTGTGGTTAGACACACCATGATATCTACATAATTAATCTGGCTTTTCTAAGGTAGAGTACACCAAAAAGTGAAGTACTAATTAAGAAAAAAATATGCATAAATAATGTATTAGAGAGGCCTTTATAATGATGAGAATATCACTGAATTTAATGCAACATAAAAATCCCTTCATTACTATACATTTGCAATTTCTAAATGATGCACCCATTTGATCGACTTTTGAATAACAAAAACCTCAAGGCTCTAAAACTTAAAATATGAGGTTCACTTCCAAAATGAAAATCACAGCATAAATCAGTGTCTCTTAAGGATGTATTTTGTTCATGTTCACACTTTAGTAGGATGTTTCCCACATAACGAAAAGTGTATGCCACTTAAAGGTTTATGCCAAACAAAAAATTTCAGCAAATGTAATTTGAGTGCATGTTGTGTTAGAATTGACCCCAGGAACCCATGAACCCCTTCACCTGCAGCTAATGAGTTACTGACTGCAGATGAGAAGGGTCAGAGAACTGTTATTAGATCATGTTGGACAGTAGTAGACAATTTTTAAATTGTGAACATCATACATGGTTTGTGCAAGGGTACTGGAACATATAAAAAGCTTCTTCTGACTGGTTACTACAGGAAATAGGTTTATCAATATATTTAAGTGTGTTTTAAAAGACAGCAGTGAGGAATCTCAGTCCAAAGTTCTTTCAGGCCGACACTCTGACCACAGCTTTTAGAAGGGCTGTTTCTGCTATCAAGACTTTATAAAATCCTTAAGGTCGCCATGAGTATATTTAGGACTGGGCTGGGTTTAGCTGGGATAGTTACATTTCTTTCCAGTGGCTAACACGGGGCTGTGTTTTGGAATACTGCTGAACACAGGGGTTGATAATACAGAGATGTTTTTGTTATTACACAGGGCCAAGGCCTTTCCTGCTCCTCATGCTGCCACACTGGTGAGGAGACTGGGAGGGGACACAGCTGGGACAGCTGACCCAAATGACCACAGGGATATTCCAGATCATGTGACATCATGCTCTGTATATAAAGTGCGGGGAAGAAGGAGCAGGGGAGGATGTTTGGAGTGATGAGTTTGTCTTCCCAAGCTACCATTACCTGTGATGGGACCCTGCTCTCCTGGAGATGGCTGAACACCTGCCCAGCCATGGGAAGCAGTGACTGAATTCCTCGTTTTACTTTGTGCGTGTGTCTTTTCCTTTCCCTGTTAAACTGTCTTTATCCCAAAGTTGTCCCATTTTGACCCTTCTGATTCTTTCCATGGTCCTGCTGCTGGGGAAGTGAGTGAGTGAGTGTGTGGAGCTTGGCTGCAGGCTGGGGTTAATGAGTTCAGCATAGGGAAAATCAATTTCATGTAAAGTTTTATCACCCTTACCTGGAATGAGGAAGACAGGCCTAGAAATATGAAGTACCAAACCCAGAAAAATAAAAGAAACAATGGCATGTGACGTAATTGTTCCAGAAAAACAAATTTGCACAAGTTTTGAAAAACTAAAAAAAAAATGTTATCACAATTTACAACCTTGAATTTAAGGCCCTCAATAAGGAAAAAACATATATATTAAAAACAAAAGCGGACCAAAAGCTATTGCAAGGATGAAAAAAAGAACCTGAAAGTTAAGTAATATGTTAAGTAATAGTAGTCATCTGATATGACTAAAAAAGTAAGTTTTGCTAGAAAAATGTAATGCAACTGTCCTTACTAGACTCTTCATTATAATAGTGTTTTATTGAAATGATTCTCTAAACTTTATATTTTACATATCATTGCTCTACATACTGTGTCCACAGTTGTAGCAGCGCGAGTTTCAGGTTTTTTGAATTTGTATTTGTGTTTTGTTATTTGTCTGTAATGGTATGTTCTTTTCACGCCCCCATTCCTATCCCTGATGTACCTGGATTCTTCCTGATGTAACCCCACCCCCTTCCCTTCCCCATTGGGTCAGTGTTTCCCCGCCCAGCCCCCGAGCTGGGAAAAGAGGAGACACAGGCCCAGTCCCCGTCTCTCTCCACTCTCTCTCCGTGCTGAGAGGAGGCTCTGGCAAAGCCTCTTCCACATGGGCTGCACTGAATAAACATCCTTATTAAGCCAGAGAGAGCACGATTCCTTCTTCCAAGCCTGAATCCATGTTCCAGCCAGCTAAGCTGAGGAACCCACAAACTGTTGTTGTTAGTCTAGGGGAATCTGCTAGCCGGGATAGCAGCCCCCCACGAAAGAAACCACAACACACAGTATTCCACACATTGGAAACACCAAGATGTTTCCAAACAAAACAATGGCTCCATGTTATACTATTAATATAACTGAAGCACGGGAATTTTAAATAATTAGTAACAACGACAAAAGTCTTTTTTTCCCTATAGTTGAGTTGTTTCTGGTGCACTTCACTTTCCATGGTTCATTACAGCTAAATCCTGTGCCCTCTACTTTCAAAGCCCAGTGTCAAATTTCTTAGTGTGGCATGTCCTTGTTGTATCCCATTCTCTTCCTTTCCTTCCTTGCCCTAAATTTGACAACAGCACAATATCTTTATTGTAAGAATCAGTATTAACAATTATCTCAAGATGATTTTTTGGTGACTGCAAAGGGGCAATCTGGAAAAAACAAGACAGAATTTTCTTTACAGCCTTAATGAAAAGAAATATTTTATTAATGTATGTGGCCACGTGCATTACTAGTAACTAGTTTTACGTGAATATAAAACCACAAGAAATATTTGACAAATCTAAACTGAGTGTCAGAAAGACAAATATATTCAACAGGTTATTTCCTGAAGTGAAAACCAATCCCCATCCATTTCCCAATCACAGTGCTCCAGCAGAAGGCCTCATTGCACTTCACCTACACAACTTTTGTGCTTGCTTACTGGAAAGTGTCCCAGCATGGCTCCAACCACTCCCAGTTCAACACTGAACTCTCTCAGATGAGTAACTTTGGGCATAGTGAGATTCTATCAGTATGTAATTTCAAGGTTGCTATTCAACTTCTTTTTTTCTATCCCTACAATTTCCTTGCTGATCAATAGTGATTATATACAAAAATGGACAAAAAAAATCTGCTGAAATGAAGTTACTATAAGCAACAACAAAGCAGAAAGCAGCATTTAAAGTAATCAGACACAAGTCAGGTATTCTTCAATCTGGTTACATTAATTTTATATATCGAGGAAAGAACATGCTTAGTGAAGGAGAGTGAAGGAGATTGCATCCTTAAGATTCAGTCCTGTTTATTAACAAAAATTTTAATAGTTTTTTTCATATGTTACTCATTATAAACACAAATTAATTTCTTTGCCTTTGTAAACGTTCACGCCATTTTATCAATTTATCAACAAGTATAGCTTCAGTAAGAGAGTTTACTCTCTGCTGTTTATAATATAACCACAATGGAAACAACAGAAAAGGAGTTTGAGAAGCATCAGTCACAGGAGAAATAATGTTCACGTTACTAGAACATACATATTACCTATTTAGCCTATGCAAAATGAAAAAAGTATTCATTGCATGCCCATTGGTTAATTCCATTGAATCTAGTACACTGTCCAAAAAAATTGCAACAGAATTTGTGAGGTAGAAACGCTCTACTTTCCTTGTCCAACAAATTACACAACTACACTAATTTTGCACTGTAGGAGATTTCTTCTCGAAAGCATTATTGTCAATATATTGACATTTTCCTATAAAAGCAGGTTTTTCACTGTATTTTCATAGATTTGAAGACTAAAAGGACTAATACAATCTGATCTGCTGCAGAATGTAGCTGGAGAACAGCAGAGTTACAGACAGCATTAATCCACGTTACCAAAGCTGCTGATGCACTGTTTTTCAGGTTGGATTAATTTTTGTTTGAATTGCAGCCCAATATTATACTTTCTTTCGAATGTTCTGGATAGTTAATTGTTATGTATTTAATTTTACTTCATTTACTTTTTACTAATCTATGCATTTATCTATATTAAATTTAGTTTAGTTAAACTTTTTCAGCTGTACAACACTCCAGTTTTTTACAGTCCTCAGAGTTTTAAGTGAGCAGGTTTATGAGAGGCAGGATGGAGAAACTAGAAAATATGGATCTAAACAGAAATATTCTAGGTTACTGTACCTTTTTTACAGTTTTCTCGTTCTTCCAATAAACAGTATAAACTTCCACATAATAGGGATAAACAAATTGTGAGAAAAAAAGGACCTTTTTTTATAGGGTGACAAGACCATTCTGAAAGAACAGCAACCATGCACTAATGTAAGGCTTCCTGATTTTTTTCAATTTTAGCTCAGTTTTCTATAAACAACAGAAGTGGAATCAGAGCTAAAATATCACTTAAACTTTGTCTTATTTCGTGATTTCCTTGCTTTGTATTATTGTATTTTTCTAAGAAAAGAAGCGAAAAACCTTTTTCTTTTTTTTTTTTTTTTTTTTTTTTTTTTTGACTAGGAAAGGATTTATTTAAAATTCTCCATTTGTCAATTATTTCCTTCTGCAAGCACTGTACTTTCTCTTCTGCTGCCTTCCAGAACAGGAGATGTCTGTCTTGAGTCTTATTTTTCAAAGAGGAATCACTTTGATAAAGCCTACCATACAACATCCCTTGACAAAAGAATGTTGTCTCTGTTGTTGTGAACAATCTGAATCTGTGAGAGACTGGCTTAGGGAGAGTATTTGGATGGTAGATGCAGAGGCAAGTGAGGATAAGTTTAAAATATTTCTTTTTTAATTGCTGCAGTACTTAAAGAGTTACAGGAATAGTTATCCTCTAAATTGCTGCCTGTGACATTATGGATCTGGACAGGACACAGAACCCAGCAGAGAACAGCTGGAGCTAGCCTGCTCAGGTGGTGATTTATGCTTCAGCTGTCCTTCATCTTTCCTTGTAGAGAAGCATTTCCCTTGACTTTTTCCAATGGCTTATAAAAGTCATACTTCTTAAACAATGACCTTAGAAACTCACGGCAAAACTTTAACGTAAACATGGAAAAACACTAATAATGTGTCATCTAAGACATTTTAGGTACCGGTGTCAATAAAATGATGAGAGCATTTAGCCAATAAACCCCAAAGTAATGGTGAGGTGGCAACATAGAATATCTAACCTAATGTGAAGTCTGCTATTTATGCCAGTAAGATGTCAGATGTAGCTTTCATGCACCATTAGTATATTAAGGTATTTATAGAAATATTACTCCTTATCATAAAGTATCAGAACACATAATGACACATTTTTTAAAAGCCTGTTCTTTCAGAAAGTTAGGCAAAACAGAAAGTATATACTCAAACTAAGCTGCATTTAAACAAGTGAATAAATAATATCTGGGACAAAGGAATGAGCTGCAATCATCTATACTGTTGTGCAATATCATAGTTTCTATGAACAAATAAAAGGTATTGCAAAGGAAATCAGGAAGAAGAAGCACTTGGAGCCTTTAGCTGTCTTTTGGGGGTCATGAAGAGCAATGAAAATGCCTCTGACACACCAAGGCATGAAAGTCCAGAGGGGAAGAACGTTACTATCCCTGCCCTCTCAGAGCTTAAGAAGGACAGGCAACAAGAGATTTCAACAGATTTAGATGTGTCTGTTTTTTTTAAACACACCAAGTCATAATCCTATTTTGTAGTTTGATACTTTTAGGGGGTAATTATTTCCAACTATTGCAAGTCTGATTTAATTTTGTTTTGTTTCACTAGGGCAGAGCTTATTTTCTTTTATCTAAAAATCACTTCCATATGTTCAAACTAATGAAGGTCACTCTGTTCCTTTGGAAGTGTCAGATCAAACAGACTGAACTGAAAGCTGTCAAGTGGTTTCTGCTAAGCACCAAGTGAATAATTCTTCAACACTGTTAAGCATGCTTTATACCTTGCTATAGAGAGTGGGAATTAGAGACCAGACTAAGCTGGTAGCACATCTAAAGAAATTAGTTTCTTACACCAAGCAAAAAGTAACTTCCATGACTGAACACTGAGAAGGGCATGCAAGAGTTTATTATTCAGAAAACAAGTCCCTCAGAAAACATTCACCAGTTTCTCAACTTTTTAGAGAAGTATTCATGTATATAACATTTATCACCTCTCAAATGAAGTTTTCATGATAATTTTTTTGGCTAAATGAGAAAAGGAACACATCATGGCATGCACAGTGTGGCAGACCATTTGCTTTGCATTTTAAAATGTCATACAATCTGTAAAATTCTGATGTGAGAAATAAACACCTACCCTAAAGAGATGTAGGATTCTTTAGGATTTAGTATTAAATAGGTAGCAAATCAAAGTGTAGTGTTGCTAAAAACCTACAGAAACAAACAACACCTGCATATACACAAACTATTGACAACGGAGATGGACAGATTAAAGAATGAGCTTACCTTTCTGTTGTCACCAGATCCTTAAGAACAAGACATTCATGGAGAAATGGATTGACAAAACTAAAATCCCACTACTCTGGCAGAATGCAGAGTCAGAAGTGATTCTTTCATGACCCCAGAAGCATGATGCAAATGGACATGCCCATAGAAGTTAACTAAATTATCTTTTTCTACAGAAACTCTAACATTTGGATGATATAAAAATATAACTTCACTGTAACATTGTACTAACTGAAAAAAACCAGAGGGTTGCCTTGTTGGAGTGACTTAATCATCTTTCAAAATGTTTGATTTATTCTCTTTCCTTTGTTGCATGTAGAAAATATGTACTGCATTATTGAATTTAGCTACTTTCTTAAATATTCATAATATAATTATGAAGACATTAGATTTAGAAATGATGTTTAGACTGATGGGAAGTACCCAAACTAAAGCCACAGGATTAGCACTAATCTGATTAAATAGATGAGTGAATATGTAGGTAATCCAATTGTTTCTGTTTAAGATTTTCAAAGAAAGTTTTCAAAGAACTGAATAGGAAAAAAAAGCATTAGTTTCTGTAGTTTTTTCATTGCAAGGTATAATTAGAGGCAACTAGGTATTTTAGTATTTATCTTCGCCCAAATGTCTGTTTGTTTTTTTCCCTAGGATTTTGGTTACTCAAGATATAAAAAGGAAAATAATTTATGGTTATGTATCTAATTTTTGTTCATGGATGATCGCTTTTGTAATAATCAACCTGCCTACGAAATATTTATTTCAGAAGAAATGTCTGTGCCTGTATTTAAAAATGGGATATTAAATTAGTGATATTGTATTCTACTTTCTCTGAACATAATCAAGAATGCTATTAGCATTATTAAAGTACATCAGCTTTCATATACTAATGCTTTCATAGACTTACTGATGCAAAAACATAATGGTAGGTTGGGTAGTTTAAGTCCTGAAATGTGTGAAATTCATTACCTACCTAATGAGGCATATAGGCAATGAAATTGTGAATTCTTAGTACCACATAACTTTGTGTTGCTATCATACATTCATATTTACACTGCATATTCCTAATGTCATCAGCCTACTACCTCCTACTGAGTTTGGGCTGAGACTTGCTTTCCAAATATATCTGCATTTGTTATTCTGGACACTGATTTGCTCTGGCTTTGATTTAATAGATCCAGCTCTAAGTGTAGGAGCAAGACTTTGGGAGATGTTAAGAGAATTAAAATAACTAGCAAATTAAAATTTACTAAATAGTTCAGCTATCAGGCTCCAATTTACTGAAGCAAAGTTTTGCAGACTGTTTATATTTCTATTTTCTTCCACAAAAAAACCCCAAACAACCATAGACTACCATGGATCTTTTCCTATGCCTCTTCTGACACTACTAAATTGCTCCACCTTCACAGCACATAACTCTCACCAAAGTCAGCTGGGAGAAAACTCCAAACCTTCACTGCTACACAGCAGTGACAGAAAATTTGGTGCTCGTAACAGTACTGAGCTTAAATCAACATCCAAAAAAAGCCATACATGCATCAGGAGGAAAAAAACAGTGGGCCAAATCAAAAACACGCCAGCTTTGGCTTTGAAAGCAAAGAAAACTTTCAAATGAGCAGGCATTTGAAAAGAAAGAAATAATAGTACTTCTTAAAAAATATTTTTATATTCAGCTTCAAGCATAAATTTCAGGTATTTTGTATTGAGTTAACAGATGTTTTGTTAACTCAGTACAAAATACCTGAAATTTACGCTTGATTTTTTTATTTCACAAGAGAAACTGAAAACAGTACAAAATTATTTTATTTAAAAATTATCCGTTTCTTAATCACTGACTCATAGAATGGTTTGAATTGAAGGAGACCTTTAATAGTTGCAAGCCCTCTGCTATGGGCAGGGAACCTTCCAGGTTGCTCAGAACCCCACCCAGTCTGGCCTTGAACACTACCAGGAATGGGGCATCTCTAATTTCTCTGGGCACCCTGTTCCAGTGTCCAATCGTCCTCACAGTAAAGAATTTCTTCCTAATATCCAATCTAAACCTGCCCTCTTTCAGTTTAAAGTCATTCTCAGTGTTCTATCACTACTGCCCTTACAAAACATATACCTCCAGAACTGAAAGGTGGAAGTGAGCTGTCCCAGGACCCTTCTCTTCTCCAGGATAACAATCCCAGCTCTCAGACTGTTTTCCTAGAGAGGTGCTCCAGCCCTCATGGCCTCCTCTGCACCTGCTTTTACAAATCCACGTCTGTCTTGTACTGGGGACTCCACAGCTGGATGCAGCACTTAATAGGGCAGTGAAATACCAGATATACAGCTTCACCCATGATATATTTTCAGGGACAGCTGACTATAAATTCCAGAAGCTTATGGACTCAAAAGAAAGTCAAGTTTACACAATAGATTATGAATTGTTCTGGTGATTTGGGTAAAATAATTATCTTACAGTAACTTTTTGAGAGAAGAAAAGCATCAGATGTCAAAAGACTGAAAATTTAAAAATCTACCTTCTTTTTTTTTTTCATTTGCATGTACAATCACAGTCTTTTAGATAAATTGCACCAATCAATTTTGAACTATTTCCAAAGATTCCTTGGGTCTCCTACTTCTTCTTCAGATTGACATTTCCACAGTTCTTGGAACTGTCCCATTCTGTCTTCCCTCCCACACTTGCACCATTTTTTAAGTACTCCACAAGGTGCTGTCAGTCTGATACTGATTAATCCATACTTTTTTATGCAAAGAAAGACAATCTCAGCTTCCTAACATTTGAAGTTCTTAATTTCAACTTTGTTGAAGTATAAAGCAGAGAAGTACTTAAATTGCACACTTGAAATGGTTAATGCACTTCAAAGTAAATATTCAACAGATTCAACTGAGGAAGTAACATACACAGCAGGAGAAAGGAGAAATTCTGAAAATTCCATAACGTTCAAATATTTTGAGCATTCTCTGACAGTTACAATGCTCCTATTTTTTAAAATTAATTGTTGATTAGAAAATGAGGGTCCTATCATAAAAATGCTGGTACTTGAATTTAAAGGAGCTCAACTCTTCAAGCATAGGAGTGTGCCAGAACAAAACAGGTTACATTTTTTTTTTTCTATTCTGAATTTAAAGGATTGGTTCTCAAAGTCACACACACAGGGTCTCAAGCTATGGAGCCTGGTAAGAAGGAACGTATTTGTTCCTTAATAACTAAATAGATACATAAATACTAGTAAAACCCCCCCAGTCAATGTATCATATTTGTCATCTTAGTGCAATCTTTTAGCTAAAAAGGAAGGATTTTTTGAAGGAAAAAAATATAATGTATCAATTACACCAATCCTGAGAAAAGGAAAGACATATCTTGCCTTTTACTATTTGGTTTATTTTGCCTGAGGTGTTGTGTTTGTTCTGGGGTGTTTTGTTTTCTTTTAATCAGATGTCAGCACTTCTTTGATCATGTTCTCTATGGTACTCCAACACAGATCAAAACATTGGAGAGACACTCTGTGGACTGAACTTAATCCACTTTAGGCAAAGACTTCAAAGTCACTATTCTGATATGGCCTTAACTCTGCAAATTTTGACCCTAACAAACTGCAGAGGTTCATATTGGACATTAGGAAGCATTTCTTTATTGAGAGGGAGGCCAGATAGTGGGAGAGGCTGCCTGAAGAGGTGGTGAATGTCCCTTGTCTGCCAGCATTTAAGAGACACTTGGAAAATACCCTTAAAAAGTGCTTTAATATTTGGTCAGCTCTGAAGTGGTCAAGCAGAAATACTAGATGGTCACTATAGGTCCTTTGCAACTGAAATAGTCTATTCTATTCTATTCTGTATTTTTCTAAGCTTTCAGGAAACTACATAAAACAGAGCAAAGAAAATTATCCAAGAAACACGTGAAACCATTACTTTTGCCATCCTAACATAATGCTGCAGTGAAGAAAGCCAAGTATCAAAAGTACAGGATTTCAGAGAGACTGTAATGAATATTCTGTAAAATTATTACATCCCTTCCTCTGAAATACAGCACCCATTTCTAAACTTAAGATGATAAAGCAGACATAAACACAGTCTGACACTTCCAGTGAAAATTTCCATAGCATAGGCGTTCGTCTGACTGTACACAAGTTCCTGTCCAATTAAAATATAACAAAATAGATCTTTTTCCTAAATATTCTCTTTTAAGCTCTAAGTTTAACCAAGCCCAAATGCCACCACTTTCTCACCACATATCAGAGCACTCATTATCCACCTTCCTTTGCTGTTACTTGGCAAGGGATTGTCCTCTGTTGAGTCATTCTCTCACCTGTCATTGAATAAACTTGCTGATAAAAAAGATGAAATAGAAGCAGCTAGTCTCCAGAACTGTTTTGGTTTTTTCTCCTTCCCTCCCTTTTTGGTATGCTAAAGGCTGAAACACTGTTATGCACCAAACACAGACTGAAAAGCCTCAGAGTCACCATTTGGTCCTGAAACTAGTAATAAACTTAAATTCTCTGAATTATCTACAGTATTTCGTGAGTCACCATAGTGATGATTTGTATACACAACAGAATCAAATCACCAGCTGGTGCAACCACTCACCAAAGTCTTAGGACCTCTCTCACACAAGCTAAGACAGTATTTACTCAGGTTGGACTTGCAAAGGAGCTTTGGGGCTGTGTAAAACACTGGTTTTGTTATCAGTTTATTCCTGACTGAAGCAAAACTAAATCTATGATAAATTTATATCGAGGATAGCCAAAGTGAAATCCTCAGGCCAAACATACTCTAGGATGCTTAACTAGATTTTCTGACAACAACTGCATGCTCCAATATATGTTCTTAGTATACTGCATCCATTTTAGGAAAAGAGATGGGACAGAGTGTACACCAAAACCTGCATTTTCCTGATATGGCTGATTATGAGGCATCTAAATTTAGCTTGTAATCTCTCCTGAGCAGGACCTCTGTTTCCTGTTTGCCCTCTAATTACTACAGAAAATTATGGTCTGGTATAAATTAATATATACTGTTCTGATACAGGTTTTAAAACAAATGTGGACATTAAATGTTGCCCATCTATCTGTCAGTGGATAAATAATTTGATCACATTCTCAAAATTTATTTTTGAATAATTCCTTTCTATATCCATTTATTTTCATTTTGACTAATGTATCGTAACACAGAGCATAGCTTGTCTGTTTGTATCACCATGAATAAGATAAAAATAAAATGGATGTTTTTACTGTTTACATGTCTGCTTCTAGTTAAATTTAAAATGTTCTGCGCAAGCTGCTATTTCTAACACAGTACTGCCTTGAAACAGGGACCAAAACAGCAAACATTTAGGTTTGTTAGATTCAAACAAAACAGGTGGAAAAATCTAGTCTTCTGAAGAGATATGGTAGAGAAGGGCTGGGACAAGAGATATTACCCCAGGACAACTAGGTAAAGACCACCTAAACACATGAAATTGAAAGACTTTTTTGGAATTAGAAAGAAAGTCTGTAGCAGATCTGGAAATTAAATTGAGGTCATTCTAACTTCTAGTGATGCAAGAAGTTTGCTCTTACTGTATTTTCATTGATATCTAAAGGCAAAAACGAACAAGAAAACCTCATCCACATACTATCATAAAACTGACCTGAGTAAATCAGTGCTTAGTGTTTGGCTGGGATCTTCCTCTATGAAGAAAAAATAAGAATGGCAAGTGTTGTTTGGATGTAATCATATATTGCAAGGAAAGAATTGACAATTCCTCCTTTGTTGTGGTAGTTCCACCTTAGCAATAAGGTCTTGACTTTTCACTGTGTGTATAAGGGATTCTCAGGTTATCCTGGAATATTTTGTCATCCTTACCTTGTCTGGTTTTTTACTGATTAAAATTATAGACACATCTAAGTTATTCCCTAGTCCTCATGTTTATATTTGTACTTGGGTGGCTCCATGAAAGCAGGAATACTTGTTCCCTGACTTGGCTTTCAAGGATGAAGCACTTCCATCGCTTCCCATCTGTGACTTCACCGACAAAAGTCACCATGTACAGGAGCTACCAGAGCACAGCATCTTCACTGCTGATGGCAATTATTTACATTACTCCTTTTAACATTGCATATTGACTGAGTCTTTCCAGTATCAAAGAGAAAAAACATTCCTTTCTGATTATCTGGCCACTACACAAGTCAATAGAACATTCTTCTGCCTCGTTCTGACAAGATGTAATAAAACATCTTTAGCATTTATTATTTTCAGTTTTTTAAGCATTGTATATAAATGTTAATTAACATTTGCAAAAATGAAAAGTAATTCAATTTCGAAATGCAATGTGATCAAAACCAGAATTTTTGCTGTAAGACAGTAAATAGGAAGCCTCACATTAGATGCTGTTAAGTATGTTGAAATGTCTAAAATAACTCAGTGATTGCTTTCCCGAAGAACTACATATTCTTGGCAGTTTTGGTCAATTAAATGTTTAAAAAAAAAAATTTAACTTCTCTAATTAAGATGTGAAAGACTTTGTATCCTGAGAAATAATCTCAATTTATTTCAGATTTGCATACTATTGAATCCTTCAACATTTTTCAGAAGTGCATGGTACTAACAATTTTAGAGATCAACATGAGTAGGATCTGCCATCTTATCCTGTGTGGCAGCTTCTTACCTTCCCTTTACATTTTGCTTATAACACTTGCAAGTAAATTTGTTTCTTTCTGAAACTACTGAGACACTACTCTTGCTAAACTAAAAAAAGAGAAAAATCCATTAAATGGATATATGAATGGAGAGTTTTCACAGAGACTCTAGGAAAAAGGCAGGTGGTTATTTAAAACCAGTCTGTTAAAATCTGATTCCTCTTGGGCACACAAGAAGGAAAGATGTCTGTGACAACAGTGAACAGCACCTACCACAGTAGGGGAACAGACTGTGTACCTGGGGAAAGGAATTGCCTACTGAAAAGACTTTCTGTCATTTCATGTCTGCTCATGGTTCTGGGCCACAACTCCACCTAATTGGTGACTGGGTAGGCTGAAGGTTGGGGGTGGAGGGCTGAAGATTTATATGTTTTGGCTCTTTTACTATAATCAATTCTATCAACTCAGTCTCCAGACATTTGAAGAACAGCAGAGTGAATAGCACAATATTAAATAGGCTTAAATTGTCTTGACACTATAAATTACAAGAACTTTTCTATCTGTACTCTGAATAACTACCTCTACTAACTCCATCCCTAAGTGGTGATCAACAGGTTAAAACAAAATACAAAGGAGACTCAAAGAGCAGCTCCAATGCTGCACCAAATCATTCCTGAGGCTAAAGGGGGAAGTACCTTCTTCTATCAGGTGAGAGTATATCCCAAGTCTTTAAACCAGTTAACATTCTGTACTCATGGCTACATCACACAACAAAGTGCAGCCTGTTTATGTGAAACATCTCCCTACCAAATTAATTTAATTGTGATACAATTATACCAAATTATACTGTCTTTATTCTTTATTCACACTTTGTTCGTGGCTTTTCCTTGTTTGTTTTCACTCTTCTGGGCCTAGCTGAAATTATTTAAAGGCTTTTAAGAAAAGTATTTAATATCACTTTTAAAGAAAGGCCTCTTCCTGTAGCACAGCCTTATAGTCCTCACTGGAATTTGTCTTTACTGTTCACGAATTCAAAGTTCCGTGAGAACTCTCTTTGTGGTCATAATTTTCTCAAGAGGGAGTTGATCAGCAATTCTGACTTTGTAGGATAGAAGATAAACTGCTACTGACACAAAATTTGGACATAATTAAGTGCCTCTATACATCACAGCAATTCCAACACAGACTGATTTCTAGCAGCATAAAACTTAACCTATTCTGTTCTCATCCGTTTTCTTACCTATTTAGAAATATCTGGCCAGAACTAGCCAGTTCCACATGAATTACCAACAGCATGAAGTTTTGTAATTATCTTTCTTTACAGGTTTGTGATGTGAGATCCAAGCAAGCCACCAGCAGTGATAACCCCCAATACACTTACGAGCTCTGGGGCTACCAAAAAATCTGTGCCATTCCTTCTAAAGAATATAACCAGAAGTGAGAAATGGTCACCCTGTAGTCTCAAAGCCTTTTTGGGAGCACTACACCACCTGAAGCAGGCAGCTGAGAAAGGTGCCCGTTGTCCACTGAACCACATTCTAGTATATAGAGCCTGAGAAGTTATAGATAACTGGAATTTCCCAAACATTCAGAAGTTTCTGGGGCATGTTATCACCCATTCTCAAAGAGCAACTCTCCCCAGTATTCCGAAATAACTTCCTACTCCTTCTTAAAATGTCTCATGACTGTCTTACAGGTCCTACAGCAGCAAACATTCACCAAGGAACAGGTTTCAAACTCTATATTCTTCTCAGTACCATTTTACCCCATTCAGAGCTCTAGTTTTTATCTTGTTATTGACATTTTGTTAAAAAACAACTGTTTCTCCCTTGTTTTGCTTCTGTGACGTAAAGTTCTTGTGGGAAAAACAAGCTGTCAGCTGTAAACTGGTACATCAGGATGATTAATAAACTGCATGTATATGACATAGGAAATTCAAAATCTTGAAATGTTGTTCAAAAATGTGGAATTCAGAGAATAGATTATGGGGATTTATTCAATAATACAGCTTAAAAATATCAACAAGATAACTGGAAAACTATATGCAAATACAGTTTTCTCTTACACTTTTCTTTTTTGGTCTAGGCAGCTAGGGGGTTTACTACCGGATGGCAAATCCCAGATTGCATGAATTTGTTTTTTCAAAAGAGAAATTTATAATTTGTATTCAGTAGCTCTAAGAGAAAACCACATGGATGGCAGTACAGTGAAAATGGCTATTTTATTAAGATGTCGAGAACAACAGTACAGCTGTAATTCACTGTGGAATTTCCATATATTTTGTTGTGAAAGAGATGACAAGTTCATGATTTTGCCATAAAACTGTCAAATACAGCAAACTACTAAATAAAGGCATTTTTATGTTGTGGCACAGAGACATTCAGACTCTCCAGATTAGTTCAAATGCAGCTCTGCTAACAACCAATTATAGCATATAGGTTTTCTTCAAAAATCTCCAAACCAACCAACAACAAAAAACAAACACAAACAAACAGCAAACCACAAAACCAAAATACCTCTTCTAAAGGCATAGTCTATAAATTATTCATATACTTGTGGACTTGTTTTCTAAAACTGTCAAAGAAAATTTCAAAAGGAATCATTTTGTCCCAAAATATAATTCTTTATCAAAACAGTCTTCAATGAAATGCTTGTATTTATTGCTATTATTCATGCATTTAATGTAAAAAGAAATAATTAACCTCTCAAGCGATATTTTGAGAGTACAATAACCTTCACAAAATTACTAAAGAAATACGTTTTACTTTGGTTTATAATCTTGAAAGGGAGATTACTTAGTTACTAGGAGATTATTTCTTCATACTGTTTTATAAATATGAATTTCCATACTGCCTCAATCACTTACACAGCCAGAAAACACATTACAAAACTGGGATGTAAACTACTAGCAAAGTAAAACCAGAGAAAATTTATGCACTGTTACCTGTTGCACGTGTGTGAACACAACAGTAGGAAGACCTGCTATTTAAAGTTTCTTATATTTTCAGGGTCTAGCAAGATCTAACACAGTCTTCACAATTGCTTTGGTATTTCTGATTGTAAGTCTGTAAATTTATTATCTCTCAGTATTTCTCTATTGACTTCTTACTGACTTTGTGTATTCATACATAAGGACTGATGGAAAAAAGTAATTTTCAAAGTTTAATTACTTTTTAAAATTCATTCATTTTAAAGAAACAACATTTTCAGCAGCATTTAAGCAAAGTATTTTGGAGCTGTGATGCATTATGGAGAGAAAAATGTTATTGTACAGCATATGGTTCTGTTAGAACAGAATGCCTCTGCACTAAAAGAGCAGAGACGTATGTTGCTTTTCCCCACAACTCTTCCTCAAGACTAAATGTCATTATTATTCTTACATATTCTCAAGTGTATAAGTTGTAAACAAACTATGATTTACATAGAATACACAGAGATTTAGATATAACATTCTGTAAACACAACACAAGCTTTACTTTATACAGCCAAAGTCTTTTCATGCAGTATAGATCCAGCAGTTTCACGCAGATAATGAAGTAAGAGTGGAGAAAAAAAGTTCACAGTAAATGATTCAATTTAATTGAGCTTACCTTTAACTTTAAAGAGCTTATCTTTAACTACTCTTTTCACTTCATAAGAAAGACTGAATCTATGCAATAGTATGACAACTCTGTCGAAAAAATCTCATTATTATAGACTTCTTTTGCAATTCATCATAGATATTTTCTAACAAATGTATTTTGATTTTTTTTATTTTGTATAATATATTGACCATTTTTAAATAAATACTTTTAAAAGGAAATAAGGTTTCTAAATATATTTCAAAGTTAAACTTTAATAACATAATATACATATGTCTTTAAGAAGAATGACTTAAGAGTTAGCAATGTTAGCACAGAGTCCAAAACCATCAGGGTTTCATTGATGACACACCTACCCATCTGTGATGAAGAATGCAGCTAACTCTATTCTTGTAGAGTACCTAAGTCTGATTTGGTATTTATAATATATCTCATCAGTGATATTGACAAGGTGATTGTGTTGGGGTTTTTACTAGCACCTTAATAGCAAAAGTCAATGAACAATCTATTCATACAAATTAGCTCATTTCATCTTTTCATTTCCCAAAGTGAAATGCTGTGCTTCAGCCCAGGGAGTGCACTAAATAAAGTCAAATCTATCAGTTCTTACATGAAGACCAGGGCATTGCAGCCCATCACTCCCTTTCCTTCATGATGGGATCTGATACTTTTGGCCCCTGGCAGTGTGACATTACAGCAGGCTGCTTGTGAGGGTGGTACACAGCTGCTGCAGGGGAGCACCACCGTGTCAATGCTCACGTCATGAAACAGAATAGATTAAATGTGTACTCATAACTGCTAAAACATAACCATGGTAACCTATTTGTAGTCATGGGGAGGGAGAGAAATTCAGGAAACAGGAAAGAGTCTGAGGATGAGCTAGTCAGGGAGAACTTGCAGCAGGATCTTGGTGCAAGGTACAGGTATAAGAGAGTGGACACTCTCTAAGGCTTTGAGGAATACACAAACCTTTGCAAGTGGAGTAGGTTCTCCAGTACAGGACTCAGTTCTGGCTGTGAACAAGATTCCCAGGAATGGACTTGGGGAAAACATGCTGGGTGCAGGAGGCTGAACTCAGTATGTGATGGAGGACAAGGCAAAACACCTGCAGTAGGTAAGAGCACTGTACAGGACAGGAGTACAGTAGGTGGGAGCACACAGCTAGAGCCACCCAGCTGGAGTAGGAATAAGGAGGATCCCTATTTCAGCACAGGATAGCACTGGGAAGGTGTGGGAGAGGTGAACTACAGAGGTAGCTGCAGCCAGAACAAGTGGATCCTGTCTATACAGGAATTCAGCAGGCCTAATTCAAATCAGAGCAATCTCCAACTTCTTGATATGACACACATGGAGAAAAAAAATCAAGCAATTAAAATATAAAAATTACTGTTGTTCTTCAGAAGAAGTACTTTAGATGAGAGTATGTCATATGTGACAAATATTCATAAATACCTTATGTGTCACATTGTAAAGCCCTAGCATCTTTGTGTCCCCCAGAAATATGATCTCCTTAAAACCAAAAGCAATAAATTCCTCCTCAGTACTGTTTAGTATTACCAGAATTGCCCAGATATAAACCAACTAAACATGAAAAACCTTCATAGATCTTGTCTGCTGCCTCAGAAAACTGGACCAAAAATGGCTCTGATCATACTCCAACGTGTACTTGAAAGTATATAAAGGGACATACCTGTATCTACTGCATCATAAGTTGCACTTTTGTAGACAAGGATATTGACAATTTCAGCATAGAAAATTAATTCCTAAGTCATAGTAAAACTAATTTTTTTGTACTTAAAGTTCAAAAGTAACCAATAATTTTGGGAATTCTTATAGATAAAAACTAACAAATCATCATGTAAAATGTATTTAACACACTATTAGCCACAGACACAAGCTGTAATATAGTTGAGCTACCACATACTCATTCATGATTTACAGTCTGATAGCTGCTTTCATTTGCTGTATGAGAAAGAAATATTTAATCTTTCTTAATCAGCAAATTCACTTAAAGTGAAGTGCAGTTTTCCAGCAGAACACAATTTAGTTATGCATACTATTCACATGAAGGTATATAGGAACTATGCTTGCATTTTTTCTAAGTCTACAGTTCTTAACTTCAGAAGACTTGTATCACAATTAAAAACTAAAACATACTACAAAATATTGATGGAAGTATTACATGTGTTGGTTTTGAATAACTTTTAAAGTTAAAGTACATGTACAGAATTCATGAGAATTCAAATTAGTAGGCGATTCTAAAATTAATTTGCATGTCCAACAGGAGTGGGTTTATGTAATACATAAGCATTATCCCTTTCTTCTCAAATTTTAATTAAAACATAAAGCTTCTCCTTCTCTAAGTAGCTTATTTCAGTAGCAGTTTAACAATGTTATTGCACATAGGATATACTCTAAATATCACTTATATGTGTGACTGCCAACAATGTGGTCCAAACATGCATTTTGATTTGGATATAGTATGGAATGTACTTATCTGATGGAATAAAAAGAAAGAGATAATAAGACATATTCAGTTTGTTATTATGGGAATAGAAAAATTTAGCCTACATTTTTACCCTCACCGTCATCAGTTTCAGTGAGCAAGCCCTGGTCTCCAGGCCAGGATGTACAGAACAGTTTGCCTAAAATGAATTGTCTGTGTCCACATGTAAAGCACTTGGCCTGGGTCTTCTCTAAGCTCCATAGCAGACCTTGAGGACCATAAAAAAACCCATTTTTTCTTAGTTTCTAGTCCTGAGAACTCGAGATAATAAGTGAAGACATACAGCAGTTCATGACAAGGGCTGCTTCTACAAAATGACCTTGAGAGTGTGTTTTATCCTATAGTGAGGGGTATAAGGACATGCAAGCTGTCAAGGATGACAACACTCTGTCTTCTATAGACTTCTAAAACTTAATCCACTAATTTTTCCACCTTAGGCACAGCTAGTTGGTTAAATCTGGAAAGGGAAAACAGAACTGAAGAAATAATACAGAGTAATGCAGAGCATCATCAGACTTGTGCGTCAGCTGAGGGGAGATGAAAGAAGAGCCTGCAGCTGTACTACGGGGGATGGAATTGAAAGCTTCTTACAAGCCTGTGGCTATACTCTGTGAATTCTTGCTTTTTTCTCCTTTCTGTAAGAATAAATGTATTTCTTTATTTTCAGTTCTCACATTCTATATTTTGTACAATGTCCTTCTACTGTGAAGACAAGCAGCATGAAGTTATGATAAAAAATCTGAGTATGGGGTCACTGTCTTACACTGACATTTCTTCTCTAGGCAGTTTAGAAAATCTGTATGAGAACTGTCACCTGTTGGAACACTCCTTCTCATGGCAAGGCATAAAGTATCTGCAGAATGCTATGCTTATTAGATAGGACAACATTTTCCATGTTTGCTGAAGTGCCATGTGATAGCAGAATCACCACTTACTGCGGTCAGTAATTATTGTCCGGGCCTCTTGATTGCTCGTCTTGTTTTTTAGATTTTGTGCTGCAGTTATTAGTTCATCCAGCTGGGGACGTCTTTGCTCCAGATCCTGTAGTATTGCCTAGTTGAACACAAATTCAAAAATAAAATAAAGAAAAAAGCATAAAGAGCTTTTGAGAAGACCACATATAGGGATTTTTTTGTGCAGACTTGACTTAAAGGAAAAAGATTGTTTGCTCTTTCAAATAAGACACCAAATTTGGTCTAGACCTTCTAAATATTGTTGTTATTAATTTTAAAATATTGATTATAACTTGCACTAATAATTTTTAAATAACCTTAAAATTAGATACAAAGTAGCAATCATTCTTCATTTTTAACATGTCAAATTATGCAGGATAAGCTATTCTCCTCTCTAAAGCTATATAGAAGGGCACGTATTTTTCTATATTATATGATATTTTACTGTATATTTTAAAAAGAAGATATAATGGCTTACATTCTGGCCAGATCAGGCAGGCTTTTCCTATTAACTTGCAAAGTCTAAAAAATTATGTTTATTTTTTAATATTTCACAACTGTTTAATTATTATCTATTGGTTTAAACCCATTGTAAGACTGTTAATGTCACTTTTTTCTGTCCTCAGTTCTTACCTAGCAGAAAAATAATTAACACTCAGAATAATTTATATGCTAGTCAAACCAATATATAAAGCCCAGACAATCTGACAAGAAAGTAAGAAGTGGATTTAGAGTTTCTCATCAGGAAAAAGATGAGCTTTGTGGTATTCAGAAGGCAATAAAAGCTATAATACAATAGCTTTAGATAGAATGAAAATGAAAATTCAAGGTAAGACATATAAGATTTATGCACATATTTAATTATTTTGAAGGATTAGGGAAAAGCAAGCAAGGAATCAGTACAATTGTTTCTCAGGTGAGAAGAATCCAAATATGTCTTCAGAAGACACTGACCAAATTCAGACACTTCAGCTACCTCTTGTGGAGTTTCCAGAAAAGATGCTCATTAGATTTCTCAGTCTTAGGACTTGGAAGTGGCAATACTTATTTCAAAACTACGAACAAATTACTTTTATTCTGCTTACAATTTTTAGCAATCAGAACAAGCAGTGTGCCATCAGACAGTTAGTAGGTAAACTTTAACAGATATCAAGCTGGCGAAAGAGGCCAGAGAAGGATTTCTAATTTTTAGGCCATTTACAGTCATGGGTTAGATATTCTGTTAGCATTCTCATCTGCCTGTTGGGAGTATTTTATTGTCATAAAAGTCTCCTCTCCTTAAAATGTTTTTTGTTCTAAATAATCATACTTGATTTTAAAAAGCTGTTATTCACTGACTGTTCTGGGTAGAAAAGACCTGTGATTGTGATCTTAAATTTGACCCTCCAGCTCCAGACTACAGTTACATAATTTCCACCAAGTTGAATGTTACAAATAAAGACCTAATACCATTTTCTGTTCAGTAAGATTAACAAAAGAGCATAAGACTATCGCTTTCAGTACCTACAGCATATACTATCAAAGCAAACTAAAAGCTCCACAGAGTTTCATTTTGTTCAGGTACAAACACTTTAGAGAAAAAAAGGGTAATTTTCAAAATACACATGTAGCTACACCCTGTGAAATTCTTGTTTTTAACTTCTGTATCAGGTCTCTGAAAACCTATTATAACTGACTTTCTAAAGTCATACCCAAAAATTTGGATTGTATTTTTTCACTTGTATACTGATTGAATTGCAGAGACATGCAGTTAAAACAGCAGCTTGCATAATTAAGCAAAGAAATTTCTCATTAGAAGTCTCTCCTTAGTAAAAGAAATAAAATCTACTGATGCCATTACTATCTCTAGATATCTATGAGCCTTCCAAACTCCATTTTCTAAGAAGACAAGTTGATGAGTGACATGAATTTTGTAATGGGGAAAGGAGTCCCAATGCAGTCAAACAACATCTGTATTACCCATATTGCCAAAATGGACAGTGCAGAACAACACTAAAACACACACAACAGGCTCAAATAATTCTGTGGCTTCACTTTCTCTCTCCTTCCCTACATAGAAAATGTCTAGAAGAGGAAAAGCAAATTAAGTCATTCTACAGTCTTGTGCCAACAGTGACTGTCTTCCCTAAAGTTGCCTAAATATAATTTTATACTGGAATATTCAAACAGAGTGATTTATCTGATCCAGCCTCCAGCTAGAACTTAAATGCTGTGTTTTTACCAGTGCTAAAGAAAGCTGCTGTTATGGGTTTCATATAGTAAGAAATGAAGCACTAGGTAAGGATAGCTCAGAAAGGATTTGCTCAGTACCAAAATGAGGAAATGGAGTTGATCTGTGCCCAAGGGTTCATGGAAGGATTTACCTCCAAGATCCATCTGCAGTTCCTGAACTGGACATTCAGGAAAACTAGAAATGCCTCTTTAAAGTGAGTCTTGCTAGTTCTGCTGTTCCATTGGGGATATAAAAATCTCATCCCTGTATGGATTGCATGGACAGCCTTCCCTCTGCCATTTAATGTGAATAAAATGATTTTCTTCTGGATGCACAAGAGTATATTTTTGAAAGGTCAAGAAGAACAATATTAAACTCTTAACACTTCAAACAGGTCTGAAGATTCTTAGACCTTTCATAAGCCAATAATACATAATTATAAAACAGATTTCTTATCCTTAGAAAAAGCAGCAAATAAATATATTTTTTCTTTGATTTAATATAAGGTGTCTGAAAACTTTACCCAAGCAATGTCCTATTTCATTCAGCAGAATTTTACCAATTACAATTACAAAATTATTACAATGCTTATTGGTCTAGTTTTACCAGTTTGTACAATCTTAAAGTCTTCGCAAATACACATTCCACATGGTACCTACAGTGTATGTACCAAATCCTGATGGAAACTTGGATAAAAGTAGCTACTAAAATACATAATTTCTAACTCTTCCTGTGATCCTGTAGCATGAAAATAAGCAACAACACTTGAGCTCCATTTAAAGTGTTATCATATTCAGAAAAATATTCTGTGACTGGATAAACTGATCATATAAGCCGATTTTGTTGGTTAACAAAAACACAGTTAATTATGCTAGGAAAAACACTGCTTTGAAGAATGCAAACTAAAAGACCAATAAGCATGATTTTTGGGAAAAATTAAAATTTAATAGCTTTAAAGTATTAGCTGAATGACCTAAAACAAAGGAACAAAACCCCCCAAAAACCAAAATCAGAGGCAATTAATATCTGGAGACCGTTTTAAAAACTTTTACGTATTCAGCCAAGTATTTAAGGTTGTAAAGTGATCCTCAACAGAAAACTAAGTGGAAACTATTAGAAGTTACTGTTACAACAGCCATAGGAATAAAAACTCATTAATAGTGGCACCCTGGCGGAGGCACAGCAGATGCAACAGACCAGATGCCTCTGATTTGGAATGTCAGCACACGGAAACAAATGTGCTATATAAAAATGGGTAATACAGAAATGAAAGTTATAATTAAACTACTTTCAAAATAAATGAAACAGAAATCTATCCAATTCCCATTAGATCACCAAAAGTACAAGCATGATGACTTAGGGAGTCAGTTAAACTAAAAGTTGGGGGTTTTTAATAAACAAATTCTTTTGCACATATTTTGTCTCTACCAACACTTTTCTAGTGCTCTGTAAAGGTACAAAAATGCATTCTCCAGAACATCATAGAACACATTTCAATCAAGAAATTTTGTTTAATTATAAATATAACTCCACATGAGAAGGTCAACAGTGAAGGACCACTGACATGCATGGTTGTACAAACACATCTTTAAACCCCAAAAGAGGTTTTCTTTTCCTTCCATATATCTATGAATGCCAACATAATGATGTTTGGTGATAGCACAGTAATGCTTGATAATGAGTAATGAGATACAGTCATCCAACCTACCTAGAGTTTGTTAGAAAGTGATGCTATTCACTTTTAACAATCTTTCCACATTTGCGGACAGCAGCTGCTCAAAAGAAAAATCCAATTTTCAGGTTCCTAACTTTTATGATTTTCTTACACAAAATGGGTGTTGAGGTATGGAACAAATTGTTCAAGTCAGCAACTGAAATAACTTGCATAAAAATTGCTAAAAAATAAACTGACAAACTGAAACAGGTGAAGTGTGACAAATTCTTGGTGGCACTGCAAGGTTTGAGACTGAGAGTTAAAGTATTTTCTAGCTTTATAATATACAGTCTGCATATTTGTCACTCTGGCCATGCAAGTTTCTATAAAAGGATCTTTAAATCTATCCAGTGTTTCTTCTTTTTTTTTTCTTTTTTTTTTTTTTTTTTTTTTGACTTTGTGGCAAGTGTTATCAAAATGGAATAGCTGAATTCCAGGATGTTACCAAGACTTACACATTCAACTAATTGTTTACTAGTGCTGATTATGGGTATTCACTCTTTAGTATCTGAAGAGACTTTTCCCACACCAAAGCCAGAACTTTTCATTTCCTTTTGCTGAACTCAAACATATCAGCAAGAGTTAAGGCTGCTGCTTACATACCCCCAGTCAAATATAGTTTGTTATCTGTTTTAAATTAAGTATAAGAATGTTAATGTGAGTGATCAAAAAAATTATGTTTGGGCAAAACAGCAATTTAGAAGATTTTTGCTCTTCCATGTTAAGAGCAAACTGGAAGCACTTTTTGCAATTAACAACCCATGGTTGAAGACTAAGACTTCACAACTGTTTGGGATGATGTTTGGATAACTCGCAACTTTGTTCAATGAAATGAACCAGTGAACAAGAGCACAAGTGGATGACTGCTACAAGAATGTAAGGCAGAAAGAAGATATATTTCTTATCCTATGAAGCTATTTGCTCCTCTGAACTAACTCACCATGATATCCTCAGAAAAAGCATAATTCCATTAAATAGTTGTTGAGGAAATTATTTGCTCATCTTTTGAAAAAAAAATTAAACTCCAAACCTTAAATTTAAACAAAATATGAACTGATAACTTCCAAAATGTATAGTCAAGGCAACTTTTACTTAAACAACTCAGTTTCTTGTGGCTGATTTGTTCTTTAAATATAATGTGTTATATACACATACCTAGAAAGAGAGAAGTCTTTGGAAAAACTTGCTAACAATTTCAGAAAATGCAGATATGCAACACCTACAATTCATTTGCATAATAAAATTGGCTTTGTTAAGATATTCCTCCCAAACACAATTTGAATTTGTTTTCTTGTCACTATGCAGGAAGAGAATACGAGCAAAAATGGCCATTTACATACTCTCTATATTTAAACATAAAATTATGAAACAATGAAAGCAATATAATACAGAGGAGTTTTCTCTTTTGAAACAACTTTTCTTTTGACTATTAACTGTTTTCTGTTTTCCCTCCAAAGCATGCACAGTTTTAGGAAAATATGAGAATGAAGAGTCGCTATTTACCCATGTTGATAGCTGATCGGTGCCTGTCAGTGAAATCAGAACTTTAACAGACTAGACACAATGAATTTGATTTTTCCTGAGTGCTTTATGCAGTTCAAGTTTTCTTAAGCAAGTTTTCCTTTGATGTCCACTTAGGACTACCTTAAGAACCTCAAGAACTGCCTCAAGAACTGCCTCAGCGGCTCTCATTGCTGTCTAAGGGAATATGCCAGCTCCATCAGTGATGCTGGGGAGAAGCTACCAATGACAGTTTATCAGCTGTTGCATGAGATGCATGAAAAAGCATCAAAGAACTTTTTGTGGTGGTTGGTTTTTTGGTTTGGTGGTTTTTTTTTTTTTTTTGTGACAATCACTCATTCAGTTGTGTTGGTGGCATGGTGAATGCTCCTTTACAACTTAGGAGGCCCAGTTCATGCCAGGAGGTTATGACAGCAAGGTGTGCAACATGCTGTTGATGCATACTAATCAAACCAAACAGAACAGGGAGTACTTAATTTGAGTCTCCACATGTTGACCAAAAAGGATGGTGATGGTAAGTTAAGGTAATGGTAAAAATTAAGGCGATGAAGGAGGTGGGAGCTGGGATAACTCTCATCCTCCCTCTCACCCTGCTCCCCATTTGTCTGCAGGAAAGGACTTTGGAAGCAGATCAAGAGGATCAAACCATCAGCAGCTTGCTCATTATAACTGAGATGCCTTGATGGACTGCACTGGAGTCCATCCAGCATACAAGATGGAGAAGACGGGGAGGAGACTAGAAAAAGATTGCAGTTTAACGTGGCTTGTGAATGAATCATTCTGCAATAAAAGGAATTTGCTCTATTATAGCTATTGCCAGGAAAAAGAAAAAAGGAATAAAGCTAAAGATGTATCTGCAACAAGTAGAACAACATTTAAAGATTTGGGTGTTTGGCTATAATGAGATCCATTCCAGTAGAACACAGTGATAAATCACATGTAAGAACTGAAGACTTAAACAGGATTACAGTTCTAACAGTAAATCTGATCTACGTGAACTGTGTATAGAATTACAGCCTTTTGCCCCCAAACAATGTGGCTGTCCAATGTTACTTTTTCTTGCAGTAAAGCATGAGCATTTAAACAACCAGGCAAAACTGTTCCAGGGTTTCTGATGTCCTTTCATCCCACTAAATAACTTAATGGATAGGAACTGGTGTTAGGAGCTACAGAGCTTCCCTGGTTTCTGTATCAGTCAGCAGAACTGAAATCTCTCAGTGTACAGCTGCCATTTGTAGAATGTCAATTTGCAAAATTTACTGCTTTATTTCTTCTTTATAACTAACAGTTTTTCAAATTAAGGGTTTTTCCAATGCATTTAACAAATCTGTATTACCAAGAACATTGAGGGCAGATATTCTGTTTTTCAAGGATTCAGCTTCAGTCTTTTCTTTACTGTTTTTTTTTGGATGATATACTTATTAGTTCTTTGTCTCATTTTTAGACAGAAGTAAAATCATATGGAGTAGACATAATTTCATGTTATGAATATAAGAAAACAAACAGATTTTTTGCTGTTTTTTTTTAATTTAAGAAAATAACATTTATGGAGAAGGAAAGATAATAGCTTGACTAAAGATGCTCTTCAAATTATCCAATTTTATAGGGAGATTATTAGATTGAATCAATTTTATGCTTCAAAACAATACCCCACAGAATGACTTCATCAGTTTCCACTGGGTCCTCTGGAAATTTTTGATTACTTTTATTGGAAGGTTTCTCCAGTAATAGCAAGTGAATAATAATTAAGGAGAATAAAATGGATTGGCGCAACACAAGTTAACAGGTGAGTTTTCCTTCAGGACCTTAGGAAACTAAATATTTTTTTCAAGAAAAATATAAACTGAAGAAAGAGAGTTTATTCTGGTTTTTTGGCTTGACTTTTGAAAAAGAAAACAAAAATGTCACACTCTTTTTTTTTTACAGTGAACTTAATATTATTTAGTTTTTGTGTGTAGGTAGGGGGCAGGTGTTTCTTATCTACGCTATCTAGTAAGAAATGTTGGAAGAATTCTGAAATAACTTTAGCCTAACTCTAGTGAGGTGGATCTTTATCTTTATTCATATCTCATTATCATGCCAAAAGATGAAGTTACAAGCCTAGTTTTGTTACTTAAACTTTTCTGGTATATTTAGACAGGTTTTACTCTCAGAACTACATTTTCCTTTATTTTTGTCTCCATTTTTATTGCTTTTATGGTTATGTTTGTTTCTTTGTTTGATTTACTTCTAGTTTTTATTTCTCCACATTTTTGTTGCTATGTACTTAATTATAGCCAACAATAATACAGAGTGTAAAGGTGGAAACCTGAAAAATTCTGATATTCCTATTTCATTAACAGCAAAGGAAGGAAGGAAATGTATATATAGCTCCCTCAGCCTTTCCTTATCAGGGGGATGCTCCAGTCCCTTCATCATCTTTCTTGCCTCCCACTTTAACCACTGCAGGAGCTCCATGTCTCTCCTGTCCTGAGGAGCCCAGAACTGGACCCACACACTCATCTCACTGGGGCTGAGCAGAGGGGCAGGATCGCCCCCTGACCTGCTGGCAGTGCTGTTCCTAAGGCACCCCAGGCTATCCTTGGCCTTCTTGGCCACAAGGGCACACACTGAAAGCAGATGTGTCACTGACAGTGGGTGCCTTCTCCTCTAGAAAATATTTAAGGGAACAAGAATAGGCAGCACCTCTCCCTGCTGCATTTCCAGTGAATACCTTTCAAAATGCTGGTGGAGAACACCTGTCAGATTAAAGCACATATTTACAAGAGGCAGGTGAAGGAGGGCTTACTGAAAAGATAGGTGCTGGATTTAAAATTTCTAAAGAGTAGGTTGGAAGGGCTCCTATTCACAGGCAAAAGCCAAACCAGAGAAGCACAGCAAACAGCACTGTTGTAGAGCTGACCAGCAGCACAGCTGGTCAGGAGTGTCAAGGCTGTGCTGCACCTACATTATGCAACTCATTTTTGACTTTTGACTCAATGCCTCATTGTAGACTTTTCTGTCATTTTATGGTCCTGCCCCCTGATTAATATATTTTGCTGCAGAGGGTAAATTTGCTCATGTTAAAAGCTACTGAAGATAATTTTCTGATAATACAGTAATTATTAACTATGGAAACAATAGCTTTGAAAAGGTATATTGGTTGGAAATTAAAGACAATAAAGTTTAAACAGAAAAGATGCAAATTCTTATTAGCCAATATGTTTAAATACTGAGTGAATCACTAAAGAATATAAGAGACTATTAACAGAACTCTAAAATTCTTCCTTTTTTTTAATAGATACAGTTTGCAAGAGCAGGAAGGTGAATCTCTATGTAAAATCCCATGGACTGGTTTCATATACAGAATATGAACGTGTCCTTTCTGACCTTGAAATCTATGATTCTGCAGGAAATTAGAAAAAAACCCAATTGAATTCCCCTATAATGCCAGTTTCTATGAGATGAATTTTCAACAGCAGTTTCCTCAAATCAGTATCAGTCCTATTTGGTCCCCCTCCCTCACACAGATATAACTTAAATATATTTAATCAATTTCTGACTGAGAGCAGTGTTTAAGCATGAAGTTAAGCAAAATACTGGAGCTATTTCTTGTTCAGACAAGAAGAGCTCTTACTATGAACAGTTAATGTGCTTCTTTTATAAACATTGCTTGGGGCATTAGGTACAGACATTGATTAGTAGCTTGCAGAGGAGCCACACAATGCTACTCCAGTGGAAGAAAAAATTAGCATTTTTCTTTTTCAGAAAATACAGTTTTATTATCTGAATGACAGTTTGAAGAATGAATCTGGTATAAAGGGAAAAGAAAGAATCACTGATAAAGTAGATTGACACTACAATAATAAAAGCAGGAAAAAACAATTTGCTTTTTATGTTTGTTCATATATAGACACATGGCAATATACGAGTAGACATAGATGTGGATTTTACAGTGGGACTTTGCAATAAGAAAGATGGAACCAAATGAATAAAATTCCAAAATTAAGGACCTCTGTCTGATTTCTATTTTGTAACTGAGGAGTAACTAGGCTAGAGGGGCAATAAGCTTGAGTATCACAATCTGGTCAAAACAGAGGAAGAGGGTTTTTTGAGATAATATTACAACACACTTAAAATAACAAACTTGACAATATTAAAAGCCAAAATGAAAATATTCTCTGTTATCTTTATTTGGAAACACTGACATTTTTTATACAAACAAGATTTTCTGTGCATTGGAAGCTATTGTTTTGCTGTTTTATGGCTGCATTTCCCTTGCTTTGGGGGAACAGAACTTGTTTTTTAGCCATTCAACTTTTCCTGGGACACTGGAATGAAAATAGATATAAAACTTGCACTATATTTGTATGTTCAGTGTGTATTGTATCTTGCAGTGTGTTTTTATTTACACTTAGCTCCTGTAACATTTATAAAATAGAATCATTTTATAGACAAGGTATTTCCACAGTTCCAGAAAGAAATAAACTTGTCATGAGGTTTTTGCTAGACAGTTCTCGTGTGCTTGCTCTCCTATGTACTACAAAAGATGGGCCTCAGTTTAACAACAAACTATACTGCACACTGCTTTGTGTAAAAAAATTCGGACCACATTCATAAATTCACTATATGCAGTTCCATAATGGTGTCAGTCAGGCTGGAAAATAACTGAAGATGGAATGACTGTACATCATCCATTTTTCTAGTGCTGTTTTACAACAGGAGAGGCTTTCTTTTTTTTATTTTTTTTTTCTTAAATTCACAGACCTCAATTCCTAAACCCAAGGGCCTGTGGCACTGGCTGCCAACAACTCACTGGTAAAAATTGGTCACCTTTATCAGTTAATCCAACTTGGTTTTTGGGTTTTCACTGAATAGTAATTTTCAAATGCCAATAAGGCATTTTTCCCATTAGTAGCACTGACACATAATTTGACATGAAGTGCAGTACAGAGAGACACATAAAATCCTGGAATAATAATTTTCAAGTTTAACATACCTGACAATTTGGCCTTCTCTGATACGCGATATTTTCACTTTTTATGCACTAAATTAGGAAGGTGCAAGAAAATGTCACCCCATATAGAGGATTATCTGAGGATTGAAACAGTCAGTTCTCCAGGGTGGAGAACCCAATTTAACTGGGAGGCTGTTATGATGCATCTGGACCCTGTCTCCCGCTCTCCCCCTCCCTGTTACCATAACAAAGTCAGTTACTGAAAGGCCATATTGGGAGGTGGAAACAAGAGCTCTCAAATGTGTTATATTTTTTAAAATTAATGATTTGTATCTCCCTATGGAAATGCTAGATTGTGACAAGCAGTTCTTCAAGAGCTGAATCCTGGAAGGACTCCAGACTGAGGTCACTGGTTTTTTGCAAATAGCAGCCTGCAAAACTGGGAGCTATTTTACAGTCTATGGAACTGAAAAATGTATCTATCTTGGCAATTTTTTCTCATTCAACTTTTTGACCTTATTCCTTCTTTTCTCTTGAAAATTATCAAATATACATATGCAGACACACTTCTTTCCAGGGGCTTTTTCCACCAGACAGAAAAAGTAAGAGTTATTTTTCTTGAAAGCTACATTTGAAAGCATTTTTTTGTCAGCTATTAATTATTAACAAAAGAAAACTGATTTTAGGAATCAACCGTGTCTTTTGCTTCTACTTTATCCCTCCAGAGTATCCTTGTAAATACCTTTATTCCAAGCACTAAAAAATGAAAAGATGTAAATTGTAGCCACATCCAAGGGATTTGCAGAACTTTCTAGAAACATGGGCTGAAACAAGAATAAGCAACTGCACTAAGAAATAAAAGAGAAATATTACACATCAGACTGAACAGATGCCATTATCCTGTAGTGCTGATGAACCAGCTAAAAGCAACATCAGTTTATTTATCCATGACAGTATAATATATTCTGGTTAAAAACAAAACAAACCCAACAAGTTTAGGAGATGTGCCTAAGCATGTCCTTATACTCTGTATCAGCAGTTTCCTCATAAAGGGTCTCAAGGGCTATGGAGATGCCACTGGCTGACCATTTCCAGCTGGTACAGTAGTGGCGCTGATGCCACTGTGCCAACTTACCCCCGTGACCTCCCTTTTGCTCTCAGCCTCTGGCTTGTGCTAAGAAAGGTCAGAGGACAAGTCAGAGAACAGGGACACAGCTCTAAGAAAAAGGAACAGAAGCAAACTGCCCATGGAAATGCAAAAGGGCTGGGCTGCCTTACTCATGGTGGGCAGGTGAGGAAGATGGCAGTTGGTGTACAGATACCTGAAGTTATATATTATCATTTTAATTAAGGTGACATTGAGAGTGAATGCCAAAGAAATGCAACACCAATAGCAGTGGTGTAGGACATTAAGAATGTAGTAATAGAGAAGACGTGTAGTCAGAAATTTTTCTTTTTTTTCTAAACAGATTCCTGACATTGGAATAGCTGCTGTGATATATTTTCTTAGTAGTCTTAGATCTAGATTAATGTGTACAAAAGGATGTTTTAAATTCTTTGAATATGACTCCTTCAAAACAAAACAAAAATAGCCCAAACTCAAATGCAGTTCTGAAAAACTGCAAAGACTGTAATAACTTTTAAAATTTTAGTTCCTTTCAAACTTTAATTACTCACTGCTGCAGATGTGCAGGCATTAAGAGATAACAAATAATTATAACAGATTCACCATGTATGCCCAGGTTGTTCTCTGGAGGGTTTGGTGGTTTATTGTTTTCTAATGTCACCGTAGATCAAAGGAAAATGTTTCAAACTGTCTTCCACAGTGTAAGGCATTGCATATGGAAATCAGATCATATAAGTTACTATTGTGGAGGAAAGTTCTCTACCATAAACAACTAAAGTCATGTAAGAGCTACATTAGGAGAGTTTTCTATGCTTGCACACAATTGCAGAGAATTTCTGGCTGAGGGCATGCTTATTGAATTAACTCCAAATTGAATCTCGGTCCACAGATTAACAATCCCTCAAACCCTAAAAAGCCACAAAGCATGGGCATACTCATTACTCATATTGAACAAAATAAAAAAGTAAAAAAAAGAAAAAAAAAAAACCAACACAGAAAAACAGCAACTGCCACAGCATCATTAGCCCCAGATTTTGGGTGCCCAGACTCCAGAGTACTACTGAAAATGGACGTACATTCTCTGGGAGAACAGTAGTTTCTGGACAGCTGTAGCCACCCTGCTTCCCAAATCATTCACATCTCTCCTTAAGAAGGTGAATTGTTCAGACTGAGCACAAGCTCAGCGTGTGAAGGCAGGTGTATCAAGGGTGGGAACAGCAGTGTAGAGGCCTGGCATGGAGGGGATGGAGGTGTAGGAAAAGCAGTGGTATGAAAGAGAGGAGCTAACTGATATTTGAGGTACACACTCCAAGAAAGGCAGTCAATCCTCAATTACCTACGGATGAGTCAACTCCAGTTGTAGACTACGTACAACACAGGAAAGAAGCTGTCCAGCTGATCCAGTAAAGGACTAGCTTAGGCCAGATAGACTTAACTAATGCACACAGAGCCTGACATGAGCACAGCTGTATGATTGCTGGGGCCAGCTCAGCCTCAGCAGCACAGAGCCTTTCAGGAATAGTCTGAGTTAATGAGACCTGATGAGTCTCACCTGACTGAAGGCAGAACCACTTACCTGTTGCTGCATCTGCTCCCCAGCTCTATCTCATTTAAAACAGCTGCAGTGAGCCTGTCTGTAATTGAGACACATCCACAATACTGCAGTACTACAACATCTGTGTATGTATGTGTGTGCACAGGAGAGAAGGAGGTCAGAGTCAAGTCTCCACTGTTGCATATTCCATGTAATTTTCTTTAAAAAGTCACAGTGGGTTCAGAACAACAACATGGAGCAGCCTGAGGATACCTGTACTAACTGAGAATAATTTAATCCTGCATGTATTTCCTATTATTCCTGTTGGAAGAATATTTTCAGATATTTGTTCATTATTTCAACATTAAAGTCAGTGCTTAGTCAGGCTGTTGTTCAGAATTTGCTATTACAATCCTTCCAGCTACCTGATAATTTATTTTGATTTATTTTGATGGTGGTCTTCATTACATCTTCTACCAGGAAAGAACTGATGTATCTAAAATGTAGATATGTATGCACATGTGCTCACACACACATGTATACATAAAAGTAATATAAAACAGTAGCCAATATTTGGATAAGGACTACAACCCATCACAGTCTAAACAGCTTTTTGCACTATCATCCACAGTGTTTGTTACCCCCTTATGGAAATAAGAGTTTTAAACCTATAGCTCATTTCTCTTCTGTAATTTTATACATGAGGGAGATTATTCCTGCAGATGCCATAAAGTCTGTAAACTTATTTTGCTTCAACATTTTTACCCAAACAGAATAAAGCAGACACTGAAACTTTTGAAGTGATAGTCTGAAAAAAGGTTTGTTCTAGCACTAATACTTATGTTAACAGCTTCAGGGTAGAAGGTCTCTGTGTGAAAGACAATAAACAAACAATGTTACCTTTGTTATTGGTGTGACATTGTTCTTATCTGACTCAATATGAATTCTGATGTGACAGCTCATGAATTTCAGCTATAATAGTCAGGAACTGGCTCAAGAAACCTCGTGGGTATTACTAGCTATATTTAAAGACATGCAATGGATGAATATACCTCACTTTAGAAAGAAACATAGAAAACTACCCATGGAATTTTAGGTGAATTTTTCCCAGCTCATTTTTAGAACATATAATTAAACAACCTTTGAGAGGGGAAAATAGTAACAAGCAATACAGCCAACCATTTATGAAGAGTAAATAATAAGCAGGCAACTGCATTTCCCTTCATCCAGGGCTGTAAGGTTTATCAAGAGTGAACCACAGGTGGAAGTTATGCCTGATGCCCACAGCAAGGCTTCTAATACTGCCTATGTGATGTTACCACAAGCAGGAATTTGGGAGGTAAAGGGAAAGTAAACTGATGCGACCCCCCCCCCCCCCCAACTTGAATACACTATATGGGAAGGCAATATCAAGTGAAGCTACATATAGACTTGTCCTATGTCTAATATTAATCACTATTATTGGTTGATGGAACAGAGCAAGGTTTTCTTATATCCACAATGATGCAGAAACCAACCCGCAGCAAGAATGTGAGAAGAGAAATACAATTCAAAGCAGTCTCAAAAAAACCTGAGAAATCAGTAAGTCCAAGGCATTAAAATAACTAGCTGAAAAACTGGATTAGCATTGGAATGGGTTGCAAATCACTGGACAGATGGTCACTAATCTAGAAACAAGGATAGCGATTTTAAGGAGCAGGATTTGTCTAGTCTAGAGAAAATTGAACTGAAGTACCACTCTTCAAGTATATGAGGTTATTGCTGGGAGACAGTAAACTGTTCTCAATTTTCATTGTGGTCACATAATTAGCTTAAATTGAAGCAGGGGACATTAAGGTTGGAGACAAACATCTTTTGACTGCCAAGGATTGCTAAGTGGTGAGAAAAGAAATCTGCAAAGATACAGAAAACAAAAAATCCTATGGAGCAGGTTAGCCAGAAACTGGTCAGAAATTATCTGTCTAGTTGATCCTGCCTGATGCAAAAATCTGGACTATAAAGACTTTTAAACCTCCTTTAAGACCTTTCTAGTAAACTTACCATTTTTTTTTTGTGAAAGAAACAACTATAAGAACCAGCAGAGAGAATAAATAGAACCCTGTGCTAATTTACAGCATCATTTTCCATAGAACTTTCAATGTTGGTTTAAATAAAAACAGTCACGTGCATTTCTTAGATATAATACTCTTTCAATCTTAATTTTGATTACTTGATAACAATGAAGAAAGACAGAAGGGGAAGGATGGGAAACAGTACTTGCACACTCTCTAAAATAAGACTGCCAATAATAAGAACAATTGCTAAATGATTTCTTCCTCAAAGTTAGCTGAGATATTAAAATTGCCTTCTCTTTTTCATTGTGTTTCTTTGTAGTATGATATTTTTTAAGGAATGACAATGCAGAATGGCAGGCTAGCACTTGATTTTCTCTATTTTTAATTCTATTAAAAATGCTGTCCTCAATTTCTTAGCTAAGACATGAAGAGCTTGTTTTACTTTAGCTGACATATCATTTCTCAGAAGTTTGGTGACAGAATAATAGTAAAGTGTGCACTGTAACATATAGATGCAAATGATACAGGAAAGAAAGGCTGTGTTTGTGTTGGAATCCTATTATATACTAAAAATAATTTAAAATACGACAAGATAAATTACCTAATCTAAAAAATAACCCAGAAATTATATTCCAGGTCTGAAAAATAGGATGGGTCTGTAATCAGGAGTGACACAAACTGCCTGTGAGGGAAATCTGAGAGGCTGCAATGGTGGGAGATGTGACTGTAGTGCTTCAATCCTACAGCTCCAGCAGTAGGATTTGAAACTGGTGTCCCACAGCTGCCATAACTTTTTGTTAAAGAAACTCCTGGGCTTCTTTAAAGAAGCCCAGAAGCATGCAGAGAAGGATGATTTAGTTTAGGTAGAATACATACATATATAAATTTTTTTATAAAATCCTGCAGAAAAGAATTTTAGGAAACCTGACAATGTTAAACAAAGCAAAAACTTCACTCCTGAATGTGTATTTCGTTTAAAGACAGAAGACAGTGGGCAGGAGTAGGCTGCATTATTGTACTAGAAACTGTTTTAGAAGAGAAAAAAAGTCTTTATTTTCATAGCAGGTAGTGACTATATAGAGCTTGCTCACAGGATGTCGTGAGGGCTAAAAGAATCAGCAGTTTCAGAGAGGGATTAGATAACTTCATGAACAATAGGCTGAAAAACAGATATGCTATAAGGACTCCTGATGTCTCAAATCCCAAGCTGTGGATGCTGTGGATGGGGAAGTATAAGGGTAAAATTCAGCAGAAGGCAGTCAGGCTGGGACATTCTCCCTGTTGAACCTGCCCTAATGTCACCACCAGAGACATTTTCCTGGGTTAAACAGAGAAGGATGGTTTGATTCAGTAAAGCATTTCTTATGCTCTCAAGTGTGATAAAACCCTCTTTCAGTCCCATTTAAAACTTATTTATTCTTGCATTTGTTACAGTTCTATAAAACACAAATTCTGTAACCTAAAACAATAAAGCATCTATTGCAAATAGAGAGTTGTCCTCATTCAAATTTATGCCAAATCCTATGCAAGATGTTTTTTGTGTTTTTTTCCCTAAATTATAGGGAAATATGTAGTGTTATAAATAGCTCTCCTTTCAGTAGTAAACAGGAAGAGTTTGATTTGTCACTGTGTTGGCACAATATATTATTTATATTACTAATACATATTTTCTAGCTGCTGCTAAGAGGAGTCTCCAAACACTTGACTTTTAGATAAATCAAGGAATTTTAAAAAAATAGCAAACACAATACATATTAAAATACTTTCCATGACTGTATCATGTTCCAATTATTTAGTCATCACAAATTTCCACTGAAATGAGGAAGTCTGAAAATACCAGCAAGATGGAGACACCATGAATGGTTCACCTGAGAATTCAACAGCATCTCCTTCTAGGGAGTAAAAGGGCATAAATTCCTCGTGTCTGAACAGATTGCTCCCAACTAGAGCAAGGGGGAAAGGAGACCACATCCTGACTCCTTGAATCATGTAGTTGCAGCCCTTCCCAGGCAGAGGAATACAAATCTGCTCCTCACTCAGGCAGGGTGACTTGGAAGTTTATAACATAGACCAAACCCACTGAATCAAAACCACTGATAATGCACAAGACAAACTTCAAGAACTCCAGATTCCATAAAGCAGGTTTCACAGAAGAGATAAGCATGTAACAAACAAGGAAAGGCTGAAAATAGGTAAGTCTTTTCACCTGGCTCTTACACAGACTGGCTTATAATCATCCTTTTCATATATATTCTCCCTCAATATTCAATACTGAATACTTAGTGATGCTTCTTACAAGCAAAATATGACTTTCTTCCTGGCCCACTCAAACTAAGATCTCTGTATTGGGAAGGACATGCATATCCTCTTATTAACAGACCTTGTTATTCCTGTTCATCACTCCTGAGCTGTGCAAAGAAGCCATTATCACCAAATTACAGTCTACAAAATGCATGGAATAAAAACTAAGGTGATTTGGATGGAGACAAAGCAACACATTATATCCACAATGTATGTTGAAAGCTTTATTAAACGAAGTTGCAGGGAAAGTCACATATCTTCTTCCTCTCTTGGCTGTCACTTTATCTATTTCATATGCTCCATTACCTCTGCACAAGCCCAGGAGGTGTTTGCACGTAATAGCATTTCATTCTTGATTGAATTTTCACTGAATGTTGCCTGCCTATTATGCATACATAAGATTCTGCCTTTTATCGCCCCTAAAAACATATTGTGAACCCCATGCGATACTTGGGGAAACATCCCTTACAACCAAATCCTTAAAAAGACTATTTTTAGTTCCCACAGATGCAGAGACCCTTTATTACAGTCAAGCAATCTTTCTGCAAATCTCATTCCTGAAAGGGACATAATTATGATGCATTGTGCATGTTTGTTGTCATTTTGAAGCTGTGCACCAAAGTAGCCGTTGCAAGTAGATTAATGTCAGAAGAGATAACAGTCTGGTCTCTGATGGCCAAATGGTTTGGAAGTCTGAGATAACACGTTTAACATTTCAGTAGCAAGAAACAAACAATCATTTTTGCTATGATCTGCCCCAATTTTGTGTCTGTGAATAAGAATTACAAATGATTTTTTCATTTCTCAGTGAGATATGGCAGGAATTTGTATTGTGGCTAAAGTAAAATCAAACCAATTAATGCATGTTAGGTTTGTTGGGTTTTCTATAATAGAGTCTACAGTGTCTAAAAAATATTTAAAGGGATATGAAGATGGGATCCCCACCCTGCACATTTTTCAAGCTTTTTCCTTAAGAACTCATGTCAAAAGTGTCCATAGATTATGGTTTACCAAAATTAACAGGTATCGATGATAAATGAGAATACTGAGGAAAGGACAGCAAGGATAATAAAAATCTCTGCATCTGGGTGATAAAATTAGATGTATGATTTGCTATACATTATAAACCTAATTTTTCAGAGGCAGTGGGTATATAAACCAGCAAAATTTCAAGTATGTTCTGAGGAATGTACTTTGTTTCCTTTTTGTACATATTACAGTCAGCACCAAACAGTCTGTAAGAGAGGACCAAAAATATCTGGGAACATCTTTTTAACCCACTGTCTCCCCCCCATCTCCTTTTCCTGTAAAATCCTGTACACACAGTCTTGTCTCTTCCATTCACTTATTAAAATAACAAAACAAACAAAAAAAAGAAAAAAAAAACCCTTCTACATTCTCATGGACAATTTCAAAGTAGTGAGTTTTCTCTGAATTTTAAATTGGAATTCAGTTAATATGTTTCAAAATATTACTCTCTCTTATCTCCCATAGGACTGTAAATTTAGCCAGATTTCTATTATGGGGATCTTAATTTTAAATAATGTTTTGGGATTTTTTTTTTTGGTGTCATTATTTTTAAGTGATGGAGTTGTTTGCATTAAACCATACCAGATTAGGAAAGTGAAGTTTAAACATTAAGAATCACTGTATAGAAAAAATCACTCTCCTAGATGTCCTCATTAAACACAAATAAACTGACATACACAGATGTCTGCATTTTTAGAGATATTTATGACTGATAGAATAATTTAATAGAGAGAACTGGATATCAAGAAATATCAAAAAGTACGCCAGAGTATTTCAGCAATGTAACAGAGTATGTTCCTGGATCATTGGTAATGGGCCAGACAGAATTGTGGCTGCATCTGTGAAAAAAATCTTACATTTTCAGTGAATTTCTTTTGAAAACTATCTTTCCACATGGATGTGGACACTTAACTTTATCTAAAAGCCTCTAAAAGTGTAAGTTGTTATCAAACATAATAGAATGAAATTGTTCTGAGAAAATACGGTTATTATATTATAGTATAATTATTTCCATCTTTCATTACCTGAACTTTACTTCACTGCAGACCATAAAATTACAACTAAAAACTAGTTTTAACATTCAACCTCTATGCTGCTTAGCAGTTATTGCTGAATTGTTTCAACTAACCTCTTTCCAATTAGATTTTCTTTTTCTTTCCCTTTCCCTACCCAGAATACCAGACAACTAGCAGACAGAAAGAACATTAGCAGCCAGAATATTGGCAGCAGGTTGCTGCCCAGGAACAGTTTGCCATGGTCAACCCTTACAGGGTCTGGCATCCTCAATGCTGTGTCACCTTCCTCACAGTGCATCCCTCACAAAATTCAAATAAATTTGGAAAAGAAAGGAAAAAACCACAGAGGCAGACTGAAGTCAGAATGTCTCCAAGGAGAAGCACTAAAAGGAAAAGATCATAATTTTCTGTTGAGTATTGTGAAAAAGTGCTTGTTTTCACATTATTTTTAATAATCCATTACAATTCTTTTGAACTGAAAATGAATCCTACTGTTCATTCTTTTCTTTCTGAGATATTACAAAAAAATAATCTGCTATTTATATGGTTTTTGTGCTGGAAACTATAATTACAGTGAAAAAGTCTTATTATACAATGGAAGTAGAAGGAAAGAGGGTTGAAAATGATAATATAAATGGTGATTTACCCATCATTCAAAACAGGATGAAGAATCATTTATCCTATATATTGTTAAATAGCATCCCTGAAGACCAACCCTACAGCAAAGTCTAACAATAGTCATATAACCCATGGAATTCAGAAGTGGGCATACAATGAAACATGAAGTCAAGAGAACACATTTGCTGTGAACCCTACAGTGGAAAAAAATCCCAATTTTCTCATAATAAAAATGAAATGCTTTGTATTCTATGCTAAGAAGTCTCCAAAGGCTGTCCTGTTATTTTAATTAAGATTTGTGATTTTAAGATTGGCTAATGAAAGAATTTCAAAGAAATTGGGTAATGAGCACCCAAGGAAATGAAAAGTCATATGCACAGTTCCCTTAGATTCTACTTACAATTCTGGCTTATGTAAAAACCATTCTAATTACTAGAGACATTAAAAATTATTAAATTCATTAAAAAGCCATCATAATTAAATAAAATAGATTAATCATACCTTGATAAGAAATATTGGAAGACATTATTAAAAACATAGAAACTAATAAACAAAATGAACTAACATGGCTGAATAGAAGTTTCAATATGATAAATCTTCCTTAATCTCTGCATATTTGGCTAGAAAGAGTCAAAGAAAGATACTTGTAAGATATTCTTCTCAGAAGGCAAGTCATGTTTGACCTAAATACTTCTGCAGTCTAGCAGGAAGAGGAGGAGATGGGGGAGGGAAATATGGTGATATTAAATTTGCATATAGTAATCTAGATTAAAAACAAGAGTATTTCTATGTTACAAATCTTTCTCCTTCCCTGAAGTTTTGCACTTCACCAATACAGACCTTTATACAACTATGTCTTAGAGAAGACAAACTAACAGTCTTGCAAACTTTTCCAATTCAACAATTACATTGGCTTTCCTACCCTTTCCTCTCCACCTACATTTAATCCATCTTTCCTGTCTTCTCTTGACCATAATCACAAGACCAGTGAGACAATTTCATCTTCTCTTCTCTTCTCAGAACAATGATTTAACTCCTGGTTGAAATTACTTATAAATATATAATTTTTTCATCCACATGCACCTAATCATATAATTTGTGTCATTTAAGTGCACAAAATACCACAAATTCTTTTAGGTAAACCATTCTGTCTCTAAATCAATCATATCAGCGATATTTTTTGTAGATTAAATTGCAGGTTTGTGTAGGTCTGGAGCATTTAGTACAGGTAGACAGAAGTGCTATTTTTGAGTTCATAACATCAGGCCCTATATACATATTACAGTCACTGACCAGAAGGGCCACTTGGCTGAGCTCAGCCCCAATTCAGGTTCTGCTGCCTCCAAAAAACTTCCCCTGGCTTGCAAAAAACTACATGGGAAATCCTCTTTAATAAATTAATACTGAATTTGCTACTTTATTTTTTTTTTTGCCTCTAAATTAGTCAAGGAATACAAAATACACATGGCTGAGGGAGTTGATTTCATCAACTGCCTCACAGCCCTTTGATGCCAAGCTTTCACAGTTGTCATCAAGTAAGCACAGGTGGCATAAGGTGGTTCCCTAGCATCAGTGTTCTTGTTCTTTATCACATGCCTCAATGACAGGTCCAGGTGGGGGGGAAGCCCCACCCAAAATCACACTACCAGCAAATAAGCTAACACATAGTTCCTATGTGTTCTGGTGCACCCTCATTTCTTTGCAAAACACAACCACTCTGTCAGAGCTGAATCCCACATCTGAATGACATTATAGGAATGTGCCACATATACCAGTTTTCATCAGAAATATTATGCCATATGGACCACATATGAAGGAGTAGAAGGATTTATAATAACATTTAAAAATGTTATCAGTGCTGATCCCAATGCACAGCAAAAATTTAGGACGCGCTGATTAGATAGCAGAAAGGAAAATGATCAAACATATGTCAAAAGGTTGGACATTTACCCTGAGATATCATCCCACATCATGCCACCTTCAAAACTGTCTGTTTGAATAAAAGATTCCATGACATATGCAGTGAGACATCACTGGTAACTCACAATAGAGCAAAAAACATCTTTCTTCCTACAAAGAGGAAAATGCTTAAATTCACCTTCTTTTTATTATTTCTTCTTTCTAATTTCCTTGCTTTTTGTTCAAAAAACATAACAGCTATTTCTCTGAACAGGAAGGTGAAATAAAACAGGGTCTTTGTGTTACCTCAGAACCATTTTTTTCCAAAATATCAAAAGCAGCTTCTACTCTAATTAGAAACAACTGCTGATCCTAATTTTTTGTTTCTCACAGAAACAAAGTGTCAAGCTGTTCTTTTAAAACATCAAAAATAAGCCACTTTGAGTATCAAAATACAGCTTTTCACTTTACCATTCCTAATATTAGAACTTTTTTTTTTGTAGTTTTGTTTTGAGGGGTTGAATTTTTTAATACTAAAATCAAATTAAACTAAAACTTGGAACTGTGGCCTTCAGGGTGACAAAAGAAATGGACAGAGGAAAGAGATAGAAATCAGGGAGTTTTTCAGTGTCCCAGTGGAGTAAAATCACTGCCTTTGGTCTGGATATTCAGAAGCTTATTTGTGCTAACAAATGGTAGGGACTGACTGTTCCACAGGGTTGTGCCAGGAATGCAGCTGGGGACAATCATTGAGTTTCTTCATGCTCAGTGGAATGTTCTGGCTCTGTCATGTTTTCCAGCAGAAAACTGCTCCTCCACATGGATGGAGACAGGTAAGAACAAATGGAGGTAGGTATCTATACCTACCTGGTGTATACCTGAGCTTGTGTACTGAGAGAAAAAAGCCATTCCAGGAAACAATTCCCCTCACCTCATTGTGTGAAACCAAGGGTGAATTTCACATTTAACAATTCATCTGGGGAATCTGACAAATCCAGAGGCATGAAAAACGAAGTTGGGAACTGGCTGAAGTGACTAAATCTCACAGAAGAATCTCATATTTGGCTGGAGAACATCCTTCCTATAGGCAGAAAGCACCTGACCATTAGGAGTGCTGTGGTGAGAAGTTAAATTGATCTTTTAGCTCAATAAGAAAAGTGGTCCACAAAAGCAGCAGAATATAGTTCTGAGATTGATTTGTTACCTTGCTTATTGTATCAGCTAGCAGCAGAGACAGATGAGAGGCTGGAGTAATGTGAAATGGTCCACACTTACTACAAAACCAGTTTTTTTCTTAATTAAGTACTCCTTCAGCACTTGATTAAATGACGAGCTACATTCTCTGTTTCAATTCACAACAATACTTTAATGTCTCTTTCTTGAGGAATGCAGTCCTATTGATTTTAGTAGAAGTACTTTCATATTTTAAGCTGCAAGTGCATTCATCCATTTTCTAGGATTTCATTGCAGCAGTAACCTGAAAAATTAATATTCTATTTACAGTGTGAATTTGCTGTCTGTTAATATGAAGTTTTTTTATTTTATTTTTGCTGTAATGAAGGATATTGAACAAAAAAAATTCTATTTGTTCTGTATCAAACAAAAGAAAAAAATAAACATAAAATCCTATCCCACCACCATCCCTAATTACTGAATAAGAAAGTCTTGAAGCACTAGAATCTAAGGCTTCTTCAACCTGTTGCTCATCATAAGAAATGTTAGACAGGCTAGGCAAAATCAGACATTTAGTCCTTATTTTCTGCATGCAAGAGTAGACACAAAAGGAGAATATGCTGAAGAAGAGATGAGCCAAAGGGGACTCCAGGCAGCAGAAAACAGACCATGTTCCACAAAGATGAAGAAGGTGGGGCAAGGGAAATAAATTCCAATCACAGTGTTCCTCTCTCCTGAATCCCCCACATAGTGCCAACTTTGAAAGATGCAGTTCTATTCACTGCCTTCCCAGAACCAAAGGAACTTACTGTTTATTTACCTTAAATCTAATGACAGTACATGGCTAGTGGTGGGCCACAGGGAAACAAAAAAGTGCATAATGGTTAGGAAATAGAGAAAATTTTTCAAGAACCTGATGCTCCTGAATAAAAATATGCCTTTTAGCCTCTCTTACAGTGTTTCTATAAATTTTCCCTTTCACTTGTAAGCAGCTCTACATAACACAAAATTTAAATGTTGCACTGGAGTGAGTTAATGTGTTTGTCTCCTTACATTTAAGTAAAGTACTTATTTGAGTGGTTTTCATTACTTAACATGAGTGTTATAAAACAATATATACATGTAAATCAACTGAGAACTCTCCATGAGAGCTTCTCTAAGTGCAAAAAAATTATTATAGAATTCTACTGGGAAAAGAGAAAATGGAATTCCAAGAATTGTGCTTACTGCAGTAGAGCTAAGTCACTAGTAACTACTTATTATAAAGCTTATACCACAGTTTTAAAAAGCTAGTGACACTTTTTTAAACAGTCCCTTCATGAAAAAGGATGGTAACGACTCTGCTGGCTGTTCTGCCTCAAGAGGGAATTTTCCATCTGCCAGCAAAACCCTGAATCTATATCATTATTTGGATGTGTTTATAGAAGTATCAGAATACCCTTGGCACACTGAGAAACCAATAGGGCACATTTCAAGATCACAGATTTTTTCAGTTTAAATTCTGGGGTCATTTTCTTTTCCACATAAAAGAACTGTGTTTCAAGATCAGCTTCATTAGGGGGGTCTGCTGGGATTTGATGTTTTTATTTTCTTGCAGAAGAAAATTTATTTTTTGAAGAGGAGCACCATCCCCTCTCACATTAAATGAGCAAATATACAATTGTTCCCCCTAGTTTTAATTTGCATTTTATGATTACAACTAGATAAGAATTTTATGCATTGCATCATTATTTAGAAACAAGTTGCTCTTATATTTCCCACAATTTCTGAATAAAACCAAAGCTACTCTTATATTTTCTTGTTACTACTTCTAATAACATATATCAGTATTGATACAAAAATAAAGCCTCCTAAAATTTGTGTAACTGTCTTAAGAGATCCTCATCACTATTTAAAACTAAATTTATGTCTAAATTTTAACAGGACTTCTCCAGCCCTTAAAGCAAATCACAGCTGAGATGGGAGGGTTACAAAGCAGGAAATAAAGCCATGATTTCCTTCATTTAAAGCACATTTCATTGACAATGTATAGAACACAGAATCCATATTTGAGAGCAGTATTTATATATAACGAGAGAATAAATTTTTTTTGGAAGGGACCTTGGCATTCTCTTGCTCAGCTACTGCTCAAATGTGGCCAAATTCAGAGCCACATCAGGTCATGAGGCTCTATGCAGTTTTCTGATGTATATCTCCAAGGATGGAGAATCCTTGACATCTCTGGACAGCTTGTTCCAATGTTTCATTATGTTCATCATGCACATTTTTTCTCGTAATATTTCATCAGCCTTCCTTTTGCTGCAGCATGTGTCTGTTGTCTCTCATCCTTCTGCCGTGAACCTTTGAGCAGAGTCTGGCTCTATCTTCTCTACAGTCTCCATCTCATGGCTGTAGAGAGCAAGCTGGTGCCTTCTGAGCTCTATCCAGCCTGAGCAAGCCCAGCTCAGCCCCTCCTCATTTATCAAGTGTTCTCCTGCCCCTGACCACATTGCTGGCTCCTCACTGGACTCCCTGCATGTCTCTCCTACACACTGGGAGCCCAAACCAGACACATAGCTCCAGATGCTCTCCCACAGGTTAATTAAAGAGGAATGATCACTTCCCTCAACATGTTGGTGAGGTTCATATTAAATTCAGCCCAGAATCTAGTTAGGCAACTATTTTATGCTGGCTGGGAACACATAGAACTCATGAGGGTTTAGGAAGGTTTTTTTTACACTTTCCAGCACAGCAGGATTTTCCCATGTCCCTGTTGACAGCACACAACTGTAAAAGTTTTTCCATACCCTGGTGCTTTTGTTGAGGTCTCTGAGCTGCGCGTACTGGAGGAATGAAAACACAAAATGAAAGTATGATTTGGATTAAAAAAAGTACATCATTTAAGATCCAGTGTTGATGGAATAGGTCATTTATACTTATAACATAGGTCAGACTCAGAAATTTAAAAAAACAAAAAACCCTACTGAAAAAATGCAGCTCTAATGAAAAGTTGGTACTTCTAATAGTCAGCATATTGTTGCAAACAAAACTGAGTTGCTACACTCTTATCCTTTCCGTGCTGAACAGGATACCAGTTGTATTAATCCTGATAATTTATCTTTGTCAAGAATTGAAAAAAACCCCTCAAATTATTTCACAATAGGCCAACAAAAGCAAAGAGCACAACTATTATATTGTTTTTTGTTTGGATGGTGATATACAGCCTCACTGAAAAGTAATTGAAAAAATTATGAAAGTTAATTCTTTTACTTCAATGAGTTTAGCATCAGATCCTTAGAGGTACAACTTTTATGCATGTCCTAGTAATTAACATTATAGAGAAATAAAGAAATAGCTGTTAATCACACACAAAAAGACAGTGTTTTGAATTTTTTTTCTGTTGCAGAAAACAAATATACTCTCTAACACACTGTAATGAGCTGGCCATGCTAGTTTAAAATATCAGCTGTCTTTTTGTTCAACAAAGTATTAAAAAAAGAGTCTCCTGACACATATTCTATATCCCTTGAGGTCCAATTTTCCGACTAATAGACCTTTTTTTCTTCCCTTTCCCTTTAAAGACTCAGATTTTCAGGCCCTCTAGAGCATCCTACTGCATTTTTTAACCTTTAGAAACAAGCTGGAAGGCTGACAGACATTTTTTCATTTTCCTCTATTCTGCAAAAAAGCAAAAGCCTTTCAGGACCACAAATCTTGTAATTTAAAATTTATGATAAAAAATTAATATATTTAGAAATCTGTTAATTTATTAGTTTTCTTATTCACTTCAAAAACTGAAACCAGATTTCCAGTGCTTTCATACATTAAAAGTAAATTAAATTTCATAAATTAAAAGTAATTTTAGAAGTCTAACAGCATAAAAGAAGAATTCCACTAGGCATCCCATATTAAATACAACAACAATAACACTCTGAAATACATATAAAATAATGACAGTGTCTCCTGAGCAATTATATCCTACAGTGAATTTCATAGAGGTAAGCAAAGTTTTGCACACCATTTAACCCATAAAATCTTCTGTAGGGTTATGGTATCAGAGAGAATGTAGAAAAGTGCCAGTGAACCATCCATGCTGCAGAAGCAGTTTCAGCTCCAGCCCTGCTTTATCAGGAGAGTTTATCCTGTCCAACAGTCATGGAGGGAATGTCTGCAGTTGTGTATTCATCAGGAAAAAGAAGATCCTGGAAGCTTTGAAAACAACCCTCCAAGCATCATGACAGCACAGAGCGAGGGATGGGGTAGATGTGCTCTTGAAGTTTGATTCAGAAAGTGTGAATGTAAATTCCAACTTAGTGGCACCACACTTGGATTCTGGACTAGCAAACTCTTCCTTTTAAGCACATCACATGAACTGGAAATGTTCAGATCCAAGTGTAAAATCTTCTATTACGGTCTTTAACAGTACATTATATGAAGATGTGCTACATGGATCTTTTCATGCATTTGGCACTAAAATGAAACTTCTGCAAAACTCTATAGACCTTAAAGTACACTATCCAAAAGGGTGAAGACTCCACCTTGCCTGTAGCTCACACTTCTGACATAAGCTATATGTGGACAGATGCAAAACTCTGTCTGTAACTACAACTTTTCACTCAACACATGCACATTTAGAGTACACTGATTCACACTCAGAAATGCAGAACTGCAAATTTTCATTTGGAACTTACTTTGGTTGCTTCTGTGATAAGGATATAAGTTTGGAAATCTATATTTATTTCCACAAAAATGGACATTGGAAAACAGTTTGGACAGGAAAATTCCCATTCTTCTGGTCTATCTCAATATTAATTGTAAGGTTGCACATGAAAATGCACATTTAAGTTGTATACTAAAATGTATGGCATGTAACCATGGGAAATGATAGATAAAAAATACTCAGACAAGAGGAATGTAAGTTAAGCCCACTCTTTTTTCTGCAGTTTATAAACAAATACTTTTCCTTAAATGTTATTTTAGTATCCATCATCTGGAAAAGATTCTCAACTATTTAAAAATCAATTACAATTAAAAGTAAAAAACATTTCCTTATTCTAGCTTTGTTTACTTCTCTAACTGACAGATGATCAAACCTACCTTTTTTTTGAACAGTGACAAATTAATTAGACAGAAATAAGTTCTCCACATCTTTTTGAATGACTACTTTTGGATGACACAAATCATTACCTGAAAGTATCTTTTCCTCTTCTTTGCTTAAAAGTCTCAGTAACTAGGTTGATCTCATTCTACATAAATAATTTTTTATTCAGATTAGTCCCCTCTACTTCATATAGAAGTGAAGATTCAACCTATTCAACTCTTAGAATCAATGAGTAAAAGCAGGCATTGAAAACTGTAGTCCCATTCATTAGTAATATTACTTACTATAATACCTTTTACTAAATAAAATCTGTGTTCATCCAGTGCTATAAAAAGCCATCATTTCAACTACATATGTTGCAAAAAATTTGGACGGACAGCATACCTTGGCAAAATCCATGGACAGAATTCAAAATGTAAGGAGATTATAGTACCTTATCTCTTTGAACAGCATTGTTAATTAACTTCAAGCTTTGCACAACCTCCACGATTCACTACTTTCAGTAGAAATCTATTTCTGCTGCAAACCTTTCTCAAAACACAATGATGCCAAAGCAGAGTTTCTGAGCAACGACTTGTTGGCGTCTTAAGTAAGGCTTCCATTTTTCTAAAATGCAGCAAAATGGATTTTATCATCCTGTGCCTCACAATTTTCTCTTTTATGAAGAACCCCCCACCTGACCTTCAAATATAAAGCATGTTGACTGCTTGAAGTAAGGACAGTGAATTGAAGCAACTGGGTAAACCATAGTTCCTCACCTCCTTATATCATGGCATATTATACATCCACAGTCTTTCCCATTAACTTTATTTGCTTTATTTCTTGTCTAAAGAAACAACATGAGTCTCTCATCAGCCTGCCTTACATTTCTTTGTTTAAGGATCAAATCCTACAAACATCAGTCTTCAAGCAAATTAGAAAAATGGAATAATTTTCCTTTAATGAAAACATGGATTACACTAATGCTAGTATTAAATATCTTTACTACACACTTTTTAGTGTCTTTTAGTTTAATTATATAGAGCTTAACAAGAAAAACACAATCATAGATGACTAAAATATGTAATGCCTTTGCTTGAAGTATACCACTCATTTGACTGAAAGATTAACTATAGGTATTTGAAATGAGTAGTCATTATGCTACTCTTTCAGTATACTACTTTTACTATATATTACGTGCACTATTTAGGAGAATTTAATTTGTATTGTTTCTTTCATTAAGGGGAAGCTGCCACTAAAACAAGCCTTTTTTCAAAATAGTTGTCTTTTTCGAGTTTTATTGTCCCATAATTAACCAGTGTATGTGCTATTCACACAAGAGTGCCAATTCATTGCAATCAGCTCCAAGCAAAGTTCAAGTGAGGGCTAACGATGTCTTAAACTTTTATGGAGGAGAAATATGGCAAAGTTACTGGCTGTGATCCTGTGATACAATCAGATTGAAGTGAACTTAACCAAAATGCCCTCAGAGATGGAGCTTCAACAGCATTACATGCTGCTGTGAAAGAAAGGACAACCTAAGGCCACTTATTTTCACCTGGGTGCATTGGAAGACGGCCTGTTACATGCACTGCTAGGATGTGGGATTTCTCTGCTTTTAAAATGTCTGCTTTGACATTGCACTTTGCTATTAGAAATGTGGCTCTCTGCTTTGAATGAAATATGAAATAGAAACAAACCCCAAAACCAGTAAGGGTTTGGTAACACAACAGGATGAGCTGTTTTAAGTGTTCTAAATTCTGGGTGAGCAGCTAGAGATGCTTTATAATAAAACAGCTTTCTTGAAGCTGTTCCATCATCTCTGTAATGATGAATTTTTATAAGGGAAGTATTTGGCTCTGTTTAGATGGTATTTTACACCTAAAGTCAAAAAACTGATTTAAAAATCCCAGGTCAATCTATGAGGATGGAACTTCCATTAAATCTTACTGAGATCCCTGTAAAGATGCAATAAACTCTCCAAATAAACCATGATGCAGTGTGGTGACTTTCAATGACTTTTAAATTACAACCACAGGAAAAATATCCCTATAATCTTCTATGGAATGTACAGATCAGGGGAGGTAAGCACTACTTTTGGATTTCCAACTTAGATCATATCTGGCGTGACTTTTCGGATTAGTCAAGTACCCACACGTCCAACTCCATCAGCTCACAGATTGCTGCAGACACTCCACACATTAGAAAGCAGGGTAGGTTTTTTGGGGGGTTTTTTTGAGAAACCTAAAAATTCTTTTGTCAGTTTTGAAAATTCTCCATGCTAATCTCACCTAATAATCCAGTGATAGATTTACAAGAAGAATGAAATATTTCATGACATTCATTTCCATGTATTAAGTGATATTAAGATGATCATTAGAGAAGAGGGAGACAGATAACAGAACTGCAGTCTATATATAGACATTGGTTCTTCCATTTCATCAGAGAATATATTAAATGTCACATTCTGTTGCACAGCCAATTAGAGAGGTAAGCATGACAAAAAAGAGTTTTCCTGCTGGTTTTGTTACCAGCACAGCATGGTATCAAAAAAAGAGACAGGGCTACCCAGCCAGGAACAGACTGCAGTAGTACTAAAATATTTTAGACTTGAACTAAGAAAAAATGCAAATACAAAGCAGTTCATTTTAAAACATATATATTATTAACTGAAATTCTGAAGAGCAGATAATTTGATCTCATATTTAAGTAAAAGGCATCTGCAGAGGGAAGCAAACTAGGGATTTTGCCTGCCAGAATAATATGCTAAAGTGAGGTATAAGTAAGAAAACTGAATAATGCTAAACCAAGTATTTGACAATATAAAATTTTAAAACCAAAATTATTCTGAAAAACACTAAAAGATAATGTGTAAACAAGTCTTCTTTGGCCCTCAACCTTTCCAAAAGACATAATAACTATTTTAACCTAATGCCCTGTGCAGATGACACTGGAATTATCACTTACATCCATTCTGTTTTAAGGATATTTTAATTAATGAAGCAGTATGTAATTCTACTTAGTAAATATAATCATCATTAATCAAGATGAAATTACCATGTTCATCAACTAGAAGGTAAAGCAAGACAATTTTCTCAAAAATAGTTTAAAATACTGGGGAAAAAAGGAAGCATAAGAAAACAAGCAAAATGAATCCCATGAGACATCAGCATATTTTCTGTAAAATGTCTTAGGATGGAGTCTCAATAAAATATATACATTTTTTTCTTCCACTATTTCTAGTTTAAGCAAAGAGAAAGAATGTCAATATCTTCCTTAAAATAAATCAGATTTCTTTTTTATGAGGAGGAAGATGATGAGAAAAAAACAACAGAATCTTATAACAGGGAATCCTAAACTCAGTTTAGAACTGAACTGAATGGAAATTTAGCATCAAAAAGTTTTGCGCAGGCAGGGCAAATCTTTTATATTGAACAATGCTAAATCTAGAAGGCAGGTAATTACTTTAGAGCTGTATAATACAAAATTACTTTAACTGCTACTGAGTAGCTAAAATTTAGGCTTCTTTCTCCTAAAACGTGTATTTCCATATTTTTTCTGTGTTTTCAAAGGTAAGTGATGCAGTGATGCAGTTTTGCTGACAAAACAATTGCATTAATGAGCTGTTCTTTTTGTTAAGACAACTGAGGAGCCTTTGATACACCGAGAGTAGCAGCATGTAGGGCTCTCAAAAAGTTATTAAAGAAGTAACATAAGACAAGGTGTGAAACAGGGTCGTCTTCTTCCTGGCAACCTGGAGCTTACTATGCAATTCTTTTATTCTCATGAAGTTTATATTTCAACTATTGGCTTGCCTAGTCTTACAGCACAAGCAACAGAAAGATAGAGAGATCTGCTTCAAATAGCAGAGAAAACAGTAAATACTTTTTCTTTTCTCCTCAATTAGTTATCTAAACATTTCATCCAATAACTGTGTTTATGGGATAAAGTAGCTGAAGTGACAACTACACGTATTGCAGCCTATCATCTCTCCTGTGTTCCTTGTTGAAAGGATTTAATACACATTAAAGATCATGAGGCTTTCAACTTGAAAAAATCAGTGTTTCTCATACCTTTTGTTTGATGATCATGTCGTTGATGTCATCAAGATCACCTACTTTCACTCTCTGAGATTTTATCTCTCGATCCAGTCGAGAAAGCCAGTCAGTGAGTTCTGCCCATGCCTTATTGAAGTCAGCCAAGGCTGGAACCTCCAAAAGCACAGAAGATGGCATTTCTGGTTTGAAGGTGGTGGTTTCCTTGGTTACCCTGGTTTGTGTATCCACAGCAACAGTTTCACCAGGAGGTACTGAAAAAAAAAATAAAAATCTAAAATTACTGAATAAATGAACTATGATAAATGTTTATTTCAGTATTCCAGAATTTATCCCATAGAAAGGGTTAAGATAGAAATAAGCCTATTTCTTGATATTATCTCTACTGAAAATATGAAAATCAAAACTAAGAGAAAATATGAATTCATTATTTTTTCCACAGTATTTTTTATAATATCTGCTTAATATCAAGCATTCTCAGCGTATTCAAATTCCATCCTTAGAAGACCAGTTGGACCTAGTAACACTAGCAAAGTCCACAGGATAATAAGAACACCTTGTCAAAGGTCACTGAAGCATGAATAACTTTTCAAAAATCTAGTAGTGTAGTCAGATCTCTGTATGCCAGAAGACAGACTGGAAAAAGTTGGTTGCACTATGCAACACACCATAGCATGACCATGTATTTAGAAACAAGTTTCCTCCACTGTGTCAAAGTCTCTCTGTAGCTGTGAAATTGTCTGACCAAAAATCGTTTCACTTACTGTTATCACCAAGTGCTTCCCATAGGCTCTGTGGCCAATATGGAAGCTCGTACAACAAGAAATTCAGCCCTCACTAATTGTTTGCTCTTCTACCTTGTAACTTAAAAATATTATGTGCTAATATTTGAGTATTTGGGGATAATTTTTATTTTTGGAGAAAACAGACACATCTTCTTAGTGTCTTTTCCTGATTTATTAGCTATGGGTTTTAAATACTCTGTAAATTATTCATTGCTTGGAATCCAAACTGAAGCACAGTTTCTGTCTTTGCAGCAAAAAGGATGAGAGGTGCCATAGACAGAAACCATTGGAGAGAGAAGTATGGGACATAAAATCATTCAGAAGTTCAAGACTGATCTTTTCTCCTTGATTTTTTCTATTTACAAAGAGATGCCTATGAACTGTTGGGCTATTTTTGCCCTTCAGTTAATGATGCAAAAGCAATTCCTCGTGCACAATATTATTGCAGATAAGGCTACACTAAATTATATTTTGTTACTTTTTTCTCATTTTCAAAAAAGATAAACCAAAGAAGAAAAGTTAAAACAGACAAAACAGAAGAACACATGGCATTGCTTCACTGGGGTTCTACAGTATTAGAAAAGAAACTAAATACCTACATTTAGGAATCTCTATCTGAATCAGCTGTTAAAACAGCAATAACTAAACCAGGAAGGCTGAAATAAAAGCTCTGTGGAAAGTGTTCTACATTTTCTAGCACTGAACCACCAAATATTAATTTTTAAAGGAACAAAAATGGGGCTTTTTGCATATTTCCCAGTCTTCTTACAGAGTAGAGAAAATCAGTTTCCTGTTCTCTTCCTGTGAGATTGCTTGTCTTTAACAAAAGCAAACCAAAACACCGTAACAATGTAACCCCATGCACAGTAAGTTTTTTGTTTTGTTTTGTTTCTTGCTATTACTTCTGAGAGTCTAATGATTTTCCATTAACATTCATGCCATTACAGCAAAGTCTGTTTGAAGCATGAAAACAGGTAGTAGGTCAGGGTTCAACAATTCGTCCATAAAGCCAAGGCCTCGTATTTCCTCTGTGACTTCAGATATTCTTAGACAAAAGGGAAACAGTTGCCTAATTTGGTATTCACATAGGTTAAACAGAAGTTGTCTCATCTCAGAGGAAATTTTTCTCCTCATCAGTATTCAGGTAAATCGAAGAACAATTTTCTAAACTGGGACATCCATCAGTAGACTTACTGTGTCTGAGAAGACTGCCTGGCATCTCTTTGCATCCCACGTATTTTGGCCTGAATACACAATCAAAAGTTCACCAATTTATTTATTTATTTATTTTATCTATTTATTTGTTTTTCCCCCAGTGCCATTTCAGAAAAGGGTGTTTCTAATCTTCTAATGTTTATGGGTTTACCGATCTGGATTTTGGCTTATGGGTTTTGGGGTTTTTTTGTTCATTGGGCTGGTATTTGAGTGGTTTTGTTTGATTATTTTTGAGGTTTTTTCCTTGATGTAGTACTTTTGCATCAAGAAACTTAAACTATTACAAAAAAGATTGTAAGGCACTAGCACAAGTGCAACAGTCCAGTATAATATCTTCTCTAAAAACTTCAAGATCTACCACTATCTACCAACATCTTCTAAGGATGGCAATAATCTGTTCCACTTTGACTGACCATTAGAATATTTGAGTTATCAAATTATTTATAAATATTACCTTTAGAAAGTGTTTGTAAAGTGTTTCACTTCTGACACTTATCTCCCCTCAGAACAAAAATGTCACTTAGAACAGTATCAATCCCTTATTTCTCTTTGCTTATGCTTGCATAGATATGACACAGTTCATTTAACAGAACTGTATAAATGAGGGACTACAAATAATAGACAAATACAAATCAACATTAATAACACAATATGAGATTTTTTCAGATCTCATTCTGAAAAAATTTACCCAGAACTGCACTGACAGTTTCTGTGACTCAAAGGGGACAGTTTGTTGCTTTTGTTCTCTGGACAATTCATTTATAAATGCAGAACTTGAATAATTTAATTTTTTTTTTTAATGTCTGAGTAATAAACTCTATCCCAATGAAGCAGGTCATAAAAACAATAAAGGACTTCATCTTTCAACTTATTTAAAGGTTATAGTGGTTCACATCTGTGATATGATAAACTTGAAAACCAAAAGGACAATTAGAATTTAAGACATTAAATGACACAAATATATAGTTTTTAAGATGATTTCTCATTAGCACTTTGTCCTCTTTAACAAAGAGGGAAACAACACAGAACAATAATAGGAGAAAAATAAAACACAGAATAATAGGTGTGATTTTTAACTTGTTCTTGAACTTTGAAGTACACTGATGAAATTGAGAGTATATTGGTAATTTTTGCATCTTAAAATTAATCTGTAATCTTAAACTTAAAGAGTTTGAATAATTGGAACGTGTCATGAAATTGAAATTCAGATATTGAATGTGAACCCAAGTAAAACAGAATGAAGCCAGTTGCAAAGAAAGAATTCCTCCCCCCCCCCGCGCTTTACTCTACTCTTTTCAATGTTGTGTTTCAAGAGAGGGTCAAACTGACAAGTCAAAACAAATAAAACTCCTTATTTAGGTACTGAACAGGAACAGAACAAACAGGAAGAATGACAATGCTTTCAAAAGCTTCAAAGCCCTTCAAACACCCCCTTTCAAGCCACAGTCTTTAAGCAGAGCTGCCTCAGTTCACAGGAACGTTCCTAACCATCCTTCTGAATGTTCTAGCGGTGGTGAAGTTGTAACTATGTAAGGTAACTGCATCTACTAGCTCAGAGCTTTTTGACAAAGGAGAAATAACACAGTAACTGGATGTGGATTTCAATTCAATTCAATTTGCACGTCTAGCCTGGGTTTAAGTTCCATTGTTAGCAGCACCAATTAAGGAAGACGCCAGCCTTAAATCCTCCCTGCAATGAATAGCAGTAACATACACCCACTAAACTTCGTTCTTGTTTTAGTCAAGGAAACTCAGTTGTATTTTACTCACTCTGAGAAAGCAGAGAAAGAAAACCTGTACCGTGTGGTATACACTCACATGACATCACGCAGTGAATTTGCTATTTTAACGCAGGCAACACTGACCTCTTTAGTGGTTGAACAAGTGAGTATTCCCCTCTGTGGGCAAACGAGTAGTTCACTGGCTGGGACATTGCACACCAGGCAGGTTTGCCTTATTTAATGGGAAATCTCAGCATCATTTTGCCAGCACTTTATCCTTGTGAGCTTGACTTGGAATAACTTCTCCACAACACTACACAAGTGAAATGTCGTCAGCTACTAAAATGCATTTTGCCTTTTAAAATTTTTTTCTTATGCTGTGGCATTGCAACCAGTTTTCTACAGGGTTAGAGCATCCATGATTGTATTCTTAAACTCCAGGTAGACTTCATGGAGAGAGATCTGGAGAGACAGTTCTGAGACTGATTTATTTAGACTTGTTCCAGTGATAAATGAATAGTCTCATCTCTGTCTGTCCTTGAACATCAAGGAAATAAAGTTAAGAGTACATTAAGTTCTCCCATTCAGTACAACCCTTCCCTGCAAGGTGCTCACTGCCAGTGACACTTTTTGCAGAGGAGCTACAGCTACCTGCCAGTTGTTCCAGGTCATAAAGGTGTTCTGAAAGGAAAATAATAGTGACCAACAGAGCTCTGATTAAATATTATGAATAATATAAAATTATTACCTCCAGAAAAGCCCAGCAGCTTTGAAGTTTGAAAGCAAGGAATGCTTTTTTCTGGTGGTCTGAACTCAAAATCAAGTTTTTATGTTGATCAAAAATTATTGCCAACAAAATTCCACCCACAGCTCTAAATGTAGAAAATATGCATCCTTAGAGCATTGTATCTCAAAGCTAACATTTCCTTAAACATTTTAATCAGCTTTTAAAGACAAAAATCATGTTTCAAAGTGAGTCTTTTCTATTCTAATACAACACCAATGTTTGATTTTCTTAGCCTTGAGTATTTAATAAACAACAATTCCTAGAAAAAGACTTGGTAACTTCATACATAGTAATTTTTATCAACTATAAATGGGTAAAAGTTTTACACCTAATTTCATGAACACTTAGGGAACATTCACATTATGTGTTACTGTTATCAGTTTAAAATTCAAGTTAAATGCCTAGACTACTTTTTAATTTCAGAAGCTCTTTACAACTATTAATAAGTCATTATGGGTTATATATAATTTTAATTCTTACAGGTAAAAGAAAAGAAGCTCATAGTTTATGGGATTCTTAATTAAGGTTTAGATCTAAAATACTCTGTGCAGTGGGATGAATGGGCTGAAACTAAAGACCCCTTAGAGGTTCAAAAGAAAGAAGAAAGTCAAGGTTAAAACGCTTCGGAGAAAAGGGAAAGATTTACAAGTGAATGTGTACTGCTATAGTTGAAAAATAACTACAAAAGTTATGGTTTCTAAAATGTTACTGTTACTATTACTATATTTTTAAACAGCATCAGAACTTTAAATTTAGTAGGAAGATAAGTGTCAGCTTTCTCAGACTTTTCTTTCTTTGTCATAGGATAGATCTGGTAGAATTTTCTTACCATGCTCCTTTTTATATCTAGGAGTGTGACTAAGCTGTTTATGGTACAATGCATTTTTCCAAGTTCCTGCAAACACAACGGCAAGATGTTTGGATATGTCCTTCACTCAATGTAAAGAAAAACTATTCTATCACACACACTGAATTGCAACAGGAATAAGAACACAGAAAATAGGTAGAGTCCACTAAACACTAATAACTTCAGTAATATAAACCACATAAGTTGGCTTATGTGCATCATAAAGTAAATAAACTTTAAAGCGTAGTTAAATTAGTGCCATAAAGCAAAAAGTTCACATTGTGATCTCTTGCTGCAAAGAGCTTCTGCAAATACTTTTTGTGTATGCAAGATATCTAGAAGTGGAATGTTAACAGTTCCCTTGGTCATAAGAGGTACTTCAAGGTAAATTCCATGTACAGAAGTTAGAGTTTTAAAAATTGCCTTCTGTAGAAGAGAATCAGTTTGGAGAACATTTCAGCAAATCAGACACATATGAAATAGTCCATGGGGCTCTGATGGGATGCACCTGTTGAGTGCTGGGGGATCTGGCAGCAACCATTGCAAGGATTCTGTTTACAAACTTTGATGGATCATGGCAAAAGGAAGACGTGTCTGAAGGCTGGAGGAAAACACGTCCCGTCTGTCTTCAGAAAGGAGGATCCAGGGAATGACAGCTTCACCTCAAACCCTGGGAAAGCAATGGAGCTGTCGGCATCACGGGCTGCATTAGGAGGATCACTGCCAACAGGTGGCCAGAGCTGATCCTTCCCCTCTGCTCAGCGCCTGGAAAACTGTATCCAGTTCTTGGATCCCTAGCACAAGACAGCTATAGAGCTACTGAAGAGAGACCAGTAAATGGCCACAATAATTAAGGGACTGAAACCTCTCTTATATGAGGAAAAGCTTGAGAAAGCAGAAACTGTTCAGCCTAGAGAAGACTTGGGGGGACCTCATGAACACGTATAAATATCTGAAAGGAGAATACACAGAAGGTGGAACCACATTTCTTTCCAGCAGTGCTCACCAGTGACAAGAAAATGGGCACAACTGAAACACAGGAGGCTCCCCTGAATATCACAAAACACTCTTTGAGTTAGTCCTGCAATGGGTTAAACCAGAGAGCTTGCAGAACCTCCACTTTTGGAGATTCTGTGGCTTTTGAAAAGCCACAGAAACATCATCCTGGGAAGTGTCCTCTACCTGAGGAGCGGGTTGAACCAGATTACCTCCAGAGGTACCTTCCAATTTCAGTCTTTCTGTGGTCCTGTACAGCTATGTTCCCAAACACTCTCTAAAAATCAAATTGGAAATAGTGTAACAACTGAGAATTCTTTGGGAAGGAAGCAACTAAGAAAGAAGATAATACATGGGAATAATCCTGGCATGGCGTATATAAAAAATTCAATTGATTGCTCTACATGTAGTGGAAAAAACTTTAAAACTGCAGCATTTGATTCTAATTAGACTATGACTCGACCAGGAACATGTAGTACGAAACCAACTGAAGATTGTAAAATATATCTGTAAACAGAGGTAGCATTAATCTGCTTGGACCTATTGTTCCATTCAAACCTTTCTGAAAGATAAACTACTCTAAAGTTCAGTCTCCTTTTAGTAATATAGCATTGTCATGGCATTCTCCAAGAACCTTTCCTTAGGCAAAGTTCAGCATGATTGATGGGGCCACTAAAAATTGAAAAGCAAAAGGCTGTGGTATGAATGGATCACTTTTAGTGAGTGTGAGAATTAAGCAGACAGAAGCTAAAGAAAGGTAGCCCAAGAACCTTTCATATACTTTTTTAAAAAGCAGTATTATTTATACCCCTACACAAGGCATTTATTTTTTTTCCAAAGGATAAGATTCTTTTTCAGTGAGCAGTTGTTACAAAAGGGTTTCATGAAAATGAATGTTTTGTACTACAGAAGTTGTGGTGCTGTAAAATCAAATTCTGTCACATACTTGCCTTATAAAAAATGTTGTGACAACATCTGTCACAAATGATGCAAGCACTTCTCAGTATTTCTTTTGTCAGTAAAAGTAACAAGTTCCTTGATTTAGTATGCAGCTTTCAATTGGATGACAATCTACATGACAACAACTTACATTTCCAGTGTACTGCTATTGGCACGTAACTCAATTTTTGCAATTAATTCTTTGATATAAGAAAAAACCCCATACTGCCATCACTTCCAACCTGTACAGTCTCATAAAAATCACCTCTTTTAATTTTTGTAAGATCTATATATTGATTTAACAGGCATAAATCTTATTCAAGGGGAACTCTGAGAAAAGGGTGTAAAAAATGGTACACAGATACAAAATAACAACAAGCTGACTTCTAGTTTCATTGCAGTTAAAAAAAGATATCGTAACCAGTTTTAAGAAACTGTGAAATAATCAGAGCTCAGTTATTAGCTAACTTAATAGAATTAAAGAATCCATGCAAAAATGTTGAAGTCTACCCTTATTCTTCAAGTGAAAAATTTTGCAGGATTAAAACCAGCTGTTCAAAGGCAACGTCACTGCTGTCACTTTGTTTTGACAAAGGAATTACTGAAACCACTACAAGCACCTTCTGTTCTTTCATCATAATTGTAAAAATATCTTGCCAGGCACTTCTTTGTGAAATCCTTGTCAATTTTTCTCATATTATGCTTACATTTCGGGTCAAACTAACCTCTATTTTAGTTTCACCCTGTCATTGCCTTTGGGAACTTAAGTATGGTCTGACCACCAATCTACTGTTAAAAAAAGCATCAGTAATGCAAATCTCTTCTTGCCTATCTCCATCACTGCATGGCCCCTGCTACTCCACACTGATACAAAGACAGTAGTCTGATATTCCAGTGATAAACCTCATATATATCAGACTGAAGAATTTTACAGCTGGAATAGAAGAGGTTTTCATCTGGCATCTTTTCCTCTTTTTAGCCTTCTATGGTTCAAGGAGCAGGTACTTCTGTCATCGTCTCATGTCCTCTGACTCGGGCAGAAACCTTTAAAAGCAATTATGAGCTTCATTCCTCATTCTCTGTAGCCTCCACTTTGCTCACACTCTTTGGCTGCCTATTTCTCTGCAGAGCAGACCTAACTCTGAGACAGCCCCATTCACAACAGAAATATGAGGAAGGATGTCAAAGACTGAGGTAGGGCATGACCAGGATGTCCCTGCGCACTGCTCCATTCACAAGGAGAAGCTGGCTTGCTTTGCTCTTTTAAAGAGAGAAGTCAACAAAGAACAGACAGGTCAAGGGGATGGTGTGCAGAATGACCGATCCTTTTCCACTATTCTAGCAAGCTAAAGAGATTTTCACACAATGTAATTGTCAATAGGCCTAATTACTATACAAAAAGAAGCAGAATGGAATGATTACTGCTATTTACAGGCTGATGCTATCTGGATAGTCAAATATCACAGTAATTTGGGTTATTGTAACAAAAAAAGGTTGGGGGGAGAGAGAGAGATGTTTAAAACACTTTTAAAAAAGAGTGATTTAAAGATGAAAAGCTAGAAACTTAGGCAGAAAAACTGAAAAAGGGCATTAACTGGCATTTGATTATGGATACCCTTTTGCTAGGAACTCTACTCCCATTTTCCATATCTTCCAGAATAAACTAATCTAAATTTCTGATTCTATCTGTGTTTTAAAAAATTATAGTTGCCAGATATTTTGAAAATTACCAACACTGGTTTGTGCTACCAAGATTATTGGAACCACATAAAAAAGTCCAACCACAACTGTAACTTAGTTCTGTGCTCTCATTTGATACTGGTTATCAATATTAGTCTGAAGAATTCTACAGTATGCTATCATTTACATTTCATAGGACTTAACCAAAATAAATCTGGCATATCCTGCTGCTACTAACTATTGATCAAGACATTAAATGAAAGAAAACAAGCTGCAAAGCTTGCTCCTCAGAAGAAAATATCAGATCGTATTTTAAAAATTGCATAGGTGAATGTGGTCCTCTGGAAGACTAATGATAGCATTAATCTTATTTACATCATAAATCTTGACAGCTGTGCTTCAACAACTTGTTACAGAATAGAAAAAGTAGAGCTTGGTTCCATATTGTCTTTAATAACAGCAAAGCAGCCAACTCCTGTCTTGACTTTCTGATTTATATCTCATCATAGGTATGAGTGCAATAAAAGTTCTTTGTAACCCAGAATGAGTTATATTTAATCAGCTGAGCTCTGAAAAAAAACAAGTAGAAGTTCACATTCCTTTTGTAAACTGCACTGTCACACCTGTTTATTACAGATCTTTCAAAGAGGAACCTACTGCCAGATCCCTGAAACAGGATGTTAAATATAAAGGTGTAACCTTTGGTTTTATTTAAATTGGGCATTTGCAGCTTAAGTGTATTTTTCATATATTTTTCACCTGTCAGAAAAAAACAGAAGCAAATCCTCAAATCAAGATATTTTATAAAGATCAAAATAGAGACTCTGAGAATAACAGAGATTTGTGTTTCTAAACTTGCTTATTATGTTTTTATTCATGCAGCTCGGAAGGCAGAGTGTCAGCTTTTTATATAGATGCTTTTCATTACTTCTCCCTGTTGGTGTTACAGCACATGCTGTGAATGACCTCCAGAGATTCCTGAAGCTATATGCAGAGAGAAAATTGAATCTGAAAGCTTTATTAGACAAGTTTGTCTTCAGCTTGTGTCTGATGTCAGCTGTATTGAAAAATAGAACTGCTTGTGAAACTGGGTCCTGACCTTGAAAAATCTCCAATCAAGTGGTAACAGATTCAGTTTTGTGCCATATTGTTATTTCCTGGATGTGTCACACGTGTGAAAAGTAAAAAAGCTTCTTAATGGAAATCAGATGGAATGATTAGACACCTCTTTCCTGAATATAAAGGGGAAAACAGATACATGGCAATTTACTCGTAATAAGGCCATCTCAGGCTGGCATCTCTGAACCTCTTTATTACATGAGTCTGTAAAGTAAAATGACTCACCCCAAATCTACTAAAATTATTTATATAAACCATTATTTATTCCTTCATTGAAAAGAAAAGGTAAAGACAGTAATCTATTCCTTTACTAATCCACTTTATACAAGCATGAGCAACCTTTGTTAGGCCAGCTGACTAAAGGACGAGTCTACTGTTACTGGTCTCTAATGATTTAAGAGCTCAAGGTATTCTCTGTGATACCTCCCAGTTGCATTTTTACCTATTCAGTTTCCCTCTTGCATTTTATCTTTGTAAAGCCTTTCATAGCATTAAAACAAATTATAGCTAATATTAAAAGTAGATATTTCCTTTAGAATCAACATGAGCAAGTATCAGAAACTATATGGTTCAAGACACATAATCATTATTGGAAATAGTATTTATCTCTACTACAACTCATGAGAGTGATCTTCTGTACTGATGTCCTATAACCAAAGTGAACCAAAGTGGACTACTGGCAGTAGCACTGCCTTCTAATTCAGTGTGGAACTACCTGTCCCAACGGTTGCATGCTGTGGATTTTTAGCTGTTCAGCTCTCTGGAGAAAGGTTCTAAAAAATTAAGTATCTACCATATCACCCATGAAAGCTTTTTAATAGCTGACAGCAAACTTCCTTTAAACAGTGAAGTGCAAGTTTAATATCAACATTTAATATCAACACATCCATAGATCATTCAGTTTTTCCCAAAGAATTATTTTAATATTCTTGGTCTCAATTATACTATGCCAGCTGCTATAAAAAATAAAGACACTAAAATATCTGATTTTACATTTGTTTTTGATTTACCCTTTGAATACACATATTGTAATATTGTCAGAAGCCCAAGGAGTTTTAAGACTAGCTTTTGGAAATTCTGAGAAACAGCACTGAAATACAGCATATGTGTTCACTCAAACAATGAGCATAATACATAAACAATGACTGCTTCAGAGAACATTAGCTCTGAAATACGACAAAAAAGAAAGTGTATCTATTGTGCATTTTTTGCCCAAAGCTAGTTGTTGTCATTTTGTTTCTTACATTTTTGTCATTGTCTCCCGATTTTCTCTTAAATACAAATGGTTTGTTTGTTTTTAAAGAGGCAGTGGAACAGTACATAATCCAGCTCTACAGTCCATGGAAATGAATATATTTCAATGGTTATCATTTCCTAAACAAAGACTCCTTCATCTCCACTAAAAATATTAAACCAAATATAATGTCAGATATTTAACAGGGAAGTCTCCATAATGCAGGATACTGCTATGTCCAGCTGTACATCCTCCTATCTTTGAAATAACCAGTACGGAATAATAAAAACCCTCAACTATGCATTTTGAAAACAAAAGAAAATTCTAGATGCATACAATACATGCACTAGCACTACAGAAGCACTTTCAACCTCTGAGGTAGGTAGATTTTAGTTTTAAAGCTTAAGTTATTTCATCAAGTTATGTGTTTTCACATACACGCTTTTGTTTAGTGCTGTTTCCTCAAAAACCTACGGACTCATGAATGGTATATTTTTCGTAGCACCAGTAGTTGTTTCTTATGTTATATCCTGCAAGCAGTGAATATGAATTCCAGCTCCATTAAGCCACAGTGGTGCATACACAGAGTAACTGATATTTTTCAAGAACTGTTGTATAATGATCTTACAAGCCTGGAACAAAGCAGAATGCCTAGTCCAGGTGAGGACTTGCTTCACAGAGACATAAAAAACAAACTGTATTTCCCAAACAGAAGGAGATATGCTATACTCCTTCAAGTAAAATACCAAAGGATAAGCAAATGAAATTCTGTTGTCACTACTTTCCCCGTATTCACAAATATCACTGTTTTAATTCAAACCCCAAGACTCGAGGTGTTATAGACTCTGGATGTGACTGACTGATGTGAATATTTTTCCCTATACCCAGCTGAATACATGGACTAATAAGTGATGGATTCTCTCCACCACTATTGCTGCTGGGACTTACTGCAGCTCACAGTCCTCACATTACAACTCGAGTCTAATGGACTCAGCATGATGACCTCACTCCTCTCCCATTCTTCCTCATCCATTCTAAATCCTGAAAAGCCTTCTTCCCCTGGACAGGACAGCCCAGTCTTTGGCTCTGTGTCTGCAGTGTCTCACTCCTACTCCTAAAGCAACTTATACTGAAAGCACAGAAGAGCATTGATTGTAGGCACTTGAAGAAAGATGGTGAGCTGATGCGGAGCTCTGGTGATGCAGTATTAGCTTTCCTCAAATTATTTGTAGTAAGTGCACAACACCTAACAGTGCATATAAAGCCTTTCTGTCAAATGCAGCCCTGCTACAATCTATTAAACACAACCAATCATTTTTCTCTTTATCTTTTTTTCAGACATCCTACAAATGACACTCCAAAATGAGATTGATAACTTTTAAAGTTTAAAGGGACAAATTCTACCTAATTTCAGAAGAAATTCAACCATTGTACTTGATTATACTTCTCACTCAACTTTTTTCTTCATTTCGCATTTTTTTGTTTCACTTGATTAGGCATTTCATACCAAAAGAAGAGACAAAAAAAGGACAAAAACTTGTGTAAGCAGTCAAAAGAAAAAAAGAAATTGCTTGTACACAAAGAACTGTTCACTGAATAAGTTAAACTGCAAGAGTATTAAGAAAGTATATCACTCAGTTTTATTAGACAAATATGTAAAATGTATTAAGTTGATTAAGTACTTTCAGCTTGTAACTTCAAGTACAACATAACTGAAAATAAATACACATCCTTTTAAAGAAATTGTATTTTCAAGGTAGCTCTAAATAAAAGTGGCCAAAATTGTCCCCTGGCATCTTACTGGAATGAAGGGAAATTACGAAAAACATCTTCCTTCAGATCAAGTCAGGAGTGCCTCCCACTCCACAATGCATTCAGAGGGGTTTACAAAGCAGTGTAAACTTTACCTTAACTTAATAAGTAAATACAGTGATAGCACTTCAGTACAAAAGAAGAAAAAGCAGTCATATGAATGATAACAATGCTATTAAAAACTCCCCCTCCTGGAAAAGCACATTCCAGAACTCCATTTCTCTCTCTTTAAAATGTTTTCAAACTGCTGGCTAAGCAATGCATCAAGGTATTTGGATAGAGACATTCACACCATTTCACATTATCCTGTCAAGTACAGATAGCAAGTGTGATTTTCTTCCTGATTCATCTTATCTTGGAAGTCAATCTTCGCTAAGGTTTTAGGCATACCCTTCAGCTAAGTACATTTTTTGAGCTGGAGAAGTAATTCTTGTTCCTTATGCCTGGGGGCACACTGGACTGGTAGAATATTAAAAACTATTTTTTTAATTCTTCTTCTGCCGAAGAAACTATAATATGCAGACCTAGAAATAATTATAACCAGGGTGCTTTACCTCTGTAACAGCCACTAGATGGAATTTATTAAGATTCTCTGTCTGAGTTCCTGTAACCAGACCAGATCAAATGATACCTGACAGGGCAGTAGAGATGAGCCAGTTACATCTTCATTCCCTGGTCTCAAATACATGTGTCAACATTATTCAATCCTGATGTCCCTAAAAGTCCCTATAGGATCAGGAAGTGAATAATTGTCAATGGAAGATACTGACATTGCTTCACAAAACCCTTACAAAATTTTGTGTATCTTTCTTTATAAATGACTTTTAATGAGATTGTTTCATTTTTGGGAGGCTTGGTTAATGCTAGCTCTCCCACAGCCAGTTTGAGTCCCTATGGTTCATAAGAGTCATCAGCACAGAGTAAATAATGCCATAAAAATATCTATAACATAAGTGGCTAAAATAACTGCAGAACTTATACCACAGAATTACTAGACCCATGACATTAAATTTCTCCCTTCCTCTCCTCCCATTCTTTTAAATGAAATACAAAAATACCTTAGTAACAGATATCTTTTCCTACCTATGTAAAAAACCTGCTTTCCTGGCCTGCAGAAGAAAAGGCTCAGGGGCATCATATCCATGTGTTTAGATATCTGATTGGAGGAGTAAAGACAGATCCAGACTGTCTTCAGGGAAGCCCAGAGACAGGATGAGAAGCACCATGCAAAAGTTGAAATACTAGAAATTCTATTTGAATAGAAAAAGGAAATTTTTTCACTGTCAGAGTTGCTCGACACTGGAAAAAGTTGCCCAGGGAGGTTGTAGAGTCTCCATCCTTGGAGATATTAGAAACCTGACTGGACATGACCCTGAGCAACCTGCACTAATCGACTGTGCTTTGAGCAAAAGGAATAGGTGTCTCCCTGGGCCCCTTTTGAACTTTACAGTTCTATGTTAATTCACCTATAATGAGGTGATCACAGTAAATTGACTCAAATAAAGAGAAATTATGAATTAGTATTATAAGCACAGGTTCAAATTTTTAGTGCTCATGACAACAGAAGGGAAATCAATCTTACTTCCTGCTTAATCCTTTATAGAACACCAGTGCTTTCATTTCCTGCATGTATAATTCCATCTGCTGAGTCTCAGAAATATTAGCAGTCAGAGACTACATCTTGCATTAAGGTGAGTAATTTTGCAATTCTTCAGCTAGAGATGAGGTAATATAAAAATATATTGCATTACTACTCCATATTCTCGCTCTTGTTCCAGTATTATAATTTCTTTTGCAACAGCAAACATACAGCTTGCCAACACTTTTTCCCTCTGGAACCTGACATAACTTGTTCACACAGAAAACTGACACAGCAAGTTTAGCATAGCAAAAAATGATTACACATCTCCTTCATTCCCCCTATGCCATTACATGAATTCCTATAGAATGCCTTGGAACAATATCATGCAAACAACAATGCTGTTGTACTAGTCGTTTCAAAATATAGCAGTGGTATTTGGCTCTTTTCAGAAAATTGAAATAATTGCCAATAATTCAAATTGCTGGAACCACAGCAGTTCTAAGGGACTAAATGCAAACAATAGTTCCTCTTTACTAAGATTCAACATGTCAAGAGCAAGACAACTCCTTTTCTTGAACTCATACATGCTATTTGGGCAGGAGCTGGACTGTCTTCTGGTGCTGAAATTTCTGGATTCTCTCTCTATGGAGCAATTATGTACTTTGCTGAAACAAAGGTTTTCTGCTTTGCTGTCCTAGAGGAGCACTATTAGAAAGTAGAGAATTCTCCAATGTAAGCTTTTCTTATACGTTACCCACTAGAACATGTTAAAAACAAGAGGGACCAACAACCCCCATGTAATCCAATTCCCAGTGATTACTGCAGCTGTAGCATAACCTGAGTTACAGGCAATCTGACAGGGGTTGGGGGACAGATTTCTTTCTGCTCCCACATATGATGAACAGCTTTCCAAATTGTATAGGTAACATTCTTCTTCAAGCAACTGAAATAGTTCAGTATCAAGTAAAGAATCTTAGAGACTTTAGAAAGTCAGATTGAGCACAGTGCTTCCATTAAGTGTTTCTTTTTCACCCATGTTTAACCACAACATTTCAAAGGAAAGCCTTGGGAAATAAAATCCATTTATAAAGAAAAAGAAAGTTTGTAATCCTTGTAGGGAACTAGAAAATACAAAGAGATATGAAAATAATTGAATATAAATACTGTCAATATAATTTAAATGAAGTAGAAATCAGGTGTTTTGTTGCATATTCATGAATGCAAGACACAAAGAAATATAAATCACAGATTTAATGTTTAACTGCAGAATTCTTCCTACTGTGTTGTCATGACTTTCTCTGTTAATAGACAAGCTTTGTTTTGAAATAGTCTCACTTTATTGCCTCATCAGTAATAATAATTTCAGAATTTCATTCTGTGACCAATCTACAGATACTTGACCTATAACATTATTATGTCTTAATTTAAATAATTTGTCTCCCTTTGTAGTATTTCCTCCATTAATATGTGCAGAAAGTCAAAATCTCACCTCCTCATGGAATGAAAGAAAAATTACTTTGAAACAGTAATAAGTTGAAAAGTATTCTGCAACCATTTCATCAAATCATAATCTAATTTGTCTTCTGGGATACATTGCATAAAATAGAAACACAATGATAAAAAAATAACTTGAATGACTAAGTAGCACTTTTAAGGATGCAGAATTAATTCAGACAGTCTCGAGCCATTTTCATTTTAATGTGTGATTTGTAATTAATTTTTTAAAAAAACAGATACTAAAGCACTTACAGACACCTGAAGATAGACGGCCAAATGCTGCTAATGCTGGCTTTTCCTTTAGTTGCTTAATTAAGAGATGTATTGCCTTCCAGTCAGCATTCAAGTCTTCTAATTTTTTCTAGAAGAGAATGTAACAAAACATTACATTTATAATACATAAATTAATGTATCACAGAATCACAGAACAGCTTGGGTTAGAAGGGACCTTAAAGATTGTTCAGTTCCAGCTCCCCTCCCACCACAGGAACGGATGCCACCCAATAGATCAGTTTGCTCAGGGCCCCATCTAACACAGATTTGTAATGCAAATAAACGTACATGTAATGTAAATAAATGAAAAGTAAAATAAGTGGGTTCTTTTTCATCTCGTAGATCACCTGAATTTTAAAAAAAATACAAACCAAAAAGATACAGCAATGAATTTTCACAAATGGGGGAGACAGACAAGTAAAATCCTTTCCAGCTGTGCTACAAAAGAGTTTACTGGTGTCAGGGCCCTAAAAGTATCTTTTCTCCTCAAAGTTTGGCTGCTGAAGCTAAGAGCCAACTTAGAACCTGCACAGGTGCCTGACCTTGACCACAGAGTGCCTTCCTGGACCAACCTCAGCCTGTCCCCTTGGCCCTGGCCTGATCCTGATCCTGACCCTGCCAGGGACAGCCTCCCAGCCTGAGAGGTTTGGCTTTTAAACACTGTGAACATAAAATGATATATATTTTAAATTAAAATAGAAAGGAGAGTTATGTATTTCAAAAAGCTTTTCAATAAAACCTCTGCAACCTCTAACATGAAATGCAGAATTTATTCCTCCACCTATTAAAATAAAAGAAAAAAAAGTCTTAGGAGTCTTCAGGGTGCCATAAACTTCAGTGTGTGAGCACACAGTCCTGCACAGTAATGGCTTAACTTCTACTTTTAAACAAAACCTGCATGAAAAGTCTGGAGTGTGAATAACATCAGTCCTCAGATAACCCTGAGAGGCATTTAGACTTGAAAATGTTGTTTCTACCTCTCTTCTTTTTCTTGCTTTAAGGACTGTAAAGGATGAAGCATTGCTAATTCTATGCTGACATGTCTAAACTCTTAAAATGAAGACAGCATTTCTTTTTAAGCTGCTCTCTGATTCTCTGCTACAAAAAGCAGCACAGAGAACTAATGCAGCTCAGGAAGGCTTTTAGTATTCTATGGTTTCAACCCACACTGAGATACATAGTTGAAATCACAATCCAGCCGTGATAGAACCAGGATGCCTATTAAGAAAGGTACTTTAATTAAATGGAGTCTAAGATGACAGAAGTCAGTAGAAGAGAGATGGAGAACAATGCCCATTAAATTGTAGTATGTATGTACCCCACCCCACACAACACAGAGTCTGAGGTAGTGGGGAAGGTTTAGACATCAGGAAAAGATTTTTCACCTAGAGGGTGGTGGGGTACTAGACCAGGCTCCCCAGGGAAGTGGTCACAGCCCCAAGCCAGTCTGAGTTCAAGAAGTGTTTGGACAACACTCTCAGGGTGATTCTGGGGTCATCCCATGCAGGGCCAGGAGCTGGGCTCTGTTCCATCATTCTAATACTGGTCCTTGTCATGACTTAATCATTCTTACATATATGAGCCAGAGATTTCATTCCAGCAACAACCAAATATAAAACGTGCCCACCACACACGTCTGAGTGGTTGTCTGGGGCAACAGCTACACCTCTAATAACAGGGCAACCAGTTCTTAAACCTTTCTATCAAGATTACAGTTTGATCTTGCATCTGGCATAAATTAACATGCATGCATTAAAATGTTAACTTCTTTGAGCACAACCATTTTGCTGTAATTACAACTCTAGTTCTGGTGACAAACATGAATATCCAAATATGTTGCACTTAGCACATAATTTATAGATTTTTTTTAAATGTCAGCACTGGTGCAATTTAAGTGATGTTAACATCTTTATGTGGACTAATCTTACTGACAGCACTAAAATTAGATATGAATATTTAGAGAGTGAAATGTAGTCCTTTAAATGCAAGACTGAGGACAATGAAAATACATTCCACACTACTTACTTCTCACACACCAGAGGAAAAGACAAATTGAGTGCTGTGGCAAGGGAACCACGGCTCTTCCACTGGCACAGAAATCCTTTCCTGAATAAACTGTTCTGATTAAGTGCTGTTAATCATGAGATTGGGGCTTACATTCTTTCTATTGCCACTGACACCAGCAGTAACCTCTCTCTCCCTCACCTTCAAAAGCTTTACAGAAATGCATTCCAAAAGCATGAAATCCATTTTATAAAAGTGAATAGGTCTGATTATTAAAGTGCTAGTGCTTAAAGGATCACACATCTCATCCCATTCTTGACTCTTGAATCAGCATATACAAGGATTTCATTTGCCAACAAAAATGTTTTTACAGACTTGCATTGCAAAATTCTATTTTAGTCTGCTTAGTGAAGGTGTGAAAATACACTTATTTCAGTGCCATAACTATGAGATAAGATTAAGTACATGTCAATACAAATCCATGGGATTTAATTTACATTCAAAATACTACAATGAGAATATATTATAAAGGTTGCATAGATAAGCAGCTAAACATTAGGAAATGCCAGAATAACTTTAACTATGAACATTATTTCAGATAAAATGCATATAAATTGCAAGGATATCTCTAATTTTCTGGCACATACTGCTTTTGAGCACAGGAAAGGCTTGTGGTGAGGATAAGTCACTAGGATCTCTACTTCATTTATTGAAAAGAATGGGAAGATTTGTGGTGAATTAAGGAAATAATGGAGGAAAAAGAGTAAAGAACTAAATGATCTACAAATTTGTCAAGCAATGCTAGACAAGTAATTAATGCTTTTAAAGAGGGCATGCAATTTTATCTTTTTTTTTTCTGTGCCACACTCTAAACAAAAACTATGAGTCTAAGTATTGAATTGCTGCTTGCACTGTGAGTGATGTCCATATCCTGAACTGAATTAAGCAGCCTAAAGCAAGGGTACCAGAGCAGCTCTAATTAAGGATTTTTCTGAAATTTTGAGTTCTTAGCTATGCAGACAGGCTAATATCTTTCCAAAACCATCTCAATCTGAATAAAAATTATTTTTGCTTTCACAAAATACCTTTTGTGTAGAGAATTATTTTGATGTTACTCAAAAAGTTTGTGTTGAAACATATAAATGTTGAAACATAGTTGCTGAAAGTAACTCAGGAAGAATGATGACTTTAAGGAAACCTACCTACAGCATCAAGAAAGCAATTCAACAGTCCTGACAGCATATAACCACTGCTTTATGACTTACTGCACTAGACAGACATTGAACCAGAAATTACCTTCACAGGTTGCACAATTAAATGAACTACAGAATGTAAAGAAACAAGTAAAATGCACTCAAAGAGGGATTAAAAATTAAATATGCACTGCTCCACAAGTTACTAATTTCCTCACACATACATCTTACAATATCATTGTCAACACTACAACTCAAGGAACATTATAATCTTTAAAAAGTCATCTTCTTCCAGTAAATCTGGAAAAATTTGTGAGTTTCAGTCTTTGATGTGAATACTTAAAATACATAGACAGAGTACACTTCTATGTCAGAATTTTGGTTTAAACAGAATAATTTCAACATCATTTATACTTCTGTCATTCTTATGTAAATCAAGTACTAGCTCTTCCTCTTGAAAATGCCAGCATTCATTCTGCAGCTCTTTATATGGAATTAAGAAATCTAGAAAGTCAAAACCTCCAGCTTTCTGTTGTTCTGAGTGCTCTGCTTTTTAAAATGGGGAATAGGATCCCCAAAGACTGCAACTGAAATCACACAAAATGAGTAAATGCAGTTATTAGGGAATGATTCTTGTTCCATCATCAATTCAGTGTGTAGATGACATTTCAGTTCCCAACAAAAATAGGGCTTTATTAGCCAAGGAAAATACCCAACAGAGTCTTGCTTCTGCCCACTCAAGTCACCTTGAGTTTACCTCTTCTAGCATTTTATCATGTGGAGGAGAACTGATCATTAAAAATGCACATATGCCAAAGGGGTTAATAATTCTTAAGCATTTCTGTTCAGGAAAGAAGACAAAACCCAAATCATTCTTAAACATGTATTGATTTCTAAATTGGATATTAGTTCATTCACGTGTTCTGTGAATGGAGATCTGCTGGTGGGATTTACAAGTAATTCAGAGAAATTTTGTAGAAGTAGGAAAATAATACTCCAACTATAACAACTAAATAGAGACATAAAAACAAGAAATTCACTGCAGAGATCACCTACAGACATCTTATCTTTGTGAAGAAACCCTTTTTCTACCAATTGTGCTTTTGGAGCACTGTACATCTTGAAAAGCTCTACATACAAAGTTCACTATCTAGGCCTAGTCAGAAGCAATTGTAATAGATACTTAGTGTAATCAGTAAGTAATTACTGTTTCTTAATCATCATGTTTACAGATACTTAACTAGCAGTTATAATACTAGAAACCAGACCAAGCTCTGGTTGTATGGTATTGACCCCACTAGTTTGGTCTCCTGCTTGAAAAGCTGCTGAACCAGATGTGGGAGGATGCTTGGTGATGACTTAAAGATTCCACAGGTTAGAAAATGACACTTTACTCGCGATGAAGGTCTTCACAGTCCTTAGGAAAAGTGTGCAAAATATCCTCTTACAACTAATTTGTAAGCTGAGGAAAAGGATTTTACAGTACATTTTTCTAAAAGATAAGTGCTTGGGAGCCATAGCCTTCCAAACAATGTTCCTCCTTCCTCTGCTCCAAAACACAATCAAGACAGTCATTCTAGATAAATTTTGGCACAGAAATTGAGTGAGAAAGTTCTATGTTGCCATGTGTTCTTTCCTTCAAAATGAAAAAAAACCTGAAAGCAAAGTACTCTGTTTATAACTTAACTGCTACCTTTTCTAGAAAACTTGCTATTTTTTTTAATTTGACAAAATTTCTGGAAGTTAAATTTAAAATAAAAGAGTTTAAAAACAAGTTACATGCTGCCATTAATTACACACCAAAAATTACATTTGCTTTCAGTGTGAATTATTCTTGAATAAGCAAAACAACCTATTTGTCAAAAACAGCACTACCATCACAATACGCAAAAGTTTTTTAGCAACATTATATTTTTCCTGGCTATCCCATCACAGAACAGAAAAAATTCCATGTGCCAGTTTCTTTTATTGATTTTAAACAGAGCACATCAAGGACAAGTGTACAACAGGGGAAGCATTACCTATTACATAGTAATGAATATTGCTAAAGGTTGCTTCATTACCTTTACTGGATGAGTAGCTGGTTTTTCCTTATATAAATGACACCCTTTAGACAAAACCTCTTCCACATTCGGCTGTTTAGCTTGCACTGCTGCTTCAGTTTCCTGAAAAATAAAAACACAAGCAGTCTAGATTAACCATAGCATAAGCAGTAAGACTGAATAGTCCTAGAACTCTATGGGAAGCTGTAAAACACCAGTAGACAAGCTTCTAATCTGAATTGCAGTGGGGGTAAACACAAGCATAGTGGCAGCTAAGGACAAAGAGGGTCACCAGAAAAATCAAAAGCAAAGAGGGATGGAAAAGAGTAATGCTACCAAAACATAAACAGTGATAAATCATTTCATCTTGAAGGTTTCAATAAAATGAATAAAAAACTAGCACAAATTCATAGTAAGAAAGACAGGCATGAGAAATCTCATTTAAGAGGCTCTGTTGTTTTGCCTGTTTTACAGTACCAGCTGATGAAAAGTGCACTGTTTAACATTTTGTTCATACAGTACTTGGCATTAAAACTGTCTAATGAGATGTGATGATACTGGGTTTAGAAAGATTAAAATTTTTGAAAGACGACTGCAATTGTGAGTACTAAACTACCACTCACGTAGTGAAAGCACTTACAGAAATTAATTAAAAGGAAAAGCACAGTAGTAGTGAGAGTTCCTAAAGTTACAGGGAGGTACCTACCATTAACAACAACACCCTGCTGAATTAACAACAGCATATTCTCTAGCAGTTTATTTTTCAATCTGGGAAGGTGTAATCCATGTGCTAATATAAGGAAATTCCAAATTACCTCTCCCAACATACAGCAGGTTCATTTTTTCAGGCACTGACAAAATAAATAATGGGCAAAGCTCTACAATTAAGACAAAAAAAACCAAACCAAACAGCCAAAGCAAACAAAAAATCCAAACCTACTGAAAATTGTAAAAGAAAATACAAATTACATCTGGAGTTCCAAGATTCATGGTTTATTTATTTTCTTTTTTTTTTTTTTTCTAGTAATGTAAGTGAAATAATGTCTGAGTTATCAAAATGAATTGGTTGGGGTCTTTTTGTTTTCCTCTCTCTTCACCCATCTACTATATAGGTTTCTATCTTATCCTAATCAGTATTGCTACCCACTGAGTCTCCAACTTAATTTTCTGTCCACATTCTCAGTTATCATAAATGTGACAGCAGACAAGATTGTGTGCCAGCTATGTCACTATCTGAGCTAACGCATAATTTTATTGGTGAAAATCTGCTGTTCTTTTTACTGCAATAAACCTGCTGAAATCTACGCAATTTTAAGTTCCAAAAAGGGGCCATTTTTGGTCCTATGTTTAAAATCAACATATAAAGTATGTCTACACTGCTCCCTGAAACTTTACTTGAAAAACTTTATGGACAGCCACTAAAAATAAAGGCTTAGTAAAGTCAGTGTCATCTTTCATTGAATTAAGCCTTATCTGATTTCTTGCAATGATATTTAGAACATGTTTCAATTTCATTTTTTTTATTATGCATTTCAATTTTAATGAAATGCAACTGTAAGGATTCATAGAAAATGAGCACTGAAAAGCAGTGCACAGCAAAACTGGGATATCGAGGTGGGTGAGAGTTCATTAACCTTTTGATAAAAGCCTCATTAAAGTCTATTTTCTGTTTCAACACTATGTTAACTTTCTCCTCCCCTACTCAGCACATAAAGAAAAAATAATAAGCAAGGAGTGTTAATGAAGAGGCAATTTTCTCCCTATCTTAATGAAAGCTAGGCCTTTTAATAATTGTTACTTAGTTCTTGTTTCATTGTTTGTTTTGGGGTTTTTGGATTTTTTTATTAAGCTAAGCGATCTGCAGTATTTGGCCAATATTTCCTGTTGTGTTATTTTATATATCTCAAATACTCATCTTCTTTTATGACAGCATCAGTTATCCTAACAAATTCTGTAGCAGGAAAATCACATTACAACTCCCTCTGGAGTCCAAGAATACCAAGAACACTGTGGATGTGCCTATGCTGAAGGTTAACCTGTGGCATGAATGCGCCTTTGCAGTGGATTTCTCAATCCTCCCCCCTCACTGGACTTTGTTTTTTTCCATGGACTGGTCTAGGAGCACAGACACCATTTTCTTCCAGGCTGTAACCAGTATGGAAGGTGTAATGTGTTGAGTTGTTAAATCACAGATTCCTTCTGCTCTAGAATTTTCTGGAGTTACACGAACTAACCTTATGTAGTCTGATCTTTCAAATTCAGTGGCCTTGACCTAAATGCATTGTGCAAGTCTAGCCAATACAGCAAGATGCTTCCTTTCAGAAATATGTGGCAATAAAAATAGATGTAAGAGTACAGGGGAAAAAGGGATTCTCAATATCTTGGCATTCATATGGACACTAAAATTAACAGGTGCCTTATCTGTCAGAGCAGCAAATACTTTGATTGTCACCCATTAATCCCAACATCAATTAAAAATATAACAAAATTATTGTAAATAAGTGCACATTGGACATGAATTTGCTGTAGTAACTTTGAGGGAGCTCTTTGCCCAGTTCTTTGCTTGATGGGATACCCCCTTGATGAATCCTGTCCTGTGGAGAAGTTTCCAGCAATTTCAAATCCATTTGCTAGATGACACCCTATTAATAGGGTTGACAGACAAGAGAGTAGTTACAGGACTCTGCTCCATCATTTAATTCCCTAAGATAAGAAAATGGTAATGAGCCATTAGTGGCTCAATAGAGCCTCTAGTGGTTTGCACACAAAAAAAGACCACAGTTAATATCTAGACTGTGCAGGATCCAGGAGAAGAGCATATTTCCAGAGCAGAGTCTGACCTCTCATAATCACACAGGACAGGCTATTGCCAAAGCTAACAAGAACTGTAGATGCTCATTTCCATCCGTTTTTAGAGAATACCAAAGTCATATTTGTTTTAAAGTCCTGATCAAGTCTTCATTCACAGTCACTTTGCTTGCTGTGGGAGGATGCAGAGCTGTCTCTGGGAGAGAGAGCTGACTGCTGGAATTGCACAATTTATGAACTGCCTGGGAAAGCAATCGTAATGCTGCTTCTGGGCTGGGTGATGAATATGCTAATTAAACTTTTCACACACATGGCAAATTAAAATACATCATCACTGGAAACTGCTGTTTCTCAAACAAGTATAAACAAGAATCAGAGGCTACCTTCTTTCCATGACGCACTATCTGTGAATTTTTAGTGGTGTTAAAGCAGTGCATCCAAACTGATGAAAGCCTGCTGCTGAATAAGCCACAGTGGCTTCTGCATTTCAAACAACATGCCAATTCAACCTGCTGAACAAAGTCACAGGCTGAAAATGTGGCAAGGACTTGTCTACAGCCCCATCTGGACTATGAAAGTTTATTGATATAGCTCAGAACTCAGAAAATTCATATTCCCTAGCTGAAACCAATATATTGACTAAACCTCTGGTGTGTATGCCAATGGAAGATAAAGTTTGATGGCTTGGCATATGTTATTTCAAGAGATGTGAGCTATCCTAGCAGACACAGACAGGCTGTTTGACATATGCTGCACATATATTAGGAGGCCTGATCAACTGCCTATAAACATATCAGCAGCATTTTTGACTGAGTATTGGTCTGTATTAAGAATCACAAGCACTGACTCACGCTCTCTGGTAACTCTGGTAACACTTCTGGGATCAATTTCCCCATGAGCTTACATCCTTTGGACATATTCTGCAGGGACAGTAGGAGAAGCTCAGGGTAATTAAACCTGTGCCTTCACAGAGAAATACAATGCAAAAATGGAATCCTAATTACAGACTTCAAATTTAAAAAATATAACTTTGAATTAAATATACTGAGTTGTTTCAAAACCTCTAGATTCAAGTTTCAAGTTGTTTCATGACCTCTTTTTAGCAAGACAGTACATTAAATGAAAATTAAAGAAGATAATTTATTCACAGGAAAAGAGAGGCACTAAGCAATTTCCCTTTACTGATCAAGACAAAGCAGTGACATGTAACAAGCAAATATAATAAATTAAAATCTAAAACTATTTAGATGCCTTTAATTTCAAATAAGCTTTTATGAAATAAGCAGATATAAATCCCCATATATATTTAACTTGATAACAGAAAACTACACTTAAATGTTTTTTCTTGTAATTTAGATGTAGAAGAGCGTAACTTGTAATGAGAATTCTCAGGGGTGGATCTTAATCATGCACATAAAATTATTAAGGTTGGAAAAGTCCTCCACAATCATGTCCAAACTTTTGATGCCTAGAGGTTTTTAGCTTTTTTATTTATTTGTAGCTTTGTAGATTTTTAATATATAGTTTTATAGTTTCTAGAACATTCTTATCCTTTTTCATGCTTTAGAACAATAGCTAACTCTTTCTAACACATTATGTCACACTTTGAAGTTCTGTTTAGTCTTATTTTCAAGAAAAGAATTTCTAACAAGGACATCTTGTTTTGCACCAGCATTTGAGAGACAAAACAGGAAACCCCTGGAGACATTCCAATGTGCCCAAAGGTGGGTCACCAGGGCAATTTTTCTCCTGTTGGGTGTACCTGCTAGATAGACTAATTAATTAACCTTATAAAAATTGCAGAAATCTCATATTGCTTGCATGCATAGCTCTATTTGTTCATCTGAAAGCTTTCATTAAACAACTGTTCTTTATATTAGCACTTTAACATTATTTGGAAAAAATTTCTTCTGATTCCAGGCAACACTTTGACCAAACACCTCCGTATCAGCTGAACAAAGTGCTTGGAACTTGAACATCTTGAACGCTTCCAGGAATGGTGACTCTACCACTTCCCTGGGCAGCATATTCATCCCTGACCATCATTTCAGTGCAAAAATTTTTCCTGATGTCCAGCCTGAACCTCACCTGGCTCAGTTTGAGACCACTTCTTCTTGACCTGTCCCTGGCTGCCTGGGAGAAGAGACAGACTCCCATGTGGCTACAACCTCCTTTCAGAGGGTTTGAGAGAGTGATAAGATCTTCCCTGAGCCTCCTTTTCTCCAGGCTAAACCACTGCAGCTCCCCCAGCTGCTCCTCATCAGACCTGTGCTCCAGACCCTTCCCCAGCTCTGTTGCCCTTCCCTGGACTTGCTTCCACACCTCAGTGTCTCTCTTGGAGTGGGAGGCCGAAAACTGGACACAGGATTTGAGGTGTGGCCTCACCAGTGCCCAGTCCAGGGGGACAATCCCTGCCCTGGTCCTGCTGCCACACTATTGCTGATCCAGGCCAGGTGCCATTGGCCTTCCTGGCCCCTGGGCACACCTGGCTCATGTTCAGCTGCTGTTGACCAGCACTCCCAGCTCCTTTTCCTCTGGGCACCTTTCCAGCCACTCTTCCCCCAGCCTGCAGCTCTGTCTGGAGCTGTGCAGAACCTGGCACTTGGCCTTGTTGAGCCTCTGGCTCAGCCCATTGCTCCAACATGTCCAGATCCCTCTGCAGACACTTCCTGCCTTCCTAAATATCAACACTCCTCCCCAGCTCGGTCTTGTCTGCATATTGCAAACATTTCCCCCTTTTAGACAAGTGAATTCCATCTTTCTCCAATAGGGCTGGTGCGGTATAAACTACTCCATGATCAAAAACGCCAACATTTCCTCATGACAAGAACCTTTAAGCCATGTAATGATCAAGTGGGTTCTCCTGGACCTTTCAGCATTCTTGCCAGCTACCAACGGATTGAGGAAAACCACCTCTGCTCCTGTCCCTTCAACCAGTCATCCCAGTGCCCTTTTTGACTGCACTAGAACTTCTTGCCACTGCTGACTTGGACAACCAGAAGTGGGTAATAATCAGAGTCCAGGGAGTCTCTTATATCATATCTCTCATCTGGAGCCGAGGGAGGCAAAAGACTTCCCTGTGGGATGGATCCAGTTTGCGTACAGGCTCCTCAATTCCCCTTGAAAGGAGTCACCTACAACATTATTCTTTATTAACAGCTGTAAACGTGAAATTCCAGCAAACGTTCACACCTATCTTTCAAGTTACAATTCCCACACATTAAGGAAAAAGCTACAAATAAGTGGTGAGGTTCTGAGTGCCTCATTTTTTCCTCACATTAAAAACAAAAACAAAAACAAAAACAAAAAACACCCCC
>JBBMKD010000001.1:105305924-105385142 GCA_037834095.1 Argya squamiceps
TGGGAAACGTAAAATCGTAAAATTCTTTGACTAAACCAGGGTTTGGTTGTCTTCCTTTCATCTCTTGTTGTTTGGAGAAAAAAAAAAAAACACCCCCCCCCCCAAAAAAAAACCCAAGCAGTTGATAGAAACCATTAATATATTCCCATTTTCAAGAGTTCTGATTCTAAAAAGTGACCTTGTTTTTTCCTCTGACTCAACTCTGCATTTTCCCATTCATGGAGCAGATAACAAGGTAAGCCCCACCACAAAGAAAAATGGTCAGAGGAGACTTAATTAAAATACATCAAAGTTCAGCTACACCACAGTAGGCATCAGATCTTGATGGCAGGTCAGATAGTAGAGTCAACAGCACTTTTGGAGTCACTTCAGATATATATACAATATTATTAGAATACATCCAAGAAACACTATGAAGGGCTCTGTGGCCATCTTGAATTGGAAAATAACCCACTGGGGGAAAAATGCAGTTGCCAATATTTAAACTTCCTGAATAAAGACTTTAATCAATTTGGATAAAATTCAAGGAAAGGCAAGCTCTTACTGCTGTTCTTTTTTAGGTAACAGATGAAAAGGTTTGATAACTTTCTGAATATTTTAGTTATCTCTATATAGAAATAAAATGCTCTGTGAACATCTGAATTACAGAATTTAAATACACCTACCTATCTTAGGGATTTATAAAAAATAGTACAAAATAACCCCCTGAAGTAATTAAATTTAAAGACCTTTCCATTAGTGACTCAAGTTAAAATAGTGTAAAATTAATTTATCACTAAAATTTTTCTGTAACTAGTGGACAAACAGTTTTATGCACCTGCCTCTAAAAATGTGATTTTAATGATTAAATAAAATAATAGTTCTTTCCCCTATTACATTAACTGACTGATCTTTTAAATCTGTGAGAATAAAATTTGATTCTAAGCCCATGTTAGAAGCTATCTTAATGTGGAAAAGAATATTGTGAGATACATTCAGCTTTTTAGGGTAAAGTATGCAAACAAATGACATCTGATTTTAATGAGAATCTGGAAGATTGATACAACTATAACTCTGGAGTTATGTAGAAAATTTTTGAAATACTATGGAAGAGGAACAATCCTTAAATGGGAAAGAGCACTACACAAAGGACCTCTCTCTTCTGAAAGTACAGTTTTTGAGTTCATAACTACTTTGTAAACCTACAAGTGCAGCCTTTGTGCAGTTTGTAAAATATGCCAATATTATGTCTTTTAAAACTTAGTGCATTTTCATCATCCTGTTCCCTCCAATATGTCTTATTCCTAGTACTGGAAAAGGGAAGGAAAGAAAAGAACAAGGAAATCCACCACAAAGAACTGGAACTAAGAAGATCCAAAAATTTAACCCATGCAAAGCACCTGAAATTGCAAACCCTACCACTCTGCAGAGTGAAATGTTTTATCCAAAGCATGTTTTCCTGCTGGCTATCAGAAATTTGTGAGCTTCTTCTGTACTTCTAGAGGAGATGAAATATAGTAATTTTTCCCCACACGGAGAAATCACTATCTATCCATTGCAGCTGTCTGTCCTGAAAAGGAAATTTCCTGGAGGTACTGAAGATAGATGAAATTATTAGCTGTAAAGACATGACCTGCAGATACAGTGTATGAAAACAATTTGGCTATGGTGGTCATATACCGATAAAGCACAGTTAATCATCCAGTTGGACTGAGAAAAGGTACAGTCAGAAGAATTCTTTGAGATTGGATGTGATTCAGAATATTTTATTTTGAGACTGGACAGGACACAAGATGAAATAGCTGCTCCTGTTCCACCAAGACTGCAGATCCTCTCTTATTTTCAGTGCATAATAAAAAAGAGATAATAACAAACCAATGAAAACTGTTGGAGAAAGAGGAAATTTGGCAGAAAAACAAAATGTGAAGTTCATGCAAGAAAATAAGGGAAGTCACAATAATTTTACTAGCTCTCTTAGTATTCTGTGTTCTTAGATGCTAAGGAATAACATCTTTGAAGGAAGAAAAGTTATTTAGATCAACACAGTAGCAGATATGGGGTACACCACAAGCACCTTGACTGGCAAGTGAAATTTGGTGATAATTATAGAAGTATTGAGCCATGAAAATTGTTTATTTCTTCATGTAAACAGGAAAGAGAAATCAGAATTTATTCTCTTATTGCACAAATAATTAGGTTTTATTCAATAAACTGATTTAAAAATAATTTAACTTGTGAGGGAAGCTTTGACGTATTTATTTATTATTTATTTATTTTACCATAAAATTCTTGGTTGCTTATTATTCTCTTTCTTAGTCAGGGATTATCTGCAAATTTTCATTCTCTTTTCAAGTTTAGTAAAAAATCATTTCCAGAGGAGTTACTGGCTACAAAAAGGAATTAAAAAAGGAATCAAAATCAAAATCTGTTTACTGGTCTAGCACTGGTTTGTTGATTATAATATGTTTTTAGATATGCCCATCTTCTGGTATTACTCTTTTGTAAATAATTTTAAAAGGATGTGCATGAGGATGTGTTTCTACCATTTATCTTCCAACTGTTTCACTGCAAGGAATGGCAAAGACTGCTCCAGTACATTACTCCAACAGCAGAAGCGAAGGTAGATTTCAGTAAACAGAATTTATGTTCTTTTAGTATGGAAAGAATGCTGTTGGCTCATTTTCAACTGCCTGGTTTGCAAATGAAAATGGAGAAGTTATATCCACACTCAGGGTGGTGGCACCTTTTGTTTTAATTTCCATAAATAAGTATGTTATCAGAAGTTGATATTTTTAGAATCACAACCATTGATTTCATCTGGAAAAAAGAAAATTCTTATTATAAAGAATGAAAAGAGCTAGTAAGCAAATCCTATTTAGCAGGGCCCAGGTTTACATGGATGTATTGGGCATAGTTGAGATGAACCTAACTTTCCCCACAGGAGCCTATGTTTTGCAGTTACAATGAAAACAGTGTTGATAACACAGGTACCTTTTAGCTGCTGCTGAGTAGCACTGACACAAACTCAAGGCTGCCTTGTTTCTCATTCTGTTCCACCAGCAAACATGTTGGAGATGCACAACAAACTGGGAGGGGACACAATGGTAACAGCTGATCCCAACTGACCAAAGGGATATCCCAGAGCATGACCTAATGCTTAGCAGCAAAAGTTGTGGGGAAGGATGAAAGGGGAACATCTGGAGTAAAACAGCTGGTCTTTCCAAGAAACTGTTACCCAAGAATGAGCCCAGCTTTCCTGGAGATGGTCGAACACCTGTGTGAATGAATTCCTTCTTTGCTTTGCTTGCATGGGCAGGTTTGTTCTACCTGTTAAACTCTCTTTATCTCAACGTACCAGTTTTCTCATCTTTGCTCTTATGGTTCTTTTACCCATCCCACTGGGAAGGTAGGGATGGGGGGAGTACCTGGTGAGCAAGCAGCTGTGTGGGGCTGAGGTGGCTGCCATCATTAACCCACAACAACTGTTTAGACAGTATTCCCACCTGCCCTGCCAAGCATCTTGAAATGCAAAATTTTTCCACTGAAACCCATTGACTATCTTCATAAGAGAATCTCACAAGAGTAAGCTTTACATGTCAAAGCTGCAATTTATTTAATCTGCAACAGGATTTAGAGATTTCCACATCATCACTAACTGTAGTGTGAGAAAGAACTAAGATCGCTCTAGGCACACATTTTTTTTTGTTACTTAAATCAGCAGGTAAAAAATAAACCAATTTTTTCTCAAATATCAGCTAAAATAATAGCAGCCAAATCAAACATTCAAATATCTATCAGGTACCAAGAATTTGTATCTTTTCCAATGTACAAAGAGCTATGAAGACATACATTGCCTGTTTCTAAGACATACTACATAGCAATCAATTCAAAGCAAATGAAGCCAAAGCTAACAGGACCTTGTGCATCTGTAAGTGTTCATTTGAATGAGCTCTTCTTTAGATTCCAGTATTTTAAATTGCTTGTGATCAGTAGAGAAAAAATATATAATCTTACAAAAGAAGAGTTGCTGTTTCATAAATAATATGCTATTATCAAGGATATCAAGACCTTTCATGAGCTGTGTTTTGAAGAGAGAATGTTTCCTATTAAGAAAAGAATATATGAAAAAGATGGTGAGAATGATGGTGTTTTGTTGAATAGGAGAGGAAATTTCCTATCTTAGAAAACCTAACTACACTGAAACAAGCTATAGTTTTTGGTATTGATTTCACTATGGCTGTGGTAAACTGCCCTGTCATTTCTCTAAGTTTGCTTTCATATTTATTTGTTTGCTCATATTAAGCATACTTTGAAGAGTACCTGAGCTGTTATCAGCAGTACAAGTAGGAACTCAAAAACCAAAGCTGAGGTACTAGCTCACTAACTTTTAACCAAATCACCCACACTTCTAAAAAGCTTATGCTTTCAACAATGAAATCACATCTTGATTTATTATCCATTTTTTCAATAAAAACAGTACTACTACACATCAAATACTTGATCACCTTTCAAAAATCTCTCCTTTCTTCAGACACTGGGACATCATGTTTGCAATCCATTCTTATGGCTGCAAAGTCTGTTATGTATTAAATTTACAAGGATTACTCATTTGGAAAGTTTTGCCATATTTTCACAATCCACTTGCAGATAATACTATTTAATATTCTTGCAACTGGAAAAGGTTTCTTCGAAAGAGATTTGGACACACTCTTTAAAATTTAAATGCTCAAAGCTCACAAAAAAAAGATTGATCAGCCTGCTCCTCCAAGTCCCATAAGAAAATTTCAGAGAAGATCCATAACTGATTTAGGAACAGAATATCAAGATATAGGTAGTTTAAATTTCACCATCAGAAGTTTTCCCAGTTCAGCCTTTTACCAAATCAGGTGTTGATGCCAATATATGAGACAGATCTCTGAGGTACATATTCCTAATGTACCATTATAGACAAACTACACTACCTCTTAAGGTATATAAAACTATTCCTTCAAAAGTATGTTAGGAAAATGAGAAGGTAAAAGAATCAGTAAAGTGTTGAAATCTGACTTATCTGGGCATAGATTGTCAAGAAAAAACTGACAAATGATGACTGATGGGCAAAAAATACAGCAATGTCCGTTTGACAATTTTATTCCCTCCTGTGGGGTAATTTTCTTTCATTTATCTAGAATTAGGTTTGCTACTCCTCAGCCGTGCTCTTCTCTTCTGTTCTGACTTAAGGTTGTCAAGTATATAACAAAGTGATTGGCAAGAGTTGACAGCCTTCTTATTGTCATTCAAAGTTATCAAGGACAAAATCCAAATACATGTTATTTTTAAAAAAAATAAAAAGGGTTATTAATTTTTTGTTAAGGATGTTCAGTTTTTATCTGCTGGAAATAAACTTAATATACTATTTAAAATATATGACAAGTGACCACCACAGAGAGTAAACAGATATAAATTCTACACCCAGAGAGTTTGAAGCAGTATAAGCAAAAATCAAGGCTGTATAAAAAGGACTCAAGTGTAAAAGAGTGCAGGAGGAGTGAGTGATGACCCAGAGGTAAGGAGGGAGTAAAGGGAAAAAAAATTGGGAAACTGAGTAAGCAGGGAGAAAGGGCCATTGAGATTGCAAGAGCATTTGGAGTCAAAGGTGGCTGGAAAATATAAAGTGGTTTGTTATATTGTCTGGAGAAGATGATCTGAAAGGATCAGCAGGGTTTTCAGTGAGCTAGCAGTAGAAACATGAATTTCTGCATTCTGCCAACTCACTTCCTATCCAGAAGTGTCATCTCTCCATCCATTCCTTAAATGGGACTTGCATTTCTGTCCATCCTTTGCATGCCCTCATCATTTATAATAACCTAAATTTGTCACAACCACTCTGGAGAACAGTTTTCTAGGGGAAATGGCAGTGCTGAAATAAAGAATTCCCAGAAAGTGCAGCTTTAACCTCTTCCTATGGTCAGAAGGAGGTATGATGACTACTAAGGCTTTCAACAGATAAGTGGAGGAGGAGCAGGCAGTACTACCTCCCTCCTCTCCTCTGTGCCCTCTCCCCATATCCTTCCTTCCATCCCACACATCCTGAGCTCTCCTGCAGAGGTGAGGAGCACCAACTGCAGACATTTGTAGAACATGAAGGATAGGGTTGTCTCCTTAGGTTGGAGTACAGCAGCTTCAGTTCCTTTTTCAACAGCAGGGGAACTGGAATCAAGCTGAGCATCCCAGGCCATTTAATCCTAAAAAGAGTAAATCGTTGCAGTGGCAAAGAATTTCTTAAAGTATTAAATGTAAATAAATCCCATGTAAATGCATGCATTGGTAATATGCATATTATTAAAATAAAGGCCAGAAATGCAAAAGAAGAAAACCTAAACACTGTTTACTTGATGTATGCCTTTACTACACTGTGCAGCTTGTTCCACCAGACAGAGAGGAATATGGAATAAAGTTGGGTAAATATCTGTATTTTCATTTCCTTATAAGAAGTTTTCTGTGTACTTTTTTACATTTGCCACCATTGACCAAGGGGGAAAAAAAAGTCAGAGAAAAGAAAAGCTTTTGTTTTACACACACTTTGATCCAAACTAGTTAATAAACTTTTTCCCCTAATTTAAGATTAATTCTACAATCAAAAAGTATTGATTTTAAGAATATAATAGATAACTAAAAAGGTGAAACAGCATTTAAGATATAGATTATATAGAATATATAGAATATATAGAATATATAGAATATATAGAATATATAGAATATATAGAATATATAGAATATAGAATTCATCCTTTCTTTTCTTGACTACCATTAGTCAAACCTCAAAATTAAACTATACTAATCCTTGGCAAGATTAGAGTATGTTCCAGGGCTGTTTTAAACATTAAAAAATTACTGCTCAATTCCTTCTGCTGCATTTCTGTTCTTTCAAAATTTTGTATTTGAAGTAGAAATTCAGTAAATAAAATCTGCCTCAGAAACAAAAATGTTTTAGATGGGAAAAAATAAGTGAAAATGTTATTAAATGAAGATTGCTATCTGTAATAAAAGCTAACAGAGGTACTAGATACTTCTTTTCTAGGTTAACTGAGGTGTTTCTGGACTGCATGACTGGAGAGCAAAAGAAAAACAATGAGTTTTATTATGCTAATTGAGTAGGGCTGAAGAAATCTATGAATTTAAATTTTTCAGAAGACTTAGATTGTTTGACTTTATAAAAATACTGACCCCTAGATTTCAAACACTAAATATCAAAGTAAATAATCCACAGTAACAGCTAAAATTTATGAGCAACTAAAACCATACAAGCATTAGCCTATTTGTAAGCTTTTCTTATCTTACTAGACAACATACTTTTCATTCTTTATATATTTGGGGTTCTAAAATTGTTTTTGGCTAATAGTGTCTTGTTGACTACATCACAACACAATAAAACAGCTTTATAATATATTAGAAAGAAGTTGGGGGGTTTTTGTCTCTAAAAAAAGCTTTTAGCTCCCACTTAAAGCATTTTTCTAAAGCCTTAGCACACCACAAATGTTACATAGACTACATTTAAAAAGTGCAATCTGACTGTAACAGATTGCAAAATGTTAATTTTATCTTAGTCACATTGCAGTGGGTTGTAATAAGAAAGCTTTTACTTCTGGTCTGCCTTATTCAGTCATTTTGATTTTTATATATTTAAGAAAACCCTATTATTCTCACTCTGTTCTTCCAAAACCAGCATTAATATAACCATGCTTTGATGCTTTCTAGGGTTCTTCCTGTAAGCAAGACATCTGGGAATCTCTAATCAAAACTCTCAATGACTTGGGGTACTGTCATACACAGAATTGGGATTGAACAGGACTATGAGGAAATAAATATTTAGAGAAAAGGAAAACTGGGATAAATCAAGAAGAAAGTTGGTTAGACTTTCTGAAGGTATTTTCTTAAGCTGTCAACTACAGCAGCATCACTTTCAATATTCCCCCTTTTTTCTTGCAGCTGAAATAAACAAATCTCAGCAGAACAGTCAGTGCAATGATATAAAGGTCAGTATTTGCACAACTTCTTTGAGCCAGAACTTTGGAGCTCCACAGATTGTTGATGCCGTAGGCAAAGCTGGTTCAAAGTGTAAAGTATAGGTCCACATCCACATGTTGAGAATAACGTATTCCTAAAAGGTTTAAGTATATTAAATCTGGATGACTGGATCAGAATAAACATATTTCAAAGTGCTCATGTATGCCCTTAAACGTTCCATTAAGGAGACAATGCAGAAGTGACTACAACTTCCATTATAGCAACATTTGCCACCTACTTAGACTCTGATTATCTGACTTGGCCAAAAAAAAAGATTGTGATTAAAGATAACCACATTATTATCAGGACCAAAAAAATAATTGCTTTGACCACTACAATAATTGCTTTTTGAACTAATACTAATTAGATACTCCATATTTGCTTTCTTGTCTGAATTAGAACAACGGTACTGATGGTGAACAAACAGGGTATAGGAAAGAACTTAATTACTGTCTATTAATACAGTATCAGACCTCTCTCCAGTTTAGCAAACAAAGCAGTGACAGAAAGATGGAGTTAAATAAACTCAGCTGAGGAAAAATGTGAAGGTTTTTAACTCAACCATTGCAGTAATTTACCAGGAGATGTGGATGACTGTTCATATGTGTAAATTAGAAACTGGTCTGGGTTGGTTTGGTTTCATCTGGGATTTTTTAATTATTATTTTTGAGAGAGGTGTGTTGCAGTTCAAGCAGAAAATAAGCCAGAAAGCTGGAAGGATGACTTTATAGAGCAGGTCTGACTGGATGACCAGGGCAGCATCTTCTGACCTTACACTGAACTAACTACAGTAATTCTATGCATATCTCAGAGACAACATATTGTTGAATTTTCAAAGTCAGCTGCACAGTTGCCATACCACATGCAGGAGTTGTAACCATTTCTGTATAAATGTTTCATATAATATTTTAATAGCCCAGCAATATTTGTGTGCTTGTTTTGGGGGCTATTTTTAATATTAATACTTTTGGCAAAAAAAAAAAGAATAGCTGGCAAAATGTTTGTCAATGATGGCTAGATTAAAAGGGAAGGTGGAGATCATCCTCTTAGAAGTTCATGGATGTCCACACCTCAGTAACTGCTACACAGCTTTCTCTACTGTTAAATCTACTATCTCCTGCTGTTAGATGGATATCCCACACATTTCTAGCCCAAATTACTGCCAAAGTACCCTGGGAAATGTATATCAAAAACTGTGAAATTGCCACAGACTTGAAAGAAGCAAGGTTACTCTTAGAGAGCCTAAGAAGAAAGGCAAAATTGGAGATAGTGCTGTTTGGGTCAGGCACCAAGCAGTTCTGAAAATGCTAAATAAAACTTTCTCATGTCAAAATTTCTTCACTGACAGTATTTCATATCACCCATGTTATCCTGCAGGGCCTCATTTTTACACTGAGAGGATATGGTTGCATTAAGAGTTGAAAATCAGCCATCACTTCCTAGGATTCAGGTTTATTTATATGAATAAAGATTGCAGCAATACAACCAGCAAAACCACGACATTTGAACATGCAGGAGTTAGAAAATGCACATCTTTAGCTGTGGATTTTTATTGACAGAGGAAGAAATATGGCTAAGAAAAATAAAGTTGATCAACATAAATTGAAACAGTACCAGGAAAATCAGGGCATTACATAGTCAGTAGTACTGAGAGAAGTTACTGATTGAAAAAAAGTACCAGCATGTAAAAAGCAATCACATAGTAAGAGCTGAACTTCAGCATGTCATTGGTGAAAGGTTTTCCTGCCATGGCTGAATCCATGACTGTGGCTATAACACCCAGAGCTCACACACCAGTACTGGCAGAAGCTGTATCGTAAACAGAGCTGTTCTGTTAAGTACTTGAATCTTTTTCCATGCTATAATGTAAACAACTGTTGTACTATTTCCTTGGCACCATTTTGTAAAGTTGGAAAGTCATGATGATACCATCTAAGTTTCTGAAGTATGAATACTAAATCATGCAAAAAAGCTATCAGAATGAGGGTAAACCCAGGTCAAAGAATGAACCCAGGCAGAGTCAGACTGTCAAGCTTGGGAAACCAGAGTTGTAAAAGACACAACATGAAATATATTCTACATGCATGAGAAGCTGGTACACTGCAAACCTGGAAGTGTTCCAGTGTTCACAAGTAGCAAAGGAGTCAAGACTTTCTTATAGATGTAGATTTCATGCCTTCTCCATGAATATGCATGAGTATTTCACAGATCCACTCTACATATTATGCTATTATTGGAAATGATCACATCAACGTGGTAAAAAAATAATTCAACACAAAGAACAAAGATCTATCCTAATACTTTAAATCTGTAGCATGCAAATATGCATTTCAATGTTGATTTATTTGGATATTTTCTTAAATTCTAAAACATATGTATATTTGACAGTTTATAGAAGAAAACTATAATTAAGGATGAAAATAATGATTGAAGCAACTCCAGAGGTTTACACCTCAGCTACAGAGGCTTTCTAGATCCCAAGAATGAAGAATCCTTTATCTACTCTTACTTAATATATACATTTCTCATGTATTGAGAAATGAGTTATTAAAGCTCAAGTGTGATTTTTGACACCACTGCTAAAAATTATCATGCTTAACTGAGGGTGTGGGTCCTAATTTTGGCACTACAGACTCTAAATTCTGGCCAAGAAAATTACAAAAACAAATCATAATGGCATAAAATATATTAGGCTTTACTGAGTCATACTTTAATTCTTTGAAGTAAGTGTAGAGTTATGATAGCAGAATGACCTGAAAGGAAAAAAAAATCAGCAGGGAATATATTTTATAGTAAATGCTGCTGTAAAGTACAATATGCTTTCTGGGACTGAATATCTAGAAAGTTTGTTTCTACAATTTAATAGTGTTCACATTTTTATTAACATTTTTTGCTGCTTTTTAAAGTGACATTTGTACATACTTTAGAAGCTGAGATGTTGCCCAAAGCCTCAAGTCACACAGAACGTTCCAGGGATTGTAGGACTGCAAAGTCACCCTTTATGTTCCTTGGCCACCACAAGGTCTTACTCCACATGGGTGACCAAGGAACATGCTGGACTTGTCCAGTCTCTTTACACCTGCATCTTCTATTCTTCTGTTTTCTAATTGCATTACTGTGCAGCAGGAAAGAGCCTGTCCCTCTGTGTACGTTTGTATTAAACTTCGGATTCAAGTGTAGGAAACAACAGGTATTAAGCATCTGGAACCATGAACTATCTAGCCAATGAACATTAATTCCTTCGGTTGCAAGAGTCTTTAAATAGTGAAAAGTTTTAAATTAACTTGGGATCCCCACCATCAAGATGGCCAGGGTGAAGGAAGACTAACAGGACACTATTGCATCCATGGGTGGTGTCTATCTTCTGTTTAACCTGTCTCTGTCTCATCCTCTCTCTCTCTCTTTCCCTGCCCTCTCTTTTCTATTTCATTCTATCTTCTCTACCTCCCATCTTACAGTTAAATAAAATCTGTATTGTTGACTTCAGCATATGAACATGTTTTGCACCTTAATTTGGGCAGAGACATCTCTCAATAATTAGATCTTAACAGCTCTTATTTTGGTATAACTATTTTCATTCCTTCCCTGATTTTTTTATGTGGTGACAAAAGTAATGAACTAAAAAGGGAAAGGGCATCTGTTCTAGTTATTCAGCATAATTACCCATACCATTAAACTGTGAGCTTTGCTTCCAACATGGGACAAACTATAAGGTCTGAGACAATGCCCAGGCACGGTCAGGGATTAGCATCAGCCAGCCACATATGCAGCAACTTTGGATGCAACTGTGTTCCTGGGGGCGTTGGGATTGTTGCTGAAAGGATGCAAGCTGTGCTGCACCAGTTAACCTTAAGGCCAAGAAATGGTCCTGGGCACTTCATAATTACTAATAGAGATGAATTTTAAGAGCTATAGGAGGGATTTTAATTGCTATACCTGTCACCAAAGCCAATTATGTATTGTGTCTTCAAAGTGTTACTTTGAGAAGTTCTCTGGTAACAACATGTAATAATTTTGCCTCTCATAGAATTACTTTTGTGCCACCCTTAAAGGTTAACACTGCTGGAGATCTTATTTAATTTTTCCCCTAAGTAAATTTAAGAGACATATATTTTTAATTGCTTATTTTTGCAGGTGGAAAAAAGGTATGATCAAGTTTTAAACTGGTATTAATTCACAGAAATGGAAAATTATCAGTGTGAGTTGTGAAAGTGAAATTCACAGATATTCTCCTTGATACATCTATGAATTTCATAGATCAATATTATTTAAAAGGTAAAATCAGATTATCTGATAAGGACCTGCATTTATTATACCCCTTGATTTAAGGAAGAAAATACAATCATAGTTATCAGATTACAGTTGCATGACAGAAGCAAAGGTTGCTATGGTTTTGAGAGAATGAAATCTCTGTATTTTGGAAAATTCTTTCAGAATATTGATAATTGGTATTTTAGATGCACTTCAGTTTGTGTGTTAAGTTTAAATTTCAGCTACCACAAATTTCTGTAATTAAAATTTGCTAAATATAAGTAAAAATGCAAGAAACTTACTTTAAATTGGGCATATTATTTCAACATAATATTGCTAAGTAGCTAAAGACACCCCACCCATCCATTTAAAATAAATACATTTCCACATCTCTTTCCCCTCTACCTATTCAACCCCACATATTCTCATGATTTATTTCAACCTGCTTCTGAAGTCAGAAAATTTTTCGCACTCAATATTTTGTGGCCTTCAGAAATTAGTATTCTTTCAATACACAAAGTTTATACCTACTCATGTTAATTTTGGAACTCTTCCTGAAAAAACAACTTAGAAAACAGAAGAGTCAGGAGAGGACTTAATGGCTGGGAGAAAGGAGAAGTTTACTTTGCAGGCTTAAGAGTATGAAGAACATTGACAGAAATTTTATAAAAGACAATGTCTCAAATGAAATTAAAATTAAAATTTGCAAGCCATTACATCAAATCCTACAACCAAAATAGTCTGGTTTTCCTGAGGACTTACATGAACCTGGTCTTTTTCACTTCAGTGCTATATTTACAAGTGTGATGGTCAGTTTTAAACTTCTTCACAGCTTCCAAGCTTTTAGAATGTCCAAAAATATTATTTGCAAAATTTTGCATCCAGTCTCTTTTCTAAGAGTATTATCACTATGCATTTCATTCTACTGGGTCACTCTTGTTTCTGAGAAAAGGAGTTATGAAATCCTCTACGATATACTTCAGTGTTCTTTGGATATTGGTGAAGGCATTAAAATGGTTGTAAAACAAATGTTGAATATTTGAACAGCTTCCGGGAATACCAGAGCAAAAGACACACATCCTTTCCATAGATAGCATACATATCCTTACTTTTTTAAAGTAAGCAATTTAAATTAATTTAAATTGTAATTAGGATAGCAACTTAAAACCACACATAAACATAAATATTTCAAAAACTGTTCAAGAGGGAGTGTATGTCGAGGCTTGACCCAGTGTAGGACAGGCAGCACGTTAGCATGGGTCTGAATGTTTGAAGCTGGGCATAAAATTGAATGCTGTCAAGAATAGTCTTCTTTCCTATTATATCTCATTCTTTATGTGTTTTGTAATTATTAATGGTCTTACTCTGCTTAATCTTAAAAGAACATTCTGAGAATGTAATCTGCCTTCAGAGATAATTAATAAAGAATCTTAAACTAAGTTTCTTTCTGCCAGAAAAGCCCCTATAGTCTGGATAAACCTAATTCAACACTCTAAAGAAGTTAAATCTATGTCTTTTAAAAGCAGTCCACATAGATAACATGCTGATAAGGAGCAAATACACTTCATATGATTACAGTCCTTATAATCCTTAAAGTCCTTATAATCACAACTAAGTGATCTACAACCAAAACTGCCTCCTGTAAAGGTCAGCCTTTACAGGAAAGTGATATAAATTTAGCTGTGTGAGAAACATGGTGCAGTCTTTTTCAGAGAGAAAGGGTATTTGAGTTTCACTGGAGCTCTTCATTGTTCCCCCACCTCCCAGGGCATACATGATTTCCTCCCTCTATTTCAGGACTACAGATTTTAATTTTTTTAACTTTTTTTTTACTGTTCTTTCAACCATTTTTCAGAAATATTCTAGTCACATCACCACAAGATGGAAGAGCCAAGCAGAACATTTCACTCACAATAAGTATAGAAAACAACAGTCCTATAATTTCTAGAAATTTAGTCCTATTTTCATTTTATATAAAACTCAATGGTTGAATCATTCTAGAAATAAAGGAACAAAATAGAAAAAAAAAAAAATATATAACCAAAAAAAAGTTTTGCTAAACTGCAGGAGATAAGGACTTGTGGTTTTCTTGATACCAAAATTCCGTCAGTCATTCAGTACATATAATGACATTTGCAAAAACCTACACTAATTTTATCTTTTAGAAAGGGAATGAATGCCATTGCTGAACTCATTCTGTCAATTACAGGACTGCAACAGGACTTGAGATTCAGTCTTTTATATAACATTATTGTATTGCTTAAAAAGTTTTTGGGCAATAAACAAGTTTCTCAGTGGAAACTAAGTTAAAAGAAATTTAATAAACATACACTGCAAAACCATACATGTTCAGGATCAGGTATTATTCCATTTCATGTAAGACAAGAAAAGTTTTGAATATTTACATTTTTTCATTTTCCACTAAAAATCGCATCATCAAATTGATACAAAACAAAACTCAGTGTCTTCTCTTTAATCTTCACCTATGTGAACAAGCTGCTGAGCTACTATAAACTGTAACCTCAGAGATTTTGATTATCTATTGTACTTTAAATATTTCCTCAGTTTATTTAAAGACCATATATGCATAGATAAAAGGCAAGACTAAAAGGTCTAAATATGCACCCAGCAGGCCAGTTGGTTTTAGACAATATTTTTCAGCCTTAATTTCTCTGGTCTCAGTCAACCCATACACAGGCATCTTTTCTATACTAAATATCTATCAAAGATCAGATAACAAATATATTTTATCACACATATTAGATAATCTCCTTTATTGATTCTAGAGTGCTACTTGTGCAGTTAAATATCTTTCCTTGCAATATCAGAATTGCATTATGGTCCTAAATATTCTGATTTTCACGTAGTTATAATAGCTTTAAAGAAAAAGCTTTAATAGTTCAATACTGATATTATGAATTTTAGTTCACTTTATATTAAAATTTGATGCAATGACTTTTGGGGCTATTGTTTCATGTATATAACATGGCAAAAACAATAGATTATACTTATATATCCTCTTGGAACCATTAGTTCTAATCTGCCCTCTCACTAAAAACCATTCAGAAGAAAAAAATAAAAGGTTTCCTTAATTCATAGAGCTTTGACCTTCTGGGAACTATTGCTGACTTCTGCCTTAAAGTTACATCATTAATAAACACTATACAGCTGATGCTGCAACTGAATTTCTGACCACTAAGTACTTCAATGCTTTTTTAAAATGGAGGAAAATTTACCTTAATATCAAAGGCTCCTGGCTGACCCACTTTGTTGTAAAGCTCCAGCTGGTTCTTGACAGGCGTTACCCACAATATCACCTGATTAAGGTGTTGATCAAGTTCAACAAAATCCTTTAGCAGAATCTCTATTTCTTTTTGTTTCTCTGGAAGATCTTTGGACACCTGAAGAAATACCAGAAGATATTGTTTTAGTGAAAAAACACGAACAAACTACAAAACAATTTAATGCTGCATGTATATACATTTATATAAAATGTTAAAATACAAGTTTTATATACTTGAAGAAGGGAAAGAGAGAGTAGACCCAACAATCAAATTATTATGGCAGGTATCTTCCAATTCAGTTGAAACACAGTCTGTCCTAAAAAAAGTCCAGCAAAAAACCAAAACACACATACAGAAACCGGAAATAAAATTTAAAGAAAAAAAATCAAACCTTACCATCAGGCTTTTCAGTATTTTTAGTTAAAAAAAAAAGTTATCTCAGTATACTAAATTGCTTTAAGGCTCAATTTTTAATCAAGAAAAAAAAATTAAAGCATGAAACTGATCAATTATAGCTATCTTTTCTTGACATCTTGAATGTAGATATTTATAAGCATGTGTTTTCTTATAAGGTGTTTAGAGATGCCAATTGTATCCATATATGCATAAGCAGATGCACACAGTGAAGAAAAGTAATGAAGAAATGTATCATCAATTCAGATCAGGCAACTTGGTTCTCTGATTTGCATTCAAAGCAGTCAGATTTTTAACTAAGCACATTCTTCTATGCCAACAATATTAGAAATGAAGAATCAGTGAATGGCACAGTTCAAATCCAGCTCTGAAGCACTTGGAGCAACTGTAGGAACTGGCTGGCAATAAATAAGCCAACACAAAGCTCCATGCTGTCCTTCCCAGAATGTTTTCTATAGCTAGAGAGGTGAGGTGTCACAATGCTACACAACAGGCAACATTGCAAACATATACTAGGGGAGAAACCATCTGTACTTCACAAAAAAAACCCCAAAAACAAAACCAAAAAACCCAGCAAATACAGGGCGAGCAGTTCATAAGTAAAATCAGCCAGTAAATATTGTTAGTTTTCCATACCATGAAAAGTAAGGTTTCCCAGTGGTCATTTTTAAAGCATATTTTTTACCAAAGTGACCCTCTTAAAAGTGGCATAACATGAGATTTCTCAGACACACAACATGAAATATATTTCTTGTACAGTTAAGGAGTATTAATGGTATAGCATTACTATCATATTGCCTGACTACAGAGGTATTAGTGCCCTGCACTTCTAATCCCTAATGATGAAATTTTTCAGAAGACAATAAATTCAAACTCAGAATCATGTAAGCAATGAGTGATACTAAAACCGAAACACCACCTGCTGGGAGAATGCAAGGAACACAACTGTGTCATGACAAGTATGTTTCTTTAAAAATTTGGTGCGAGAATATTGATTTGTAGGTTCTAAAATAATCCCTCCACAGAATCCCTGCATGTGATTTTTTAGACTGTATGTGAGGGATATTTGTAATTCAAGAAATTGATTTGCCATATATTACATTGCCTCCCTTGTTCGTTACAGCCACCTCATAACATTCTATTTAATAAAGACTAATCCATGAAGCAAATTACTTTTACTATCGTCCTAATCTTTTAAATATAATTAAATATCTGCTTTTCCAGAATGGACCCAGAAAAGAAAGAAAACAATTAAAAATGCATTCATTTCCCTTATGCGTTAACTCAAAATTTATGCAGACCTTGGCCTAATTTCATACAAGATTGGTTTCATCTTTCTTACAACTTTTGAATGTTAATCTCTAATGTTTACTAGATTTAATATTAATGTAAATAAGTTCCACAGAAATACAACTGAAAGCAAATAGGTAGTCATAGGCAGATAAAAATCCAAGCTGACTTTTAAAGACCTGAAATTTAAATTAATCTGCTTCCAGTCAATGTTAATTAAGTATTTTGGGTGTAACACAGGAGAGAGAAAGAAAAATTTTTAGAGGTTTTGGGGAGAGGAAGAGAAAGGGGGAAGTAACCAATAATATACTAAGGCATATTCCATCCAGCACTACAGAAGATGATTAAGTTTTGGTGACAGGCTGTACTTCAACCTCTTTTTTCAAAACATTTTTTTTTTATCCCACCTATGATGAGAGGCACACTGTAATTTAAGTAAATGCAGCCTCTTCTTACAAATTGTCTCCTGCTCTAAAATTATAGCACAAATATAGGATTATAATATTTTTAATATAAAAATAAAAAATATGTAAATATGAATCAGTTAATTATATGTGGAATTATCATCTAATTTTACCACAGAGATAAAAAGAACAAGAGTAAATAAATAAAGAACTTTCACCAACTCAGGTTAGGGCTACAGATAAGCATTTAACAAGGCAATTCCTTGTAAAATCCAAGTAATGTGTCACATGCCATTGTATGGGAATCAGAGCCCTAGATTCTGGTTAGCAGGGATTTCATTTGCTAGCTCACTGTGGTTTGTTTGGGTTTTATTGTAAGCTCTGGCATAAAGCTGTCAAGCTGGCTAATCAAATTAGAGCCTGATGAGTTTAAGGTAATTACAAGTCTGCCTATCAAGCCAAGGTACTGTTGCAGACTGTCTCTTGGGGGACAGCTTGTTTCCTGAGCTAATTCTGCAGCTCACCAGAAGCATAAATTGGAAAACCTCCATGGAGTAATGGACATGGACATGATGACTGGCTGTTCAGATTTATGTCCCTTCTGTGGCAGAACAGTACACGTGGAGATGGGGCCCTCCAGAATCTTCCCACTGTTTTACTCACAGTCCTTCCAGTTTATTCTTCACAGCTCCAGGAGCTGCACCCCTGAGGTGGGATTCCAATGCTGATGGGAACCACAACAGTCCCACAGCTGTTGTTTCTGGGTACTCAGAATGAGTTCTACAAGTTCTTGGACGCCTCCAGGGATGAATGAGCAGTAGCTGGTGTCCCACTGCAATACTCTCTTTTACATTTTTGCTTTGGGCCCCATCCTCCTTTTATTCACTTGTAACTATCCAGTGTTTACTTACTTTCATTCCCTTTGGTATCTTATGTCTTTCCCTCCTATTTAAGAAAGACTGCTAAGTTTTATCAGAGGATGGCTGAAGTTCTTTTCTAAGAGTGACAACCAACAGGAACAGTGGCCATAAGGCAACACCTGCAGCAGAGTGAAAACAGGGCAAACATGAAATGCTTTCCCCAGAGTCTGCCTAGGACTGACACGGGTCTGATGAAGTGTTACAGGCTGGCAAGCAAGACAGGGTGCAAACAAAAAAAGGAATTGAATGAAAGATAACTTCAGTTGGAACATCTTTCTAAAAATCTGGGTTATCCCTTTCAGTACAAATTAAGCATTTTCAACTTTGCCTTATTTCACAACAGATCAACGTTGACAATACACCTTGGTTTGCAACCAAAGACACAAAATAAATTTGCAAGTGGAAACACCAAAAGTATGGATTATACTTTCAAAGACAACCAATCTGAGTTCAACATCAAAGGACTATATAATTTCAATGTTACGTGCCAAAACATTAAACTCAAAGCATGTGATACATCTAAAATTTTGTACTTTAGTTCAAGTGCTAATTAAGTAAGATTAATTGGAAGCTTAGTGGCAGAATAATAGGGAAGATTTAAGCTCTAAATAGTAAAACAGCAGAAGAGCTTTATTTTACCAACTGAAACTGGTCTTCACAATATTAAATTTTATTCTAACTTGAAACTATTCAACCATTTTCCACATAATAAATTTTACTTATTCTAAATTTGCTCTTTTCATTACAACACACACAAAAAAATCCACAAAAAACTGCTGGCACATCTCTCAAAACATGAGAATATCTGAAATTTGAATAATTGCATACTTTCAAAACCTAGGTCTTTATCTAAGTATTTTAATTTTTTCTTATGAATTCTAGAATTACTTGCATTGCTTGCTTCTGTTCCATCTGAACCTGATGTCTTGCATGATTTTGCCCCACAAGTAGCCTAAACAACACAGTACTACGCTGATCCTATCCCTACCCCAATCTGATTACTTTGGTGCAAAACCTTACCTATGCTCATCTTGGCAGTTTAGATCTCCTTGATCGTTTCCCTTGCTCCAATTTTCCACTGCTATTTCTCACTTGAGCTTTAGATAAATATTTTTTCAGTCTGAACAGAGCTGTGTGCATGCACTATGGGAAGAATTAGAGCTCTGCAGATGGAAAGGAATATCAATTCTTATGATAACAGGTATAAAGGGAGGAAGGATTTTTATAAAGTATGTCACCTGATGTAAAATCATATGCTGTTTGCCCATTTCTATTTAATTCTTATGAATATCCAGAAAGTAGATTCAATTAAAGCAGTATCAATTAAAATAATGATTGTGGAGTTACAGCTCAATCATTTAACTCAAGAACAATGCTCAAAATTAAAAACTTGAAACTAATTAGGTAGAGAGAGTAAGTAAGAAAGATCAAATCTTGGGGAATAGTTTTGCAGAAGTCAGAAATATTATTGCAAATTAATTAACTTGATGAGTTTTATTACTAGTAAGGCATCACTACTTGTACATATATTTCAAGTGACTGATGCCTGATTTCAAACATCACTTCTCTCTCACAAGTCAACCTCTTTCCCTGTTTACCTGAAATGGCCAAAGAGACAATAATGCAGTTATTACCCAGCTATTTGAGAATATAGATGAGGACATGCATCTCTCCAACATGTTATTTTTTGAAAAAGGAGTATGAAGAATTTTCTTAATGGTAAGTGGAGAGCAAAGAAATCCCAAATCCCAACATTTTAACAGCAGTGAAAATATGTCAGCTTCTTTCCTGCAATACTGAAGTATACCTTTCTTATGCTATCTGCCTCACCAAACCCTAACAGGACAGCACTTATAAACAGATCTTATTTTGAGGAATCTGAGCGTGGATTAAAATTTAGCTATCACAATATGCATAACAAAATAAGCTGCAATAAACATGATCAAAAGTATGTTGTGGGATGTCTGTGAAAACTTCCAAAAATGTTATTTTTGTGTGCCCCCCTTGGGAGGTTCACTTGGATATACAAAGCACTTCATGAAAATGCACTTCAAATATATGGTAACTGATAATGTCAGGTTAAAAAAAAAAATCAGAATTGCTTGCATAGAGAAAAATGAAGTATTCTGTATGAAGAACTGAGGAAGCTCTCTGAATGAATTTCTTTGCTTACTAAATGTAAATCAAGCAGCAGCTTCTTCTTTACCATTCAATTTCTGAAAAAATGCAAATATTAGGAAAAGAAGAGACAGTGACTGACTACACTGCAATCAGCCAAGAGCATAACTGAACTGAAAGCAGGTTTGATGTCATCCAAGGGAGAACTTGGATAATAAAGAAATAACTGAAGTCATAACAACTATTAAATGAACACTTCAATCCAGACCTATTGATAACTGACACTTCCATAGCACTTGTAAGATGATTACATGAAACAGAAATTCTTACAGCCACTGTTCAGAAAGTCTGATCTGCTCAAAATCACCATCCCTAGAGCATGTACTAAAGAATGATTTAAAATGGAATAGGGAAAAGTTAATTTATATGCATCATTTCTTCATGAAAAAACAATCAGTGTACGAAAGAGTTTCATATAAGTTCAGTTTAGGATGCCATTTAGTTAATTAACTGAGCCATTTGCATTAGAAAATTCAATATTGACTTTAAAACAAAATCTATGTAATTCTTTTAAACTCATGAATATTTATGAGCCATAGTGTCTCTGACAAAGTTGCAGTAAAGACTGCATTATTAGAGGAAGATTAAAGCAGGCTACTAAAAATATGTATACAAGATTTTATTTGCTAAATATAGAAGAATTTTATTTGCTTTGTATCTAGCATTTCATGTTTCCGTGCAAGACTCCCAGGACCTGACCTTGGCAGGTGTTTATTTGGTCTTGTTTATTCAAAAACTTCTCAATGGAATATTTTTAATATTTTCAACTTTCATTTTTACTTAAAAATCTTCTCTTTTTTTTGCCATCAATGTAGAAAATTAAAGCAGTCCAAAAAAATAACAATGCCCCAAACAATTTTCTGCTTCATCTGGCTGTCTAGATTTTTAAAAAGCAAACAAACATATTCCCTCAGCCCAAAGATTTGCTTTCTTTTTCTTTCATAGTAATATGATCATGTATATCACATTCTTCTGAATATCTATATTTTTATATGTAATACTTGTAACTAATCATCATTCATTCTGCTCTCCACTCTCGGCAATTCTCCTTCACCAAGGACATTTTTGAGCACGAGTCCCTCCACCTTAAATTTCTGCTAAATAATCTAGTCCAGGATTTTTTTTCTTTATCTTTTTTTCTTACTCAGTTTCTGAAATCCAAAAGCAGCCACAGAGGCTTTAGAATCTAATTCCTTCAGTAATTTTTAATAAAGGATATTCCAACAGGAAAATTATTTTAAAATAAACACAAAATTCCCTAAACATCCTTTTCCTGGTTTACTGCAGAAAATACCATATATATCCCTCAGGCTACACACAGTTCTGTGGGGGACTGCAGTGGTTAAGGGCTTAAACTTAGGACTTTGCCCATTATGACAAAATTGTATAAAGAAACTGTGACCACCAAAGCCCACTCGCCACATGAATGTGCGTCCTGATGGGAACTGGACTGTGAGTTCAGCCACCTGATGGGAGCTTGAGGTAAGATAAAAATGATACTATTGTCCAATTATGTCAGGTCTATGGAGAAGTAAACAAGGCTGTGGGGAGAAGAATGTATCCACAAAGAAAGCCAAACTCAGCAACTGTGCTGAGAATCAACTCTGGATGGATTCAGGGTGGGAGGACGAGTTTTTGGGTGTGTGACAAGACTCCACCTTCCCTTATACAAACTGGCTCAGTTGCAAAATGCCCCACCCCAAGAAGGCCATATACACAGGACATTCACGTGAGAGGCAGCTGAGGAGGTGTCAGAAACCATCAAAGACCCCCACAAAGTGTCCCCAAGATTAATTCCTAAGGCCTCACACCAGAGAACTGAACATGAGGCAAAGTGATGCAACAGATCCAGAGTCTGTGGTGAGAGATTGTGTCAATCTTCTTCCTTGGGGGAGCCTGAGCATTCCCACCTGGCCTGAACATTTATTAATCCATTGAACTCTGTGTTTTGTGGAACCCTCACCACTGAGAAGACCAGAAGAAACAGATCAACAGGTCACCATCAAGACTCACAAGGAAGCTGTAACTGCAGTGAGGTCTCCCCTCAGTCCCCTCCAGGCTGAAGAGACCAAGTGACCTCAGCCCCTCCTCACACGGCTTCACCTCAAGACCCTTCATCATCTTTGTTGCTCTCCTTTGGACAGTCCCTAGCAGCTTAATGTCTTTTTTATATTATGGCCCTCAAAACTGCCCCACAGCACTGGAGGTGAGGCTGCCCCAGAGCAGAGCAGAGGGGACAATCCCCTCCCTTGTCCGGCTGGCCATGCTGGGCCTGATGTCACCAGGACATGCTTGGCCCTCCTGGCTGCCAGGGCGCTGCTGGCTCAGATTCAACTTTCCATCCACCAGGACCCCCAGGCCCCTTTCCCTGGCGCTGTTTTCCAGCCTCTCATTCCCCAGTCTGTCTGTACATCCATGGCTGAGGAAAATTTTAACTTTATTTCAGACTATTGCATTTGTGGGAATTTTAATTACATAGTCATGTTACTATACAGACAGGTCTATATAATTAAAGAATAATCTTTATCTTGTAAACAGCAAAGAGTAAAACATTGATTTTAGGCCCCTGTGGTCTTCCTTAATAGAGATGGATGAAAAACCTGACAGACAATGGCAGTGTCTGTCTTGGAACTGAAGTTTTAGAAAGCTCAAACCATTGCCATTGATTGGTGTGAAGTAGTATCTGAGTATTGTTCACTACAAGTGACACATGTCTCAGATGCACAGAATATTGTTGTAAAAAAAAAGTAAGGATTTGCCTGAAGTTACTTATTTGCTATCTAGCAATTCAGCTGCATCAATATTACTTCAGTGTAGCTGTCAGTACACATGTACTGAAAATTAGTACTTCTTACATTCAAAGTTCTTGGCATAACTTTTAAATATGTATGATTAATATATTCTGGATTTTTGTAGCAAATAAGAATAATAAGGAATTTTAAGATGGTCAGTAAGATAGTATGATATATATATTGTATATATACACACATACATGTATTTAATCATGCTTTTATGGCCTCATTGGCTAATACAGCTGCATGACTTGACTTTATTTCATAAATATTTTTATTTGCTTAGCTTTTAAATTTTTAATTAATACTAGCTGCTAGCAAGACGCAAATTCAAAAAAAAGAATTAAGCCTATATATAGTGGTTTCTTAGAGCCGGTGACATTCCCATGTTTGTACAATGAACATTGATATAAAAATTCTTTTTGCTATATGTGAGGCCATTTTTCAGTATGGTGGATGATAATTTGAATGTGGACTACACTCAATTAGCCATCTATGACAAACTGTCACAGGTAATTTAGCATAACAAAAGACTTTATTATATTTAATGGAATCACTCATTAAATGAAAGTAAATTCGGGAAAATGTCAACTTTCTGATCCCGAAAATGCCAGTTATATTATTTTTATTACAAATTTAAAAAACAGAAATCAAACTATAGCATTCGTTTTCCTACATATTTTCCCCTCCACACCACAAATAACAACAATAGCAATTGCAGTAGTTCCAACTGTGAACTTAAATTAAGTTGCACTGACATGCTGGAAATTTTATGTCATTGCAGGTAATCTATGAATAATTTCTACTCAAGGCAAGTTATAATACATGAACTATAACCTTGTTATGACTTTGTGTTTCTGCACTTTTGGGCCCATCTGTTTTTTCTCTACACTTATCAACCAAGCTAAGACAACATACGCCTGTTCTGGTGGTACAGAAAATGTTCACAAATTATAGCCATGTCACTCCACTCTAATTTTTATCTTGTCCACATAGCACAACAAATTGATTTGCTGTGGCAATAAACAGTGAAATAGTCTCTTCAGTGTCTAGTAATTAGAACTAATACTAGTAGACAAATTAAAAGGCAGCAAAACAAAATGTCTCCATCAGGCACTTATAATAACCTTCATAATACATACAGTAGATGTTGTGAAGACTAAGGTGGATAAATGAGGAGAATGCTGATTTTGGCATCCAGCTTACTTTCAGATAATTTAGCTCATCGCTCTTGGCTGACACCAGACCAAGAATAATATTAAAGAGTAATAAACTCCTTCCAGCAAACCTCTGATTCCATGGTTCACTGGTCTCAGACCTAATCTATCAATCCATTTACTGCACAGTAAAAGGTAAGAAACCCATTACAGATCTGTTACATGCCATGGCAGGTGGTATATGACAAGAACTGAATTCATCACAAACTCCAGTGCCAAGTACCCTTTAGTATGCTTTGAAGCACTAGGTGATTACCTTACTTGGCTATCGTAGCAGAAGATACTTTAAGGTTTGAAAATAAATGAAAGATTCTTGATATGAAAGCATAAAAATGGTCATAAAACACTTCATTTTTCATAATATTAAGACTTCACAAAGATACTGCTATTTCACTTTTACAAGAAATACTGGCTTTGGAGAGTGTACCATAAGTAAAAACCAGGCTAGAATTTAAAAGTCATGCCTTTCAAAGGTGCGTTTTAATCTTCATTCTCAACTTAAACTATACTGTATTAGGTAACAGCCTATTAGAAGCACTATTTAATAAAGTTGTATAAAGAAATGTGGTGTTGAAATTATTACTATCCAAAGGAAGCAAAACTCTTTGCATAGCTACTCTCAAGGTCATCAGCACGTGATACAAACATCCAAATGCAAAGACAATTCTGAAGTAAAAGCTAAAAAGATACTTTTATGTGACTGCAATTCCCTTCATACTAAATTTCTTTTCTAGGTTATTTCTATTGCTGTAGGGCAACAGTTTCTGTGACTGTAAAGAAGGTTTGAACATGACTTATTTCAAACATGTCACCTTGAAGGTTAAGACTCACAGGTGTTGTCCCCTATTCCCCTGCTTGCCAGATCAAGGCAAAACAAAAATTTGTGACAACTTTAGGAGATATTTGGCTACATTCTCAGCTGGTGTAAATTTTCACATCTTCTCTGAAGTAAGCAGAATTACTCGAGTGCACACCAGATAAGGACCTATCTAACATTATTTATGTAACTGTCATGTATGTTTCATATCTTGATAGTATCATCCTGCAAAATGAGATAATCATAAAGGGTAGATCGTTACATGTTCATTTCTAGCAGGGATGCCAGACAACAAAGCATACAGTTTGAAACAAAGGACACACTGTTAAGAGGGGGAAGGGAGACAGAAAAGCCCCAGAGAAATTTCTGTGTGATAATGTTTGTCTACTGTGCTTTGAGGAACACAAAAAATACATCCCCATCAAAACCACTGACTTCAGAATCATCCTCAGGTGACCTAAGAAGTTTGCCTGATATAAAAGTGCCCAGACTTGTGAGCTTTGGCTCAGAGTAAATATCTGTGGGGTTTTTCCAATGCTTGCTACAGCTGAAGCAACAGAACATTAAGTTCCTCTGTCAAGCTCGCAGTTTCTTTCCAAGATTTGGAGTTTTAATTCAGATCCTAGATTTTCAGGGCAGAAAGTGAAACAAATAATTGAGGTTTCCTACACAAATCATTAGTAAGAGCAAAAAATATGAAAAAAAAAAAATTTTTTCCCTTCAGTATTTTTGGAAAAATCTTACTGAACCCCAAAATGAGCATCTAAATTTTTGCTTTGTTTTCTACATCTGTCAAGATCACAGACAAAACAGAAAACCTGAAAAAGAGAGCACCTTCAGAGAAGATGTATGGAGTTGAGTATAGTAATTTTCAAATTAAATTTCAGTTCATTAAAAAAAAAAGACATAAAAACCCACAAAAAACCAAGCCAGTGCATTTTTCAGATTCTTTACATTCTGAGACCAAGGGACAATGAGAACTCAGTTTTATAAATCTTCATGAGTAGATAACAGAAATAAAAATGATGCAGTTAAGTAATGCTCTCAAATGGAAGACTACTTTTCTTCGTTTAGTCTCTTTTAATAGTAAATGAAATTTTTCAAGTAAGAAATTCCAAGAATAATTATCTTGCCAGACACATTATATCTAGGAGACATAAATTATAAAATTCAGTAAATTGTAATGATTCACTAAATAGTAGTTTTTGTCTCCCATATTTCATGCAAACTTAAGTACTTTCAACAAACCTAACAACATTCGTGATTGCTCTGACTGTACAAGAGACCTAAAACACTCTTGCATCAGCCAGCAGAAGATGAAAATCCCAAATTTTTAGGTGTATGACTAACCAGTAAAATGCTACATTCAGTGACAAATTGCAGTTTTTCTTAAAATATAGTTATGTAATCTAACTAAAAGGAAAGGTTTTTTTCCTGAAAACTAATGCTATTTTTTTAAAATCACAGCTTAGGTATTATCACTGTCCCTAAATTCAGCTATGTACATGCTTCCTTCAGCCAGTAGATAACACTGTTTTGATCTTGAAGTGTTCAGAATTCTTCTATATACATTGATTTCAGAAGCCCATTTGTAGAGAAAAAGATGCTTCTGTCCAACCATTGAAATAATGTTTTCTGTGTCCAACCTGGAGTTTGTGAATGTGATTAGTATTTATTATCCACTTTTGCCTGAGTCATTAGCTAATATTCTGAACTTTGCCAGACTGCTCCTGTTGAGAAGAAACTAGTAACACATCAAGTTCATTTTTATTTCTCAGGTCTGTGCTTAAAATTCAACTGTGTTTATGGAAATGGTAACAGAAGAACCAGGATGTATCATTCTTGAACAGAAACTCTACCTTTCCTTTTCAGTAAGGTACTCAGAAGATTATTTTCTTATTTTTTTCCCCCCCAGAGCACAATGAATTATTCCTTTTTGCCCCAGCATCCTGATAACTTTAACAAACATATACCAGAGGTTAATGTCCCTGACTCTGACTTTGCAATCAGTCTCAACAGAAATCCTTCAACTGATTCTACAGTGATCTTTTCCAGGCGGGCTAATCCATACCTTGGAAAATACTTTCTATCATTTCTACCATGAAAACACTCAAATTATCTACCTCTCTTTATCAGATTTGCTACTCATTTTCATCAGTTTTCAACAAAAAAATATGCTATTTCAGCAATAAAACAGAACAAAATCCTCCCTTCTTTCCATCAGTATGGAGATCCCAGAAAGCAAACTATGTGGTACTTTGCTACACAAAAAACAGGAGTGAATGGTCAAGGTTGGAAGAAGTGTGGTGGAAGGTGAAACAGTGGTTGCAGTGTCCACCTTGGGATTGGGGACAAGAGAGATTTGGGAAGTGTTTCCATAAAGAAAATGAAACATTTATCTCTCACACACCTGAGTCTCAAAGCCTGGAGTATTTGCTCTTCCAGCAAAAGCATCAGGCTACAAAAATGATCCTGTGCATTCCATCCTTAAGTAGAAGAACTGTAATTTAGGGAGTATATTTGAATGCAACATGATCACTCTAGTCTAATGGTCTTGCTTTGCTATCACTGTTTCTCACAGCAGTGTATTGTACCCATTTTTCTTCCTCGGGTTCATTATGCACACAACTGTCTCTTCATACAGAGAAAAATTATATATACCAGGAAATATATAATGCAAATATTCATGCAGATTAAAATTTTATATCACAGTTATATCAGTAATATGTCTAACCTTTAACAAACGATGGTTAGCCTCCTTCAGTGTACTCTCCAGCTTATGTTTTTTGTCTGGGTTCAGTGATGCACTTCCAAGTGCTATTCCTCCAGTTTCATTTAATCGTTTCAGTATTCCCTTGTGGGGCGGCAGCTCTCCAACTCTTAACTGGAACAGACAAATACAGCAGTTAAGATGAACTGTGGTAGGATTTTCAGCTCTCTTATCTTGACCCTTATTGATTTGTGTATCAGCCAAAGGAATAAACTCAATTCAAGACAAAATAACTGTTGCTTTCTGAATGTAGAAGGCTAAAAAAAACCCCAAAAGAGACTGTATTGGTCAATCAAGTCTAAAGAGAGTTCTACGTGACAAAATACAGGGTTTCTCAGGATATTAATCACTATTACATTATAAATTCCAGACCTGGACATTCAATACTTTACGTATATCAATTTTAATAATCTTGTAATATGGCATGAAGCAAGCATTTTTAAGAAATGTTTTAATATGTTCCAGGCTGTGAACAGTCACCCATATGGTATGCGGTGAAAAGCCCTCCACTCCAGTTTATTCTCTTAATTAAGAATGCTCATGTAAGTTCACTGAAAACAAACAAACCCCTCAAAACAAACAAACCAACCAACCAAAAACCCAAAAAACCCAAAAAACCCCAAACAAACAAACAAAACACCAAAAGGAAAGCCAAAATGAATTGTAAGGCAGCATCAAAATGTACCACTTCTCGACCATATATATTGTTACTGAAAATTTATATTGTCAAAGTAACTTAATAAGTAAGGTTAATGTTGCTTCAAGGGTTTTATTGTTCTGGGATTTTTCCTTGTTTGTTCTTGATTATAAGCAAAAGCAAGTAAGTATGAAATGAGCCATGCTGCAAGGTATCACATTATTATTTGCTCCATTAGCATGTATTCCCTTTTCAGCAGCTCCAAAAGAAGGTGGACTGTAAAAACAAGATACAAATAAGAGATGCTGACACCTTCAATTTTGGTTTATATATCTCGTGGGAATACTATATAGGAAATATTTGTGTATATGAACAGTGGAACCTTCCTGGTTCTAAACAATCTACTTAGTCTTTAAACCCTTAATCATTTCTGCAAACTGTAAGATGCATCTAACATCCCTTAAAAGTATTTTTTTGCCTTGGATCTGATATCCTCAACAACAGAGCCTCCCAAATTCCCTGAGCAACTCAGTGGCATCTGCTGTTAAACAGCAGGACAAATACACCACATGGAAATCTCCATTTCCTGAAAAGGTATTTATCCTATTTTTATCCAAAAAGAAACTTGAACATAGATTTTTACTAAATAATCCTTTAGGGTTTGGGGTATTTTTAAAATTTTGTTGTGAGGATAGAACAAACTGATAAGTTTTCTTCAGATTCTTTAATACTCTATTCATCGCTAGCTGAACTTGTTCAACTTGGATTTACAAAAAGGATAACTAGGTCCTTATCCTCAAGAGAGGAAAGGAAAACCTTTAGGCATATATCCTATAAGTAATACACGTTTTCCAATTACAGTTTAATTTATTATTGTACAAACCATTAAAAATAGTCATTCTACCGAACAGATTTTAAAAAACTAAACAGGGAAACTTCTGTTGAATATATTTATCAGTAGTATCAAACTCTAACATATTCACGAAAATATTCCACCCCTTAAAAACAAATATTTAATATTCTGATAGGAGGTTTTTTTTAAGTATTCTTAAAAATAAGTCACCTAGATGTTTAGTCTAGAAAATGTTGCAGCGATATTTTAATGAGTTGACATTTATAATTATGCATGCAGTTCTGGATCCTCTTGTGAAATACTGAATACCATTTAATAAGTGAGAAGCTATTAAATGTTAACAAGACACCTATAGAGAAATGCTATACATATAAACCAGTCATGTTCTGAATTAAGAAATGAGGATGAAAAAGGTAACGATTAATCTCCTAGTTTCAGGATATTTTTGCTTCAGTAGATTTTCCATTACTCTTTTTGTTTTAGTATGATCAATATATATTTGTACCTGGGTTTTGAAATTCCCAGCTTTGATTTGTCTAAAAAAGTTATATGAATGCTTTGTTTGATGTCAGAAACCATTTTCGAAAATAGTTTTTAATTTTCTTCAATGCAGAATTGATAAAGTAAGAAAATATCAAGAATAGAGCTTACAATACCTTTACTTTGCTCAGGCAGTCTCTCAACTGGTCTTCATTCCCTTTTTCAAGGGGAATACGAATAATGTTGTCTGCTTCCTCTAACCATAAAATCAATTTGTTCAAATCCTCTTGAAATTCTGATAAAATATTCTTTTCTTCCTCTATCCTGTAATAAAAAGGTGAAATTAATGTTTCTATAAATGTATTTTATATTGAAGTGCTTATCCATACTGAAGTGTGACAGATAACTAATTCTTTGAATTTATACTAATGATTTTTATAAGGGGGCCACAGATTTCTTCACATCAAAAAATATCAGGCAAACACCAAGATCCTTTTAAGGTGGCATTAAATATATTTTAAAAGAAAAGATCAAGGCGTAATTTACAACTCCACTAAATTCAGCTTCTGAATTACATATGGCAGGTAGCAGACAAGCACACCAGAAATAAAGGAGCTAATTATTCAGAGTAAAATTTTGTTTGAAGTAACAGCAGGGAAGCCCAGTGTCGACAACTAAGAATTCCAGCATCAAGTGTTACCGAAACAAACCTGTAAAAACTGACACAGACTCATTTGGACATATTAAACAACAAAATATTTCAGTAACTGTGCTATATAATTTGGTGTTAAGATTCACAAAAAGTAGTTAAGGTTTGCAGTCGATAAGTAGGAATAAGATGGGATCCACGACACCTAACTTCAGATGTCTACTCTTCATTTGTCTCCATCTACAACTCATCTGCTCATTTTCACTATGACTGTATAAAATACACTGAGGTGTGAACTTATGTGCAAAAGCTTCTGAAGTTATCAAGAGATGCAGGCAAAAAATTTCAAGCGCAGCAGGGAAGAGCATAGGTAGAATGTGAATGCTTGGGATTAGCATTTGGAGTGGGCCCTTCTTAAGGAGAAAAAATATGTTTTGTAAAAAATACCCGTAATTTATCCACCAAACTTATTCATACACTGAGAATTACCTGTATGGAAAGATCTAAGATTAAATACTTATCAAAAATAAGCAATGAAAAGCAGATCCTGCAAGATATCCTGGGATATTTTTATCATGCTGATTTCCTCCCATACACAGCTGGCTCATGTAGTATCGGGATATTCACACCCCACACAAAGGCCTGAAGATATTCATCCTTTCTGATGGGACATAACTGGCTCAACTACACTGGTATGACAGGCAGCTGTCCTGTTTTAAAAGGTGTCATAAACAATCAAAAATACTCAAACTGCCTTCAGACTCATTTCTGGAGCCTTCCACCAGAGGACTGTGCATGATCCACAATGTTTGCAGCAGAGAGTGTTTAACTTCCCCCTCCCCAGGGGAGGTACCTGGACATTCCCACCTGAACATGAACATATTGAATTTCACGTTATGCAGGCTTCCCTTATCCCCAGTGGATCATGACTGAGATTATCACTTTGACCAATGGGCATCGAAATCGCAACAATCAAATCTTGTCACAGGATCCACTGATGGCCATTTCTTTCTTCCCTCTGCACTATCTACTCTTATCCTATCTTTTTCTTTCTTTTCGTTACAAATTTTCTTTAAGTGATATCTTTACAGTTCGATATTGTTTCATTTCTATAGATAATAACCAAAATGGCTACAAACCTCCTTCCTATTGCAATGAAATTGTTCTAAAATAAATCTGCTGTGTACACACAGATAATTGGCCATTGAGTGTCATTTCACTGGCTGAAGGGATGTATTGCTAACAAGAACCTCAGTTACCCTGCCTTCAGGAGTGGCTTGTAACAATATCTAACCTAAACTCCTCTTGGCCCAACTTGACTTCATTCTCTGTTGTTCCATCCTTTGTCTCTGTGAGGAAGGGATCAACCATTGCCTCACTACAGCCTTATTTCAGGGAATTGTAGAGTGATAAGATCTCCCCTCATCCTCCTTTAGCAAAGAGAAAGTATATTTTCAACACATAAAAGTCAATATTCATAACTACACTTGGAGCACAAAAATGCTGGCTTTAATTTATATATAAATTGAAATGTTTGTCAAATTTGTGCTGCTCTCAATCGGATCTCAATTTAGTTCTAGATCAAGTTTCTGTTTTAGATCTAGAATGGATTCTAAATCAGGAGATTTATTTGTCTTTGTTCTTAAAATAAATATTTTCATATTTACAAGACATATGAGCTCAACACTGAGTGTTTTTTGTTGTTTGAGTTGTTTTTAAAGCTCAGAAACAAGTTACTCTGCAGTATCTGCCTACAGATTAAACAAACGTAAGCCACTGGTGCTCAATTGTTCTTGAGAGGAAAAAGTAAGAGATTATATTTACTGTGAAAACAGTAAAAATTTCCAGAAACTATTTACACATATATAAATTATGGATATACCCATATATACACACATATACACGTTTATACAAACAAATACATGGAAAAATGAGCACCATAAATAGCAAAAGAACTAACAGCCCTACTTTCTTTGGCTTGTCTTAGATTTTCTAATAGAATCATGCATTAATATTTTCATGAGCTGTTTTTTGCCCAGGATTTCTGGAAATGCAACTGATATCAACAAAAAATGCTGATGCTCCTAAATTATAGGAATAATTCTTGTACTAATATTTCTATTTATTACAAGTCTGGATCTCTATGGAGTACTGTTATGCAGACAGAAATTCTGGACCTTTCCAATACACACATATTTCAGGTCTGGTTGCTCAGGTCATGCAAAAAAGAACCAACTTTACATCATCACACTTATTACAATGTTCTTCACTGACAAGCGTTCATGTTCGTGACTTGAGAGGTCATATGCTCTTCTCAAGCCAAAATAGGTCATCTAAAACCAGCTAATCAAAACATTTGTTTCTGTGAAAATGAGTCAGATGTTAATCCATGCAGAGATCCATAGCACTGCAACCATAAAAATGAAGAAAAACTAACTTCTTGTAATCCTGAAAGCAGAAGCACAGCTTCAAATCTTTCTGAGGCAGTACACCTCCCTGCTCCAGTTATGGAATCTGGAAATCAGGCATCCAGTGTTTCACCATAAACCACAAAATAAAACCTCTGTCTCTCAACCTGACCTGGTACCCAAGTTCTCAGCAACAGCTTCCATTTTTTTGGTTTCCTCTCACTTCTACTCATTTGTTAAGTGCATAGCTCAGTGGAGACATTATGTGATGGCACCCTGAGGATAAACCTGAGAAAGATCCAAGTTCAAACATGTTAATTCTGGTACAGAAAAGGCATAGCGTTCAACTCAATGCACCCAAGAGCAAAATTATTGAGCTGCATAGTATTTTGAATGAGAAATCAAAAATATTTCTAGTCTCCCAGAAGAGATAGCAAGATTCCTTTTCCATCTTAAATACACTGTCAGTTTTATCACCTTTATGAATTGAGCCACAACTCTTAAAACGTTAAAAGTTTTCCTAGTCGTGAAGGAAAGAATTTTTTACTTTGATGACTAATTCAAATGCTGATCAGTAGGATAAGAATGTTTTTAACCTAAGACTTTCCAGGAATTCTTTCAGAGATATTTTATACAGACATATATATAATATATATATAAAATACATACACACACACACACATATATATATATACACACACACACGTATTTCATATATGTGTGTGTGTTTCTGTGTGTGTGCATACACAGAAGGGTTTCAGAGTTCAGATAAAAAAAATATTCCATAGATCTACTTCTTTATTCTAATCAAGAACAACATGCAGTAAAGGAATTCAAAGATTTATTGCAATTAACAGGACATGCAGATGCACCTTATAATTTACTTTACCATCTCTTCTTGACCTGCTAGAATGTTACTTCTATTATAAATAACATCCTGCAAGACAAGTGTCATATTATACAAGACACTAGAAGAGAGTGTTCTGTGTTAGCTGAACCGGTTAATTGAATTAAAAGTTTTAACTCAATGACTGATTACACCTTTTGAACAAACTATCATTTTGATTTCTATCATCATAATTACTTTTGGAACAACAGACACATGAAATTTCTAGGTGTTTAAATTCATGGTGGCAATGAAAAATTAACAGTTAGTTGTTACTTAGGGAGTAAGGGCTTTCAAATCCAAGCCTAAAGAAGCTGGAGTAAGGAACATGACCCACCAGTTGACTCAGACATGGACAGAGCAAGAGAAACCAGTTGGGAGAATGACTTGATGGAGAAGCAGATGACTGAGTAATAAGATATAATTCCAGCAGCTAGCCCTATGGAGCCAAGCAGATCCATCTCCAGCACAGGTCTTCAAGCTGTTATGCACCACTGCCTTATCCTTACAAACCAATCTAAGTTCCCAAAAAAGCTTTTAAGTTCCTTCTCCGTTGGCAAAAAGTTTATTTAATTAACTCTGAAATACAATTAATTTTGACTGATGGAAAACTCTCAAACTATAGCAGAGAAGCACAGAATTTCATATGCAACCTTTCGTCTTCCACACAACTGCTATTCTTAGGCACATTACTTTGTCTTTTCCATAGTAAAACATAGCAGATTTCTGTTTGTATTTCTAAATTCGTAGGGTCCCTTCATCAACTACTCTGAACGCACACATTTTATAGGAATCTTACATACATTATACTTTCAGAAGCAAATGTATCAATATTCAGTTTTTAATACTAAGTATTAAATTAATGATTTTTCCTATTTCCATTTTGTATATATGATAATTGATAGGGATTAGTTTTCCTACCATTATTAAACTGAATCTATAACAAATTCTTATGGTATTTCACAAAAGACCATGGAAAGATTTTTATTTTTTTTCAAACTATCATTAATCCTTAGTTATATTTGTTAACTACTACATAAACATTCACAGCCTATATCAGTAAGCTTGTATTTTCATGTGCAGTGTCGAGAAACTACAAAAAAAGTGAAATATATTTTGCAGCTCAAGTATTTTCTCCATAGTCAACAATGTGATAGCAATACCATAGCAACCCGTAGTTAGTGAAACACATCAGATGTTTGGAGTTTGTAACTGCACGCGAGTAATGTCGGATTTACTTAGGAGGCGTCAGCTATAGAAATAAAATATACAATCATAGGAGTAGGACAGATCTGCACTTGTGACTCATATTCCCGTCTGTAAATCCAATAATATTTTGGTGCCTTTTCAGTTTTTAACATTCAGCTGTCAATTCTGTATTTATCAAATGTGTATGATTAGGAATTAATGTATTTAGTAGCTGCTACTGAGAATATTAGAGGCCACCAAAATGGTAAAAAAAAATAATTAAAGACAATATTTACCAATAAAATTAGTTTTCATTCTTTCTCTAAAGAATGGATAGATATGCCTCGTGCTTTTCACTTTAAATAAGTGAAATTAAAATAGTACATAAACTTTAGAAAATGTATTTAGATGTAAAGATTAAACAGCAAGAAGTTTAGCTAAACTATTTGTAAACACAATACAAATTTATGCCAGTAATTCTTTTCTGGTGATTCATAATAAGAAATCTGAACAGTCAAAAAAAGAAAATTCAGAAAAATTCAATATGTAGCTAATTATGTGCTGGAAAGAAAAAATATATTTATTGACATAGCTATCATATAATCTCTTCATCCTAAACCAGTTTTTAAATTGCAACTAGAAGTTAATTGCAGCCTTCAATATGCTGAGTGATCAAGTAGAGGAAAACAATCACTTGCAGCTAGTGTGTTATGGAAGAAAAAGAATATTGTATGAGAAATATTAAAAAGAATATTTACTTTATAACAATTAATTTTTATTTAGAATAGAAAGTTTGTATTTTTGTATTCAGGAAAGTACTTGGAAGTATTCTGGTAAACAGCCTTTGTTCTGTCATTCTTTCCATAATTACTTCAAATTCGCTTGGGTAGATATCTGAACAGGCAGTCTGCAGGTTCAAATTAATTAAAAGTGTAAATGTATTTGCAGCTAAAATAATGAAAAATTCTCTTCCATTCAACTGAACCCAATTTTAACAAATGTCAGATCGTGATCAATAAAAAGCCCCAAACTGATTACTTCTGAAACATTGAAGGTATCTATTTCCTGGGCATCTGTTTTAAAAAATGACGCAAGAAAGTTTTAGCAAAAAATACAAAGACCAACCAACATTACTGTTACAAGTCTTTTGAGAGCCTCATTTATGAGCTATCCCCTTCTCAAGGTCCTATGTGAGATGTTGCTTCTCCTATGTAGGTTCCCTTGGCTATCCCTGCCTGTGCTCCTGAAACAGCAGCACCAAGCTGTAGCCCCAGCCCTGGGGCTTGGTGCACTCTGTGACCCTAACGGCAAGCGACACATCCCCAAATCATCCAAAACTCAGATGTCCCAGTGGCATGTCTCAGGGCAGACACAGCATGATGTGGCCTGATGTGTGTCAGGGGATGAAAGGGCAGAGCAAATTTCAGTTGGAGACGCAGACACTTTGTATTTTCCCTCTTTTGTCTGGGCTTAGTAGCATCTATTCAAAGAGCCTTTGTGACTTCCCATGGTCTCCAAAGTCTCCATTTTAGAGTAATGATGTACTAGAGTACAAAACCCCAACTTTTCCAAAACACGTCTTTTGTAGCAAAATGTTAACAAAAACTCAATTAAATTCCCAATTTGCTAACTACCAGTGTATCAGACTTTCAATCAAGTTCCACTTTATTCAACTGCCTGGTCTATTTCAAAGTTTTCAGTAAGATAAAATGACCAGATGTGCTAAAATTACATTCTCATCTAATTCTTAGCTGGATGGATTAAACTGCAAGATACAGAAACTTTAAACATTTAATTTAAACTTCTACGGCTTTGAAACTCTTCAATAAAGGCAAGTGGAAGACAACACCCCACGCAAACATAACTCAAGCATAACCTCTTGATCTTCAGTACCAAAGAAAGGAGGTTCAAAGTCAATTTTAAGTCTGTGCTTTGCCTGGGATAAGCATTTGACCTTTTAAAACTGAAAACCAGCTCCTTTTTACTGAAGAGCAGTACAGGTTCCGCAAATTGTTCTGAGATTTAGTTTGTTTTCTTGTCTGTTTTTAATTAAGTTGACCTTTTGCTGTCCAAATAATTCTTATTCATTAAAACTGCCAGCCTATTACTGAGATTAATGTTATCATCTAGTGCATCTATGATCAGTTTCAGTAATTCATAAAATATCATGGTTTTGATCTGGTTTACAATTTTTATTATTCAAGTAGTTTAATATTTATTCCAAATTATTTATGAAAACTATGTGCACATTCATGCACCTTCTAAAAATATCTGTATCACTTTCTGTTACTCCTGTAATTGCTTCCCTCTTCCCCCCAGCCCCCACAGATTTTTGAATCCAGATTGAAAAATACATCTAGAATGGACTGTCAATGCCTCACATAAAAGTTCAATGTTCCATGTAAAACTGTGCAGGATTATGAAAATCAATTTCCTTCATCTTGGTAAGCAAATAGCCAAAACAGAGCTTACAATACATAAAGTTTTCTTGCCAAATAATCCTTAGCAGCATTACACTTGAATCTGAAATCACTAACAGATTTCATTTCTGGAATCCGTTCAATTGCTAATTTCTTGCCACTTTATCATGAGATCTGCTGAGCAAAAAAAAATGTAATAGGAAACAAAGTTTCAGTTGATCACTACTCTGAGCTACTGAGAATTAACTGTAAAGCAGAGCATAATGTATTAACTACAAAGAATAAAACTTGAAACCAACTGAAAGTTTAGAGTCAGTTTTCTTTTCTGATTTACATAAGGTTCTAAATGTTAATATCTATTTTATTTTTCTTTGAAATTATTATATGAAAATGCATTATAACCCGTCTGCTCTCCCTTTAGTATCACCTTCGTTCAATATGGTTTTAAAATGTGCTTCCATTTTCTCATTCTCAAATTTGACTTTAAAAAATTTTAGAATCCTCTTCATAATAATAACATTCTTTTATGAAAATTTAATTTTTAGGAAACAGACAAAAATAAAAGGACTTTTAAAACTTATGTGAGTCACAATATAAGCATTCTGACTTCACAGGTGCTTTTTTTTTTTAAATAGTATATTAAAGCTATTCTGAAAAAGAGAAATCAAAATACATCAATTGACCCTTATTATTGTAATTTATATTCCACTGATATGCTTAAATGAATCTGATACAGTACCAACACATGCATTGGGCAATGCCATGACTATATTAGCTCTTTGGACTATAAGTAGAGTCCACTTCCTTCAACTTTGGTTTGCCTCATGCTTTGATCTTAAAGATAAATTAAAGCGTTTTGGATGACATGGGTTTCAAGTCTCAAAAAGAGAGAATCTGACTGTTCCCAAAACCAAATGAGGACAAATAATTAAAAACTAAAAGATGTCAAAGCATATGAGTTATGCAAATCCCATGACACCATGGCTATAAAAAGACTGTGCAGCTGATAAGCCTATGGCCTTTTCATGCCCAGGTTCATCAATAATTGACACCTACTTAGAACACACTTTTTCATGTTAAGTAGCCTTCTTTCATTTGAAAATCCACTCTAGAAGAGTGAAAAGAAGAAAACAAAACAAAACACAAGCTTGGGTAGGATGTGTTTCCAAGAGCTGGGAGGAAAAGCATTCCCTGGCTCTGACACAGCCAAGAAGGCTGGGAGGTGAGCAGAAGCATCCTGATGCACGTAAAGTACACCAGGAACATTTATATCAGTTTAACACAACACTATCTGTATTCCTCCTGGTGCAATGCTATTATTCACGTAAAGTTCACTAACTGAGGTCTCTGCAATCATTTTCCTCTAAATTATACAAGATGTCATTCCAGAGGAAAACAAACCAATCGGTCAACACATTAAACAGATCAAAAGGAGGAATGCATGTGCAAGTGTTTATTTAAGAACCTTCATCTAGGGAACATAACTAGATTATTCTCACTTAAATCCTAGGCTTCCTTAAAAAGTCGAAAGTGCCAAGAAAATCCATGAAATATTCTAACACTTCATTGAGCCAAAAGAACATTCAGTTAGACATTTCTACTAATAAATGAAGGAATGAAGAATAACAATCTTAACCAGAACAGGAACATATTTTATATCCTCAGACAAAGCTCAACTACCAACCTCTTTGCTCTGTGTTGCCAAAGCAGATTACAGGGCTGTTAAAAAGATGTGTTATTGTTTTGTAAGTGTTTGCACTTACATAACAAGTTAATGCTTGGAAACACAGATGGGTTTCCAATGTACAAAAGAACAGCATTTTATGTGACAAATAAAGGCCAAAGACTCTCTTGGGTAACAAATAACAGTACCATCAACACATGGAAATACAGTAGAAAGAATTATTTAAAGCATCCCTGAAGCTTCTGACAGCTGTAGATTACTTGTTGCATCTCTTTCTTCTAACACAGAATCATTGTGGTTGGAAAAGACCTTCAGGATCATTGAGTCTGACCATTAACCCAACACTCCCATCCCTAAATCATGTCCCTAAGTGACATATCTACATGTCTTTTAAATAAATTTAAATACTGGGAAAGCTTACAGCATTTTTCAGTACCTAAAGGAGAACTACAGGAAGGCTGGAAGGGGACTTTTCCCAAGCACAAGTAGTGATAGGACAAGGAGGGAATTGCCTTAAGATAAAATAATGTTTAGATTAGATATTAAGAAATTATTTACTTCTGAATTGTGAGGCAATGATACAGGTTGTCCAGAGAGATTGTGGAGTTCAAATCACTGGAATTTTTCCAAGGCAGGCTGTGTGAGGCTCTGAGAAGTCTGACCTAGTAGAAGGCTCACTGTCTCTGTGAGGGGGGTTGAAGCTCAATAAACTTGAAGTTCCCTTCCAACCTTAACCATTCTCTGGTGACTCAACCACTTCCTTGGGCAGCCTGTTCCAACAACAGACAACATGATCCAGAAACTTTAATCGTTATTAGAGTCAGTAAAAACCCTTCAGGACACTCCCTTATGACATTTTCACAGCTTTTTCATCCCCATGGCTCTGAACAGAAAAATGGTGACACATCAAGAATAAAAAAAAAACTTGCTGCACATTACCAGTTCTTCCAGTACATCTCCAGCACTCATTAATGTATCTCTATAAGGAATATTCTGGGATTTAAAAAAAAACATGCACAAAGAAAACTCTACCTGTATTTTCTACTGTATTTTAAACTAGAATGGCATATCCAGTTAGGCCTAGCATCTAGATTAAGAACATGTTCTTTAATAAAGCCTATCTTAACAGCAACATTTTTTTTTATGTTGAAAATTTTTTTAAAGGTATAAAACTATTTTTGTATTATCTGTAACTTAAACACTCTAGCTTTCTCTGACTGCATGAGGAAAACAAGTTGATCTAAAAGTGATCACAAATAACATTAAATTGATAAATCCATTTTTTAATCCAGGCTATGAAATGCAGATGTCAATGGCATTGATTTTGATAGATGAACTAGATCAGGATTACCTGTATAAATCAATGAAGGTAATATTAGTATTACAGAGATGAGTTTTAATGACAGGCAACCAAACAGAAAGATTATAAACCAGTTGTAAATTCTGTACTGTTCTGCTTTAAAATTGAGGAGTTATGTATACTTGTTTGGCTTATTTAAACATTAAGAGTTAAAATATAAAAAAATGAAGTATGGAAGGGTTTAGTGGTCACTAACAGGAGCAGGTAGAAAAGAATTAAACAAATTATAGCGTATGAACAATTTATAGGACATAAAATTTAATTACTGATATTTCCTTTTATACTTGAAAACTCTAGATGTTGAGAGCTACTTTGAAATTTCAAGCCAGACAACAATCTAAAATCATTAAAAATCATTTCACAATATTTTTATCCTATTTTAACCTACCTCTTCTTTTTCTCTACCAACTGTCTGCAGATCTCCTTCCACCGGTTATTCAAACTTTCCAGTTGTTCCTTCAGCACTTTGGCATCTGCTGTTGATGACTGCTCAATAATCTCTTCACCAGTTGCATTCAATGTTTTGACAACAGTTTGCTGCTGCCCAATGCCATCCTGAAGCTCCTGCAAAATACCCAACACATTCACATCTTCATAAGGAAGTTAAGCATGAAAAAAATGCTTCATCACACTGGCCAGATGGAAAGAGGTGAAATTTTTTGCTCTCCTCTGAATTCCAAATGAAAAATCCAAGATGAGTAGACATAAAGACATCTCATCATTTTTTAACAAGTAACTTTCAGTACTGCAGCCTTTTATCCTGTCCTGTATTGCTGTCTACTACAGAACATTACAGTAATATTCTGCACATCAATTAATAAGTAAAACTTGTGAACAAATGTACTTCTACACACCCAAAGGTATATATCACATTTAGAGCCTACAAATAATTATAAGATTTAAACTGCAAAATCTGTGAAGTTTCTATTAGCTATAAACTCAAACAAGCAATGTCAGGAAAGCAGAGACTGTAAAATTTCTGATTCCATTAAAGAACACCTTCTTCTCAAATTGTGAGAAGCCTAATAACTCGTGTGTTTTTTGGTTTGGTTTTGATTGGTTGGTTTTTGGTTTTGCTTTGGTTTTGCTTTGGGGTTTTTTTAGGGGGTGAGGTTGCTTTTGTTGCTTTTTTTTTTTACGTTTGGTTTGGAGTTTGGGGTTTTTTTTGTTTTTTGGGGTGGGGTTTTTTTTTTTTTCTTTTTTTTTCCGTTTTGGTTGGGGTTTTGTTTTTTTTTTTTTTTTTTTTTTTTTTTTTTTTTTTTGTTTGTTTGTTTGTTTGTTTGTTTTTTCTTTTAAACAGGACCAGGGGAACTACACTTCTAAGTATTGCAGTGTTTCTACTAACACACAGAATTAAAAACTATCAAAAGATATCCAATATGGGCCATTCTCAAGTTTTACTAAATGCACTGGGATACATTTTTCTACATCTTTTATGATAAAATAAAATAAATTTTCCTGCAGCATTCCTGTAGCTACCTTACCTCATGTTTAAAAACAATACAGTTCTGAATCTGCATCTTAGATTGTAACACTGTATGCCTGCTAAAGCAAGTTCATATTTATAAATAATCAATATTTTCATATTTTTACTCATCAGTAGAGCATGAGTATTTTCCCCTTGAATTCCTCAGAATGTACAAGCAAAAAAGTGTAAAATAATTTCAACAGTTTACTGCTAAAACAAGCGGAAACTGAAATAACATCAACAGTTTACACTGTGATATTCATACTTAGGATAGATTTTCACAACTTCAGGAAGTGTGTCTCAATCCTATCTGCATACAAAGGCTTTCAAGTAAAATGCTGTATCTAATTTTTCTGGAGGATACCAAATACTTCAGTATATCATACTCCAGAACAAAATCATATGTTTATTTTCTCTTTCTAAATGCATAGCATAAATTGCAGAACAAGTGAGTAAACCTGTCATTAAATAAAATTTGTCCATGAAACAATTAAAACTGGCAGGATACAACTTCCCAGGAATTTAAAAGATGAAAATAACTACTCCTTATGCTTTTTTAAATATACATCTTTGGTCATGAGGTTATAATTAAAGTTCACAAACTGAACCACTGGAAATTTACTTGTTCTAACACGATCAAAACCAATTGCCAGCTACTAATTCATTAAATTACATTGAGTCAGTTGAATGCTCTGTCTCAGCTTTTGCACAAATTTTACAGGGACAGCTTGAACATGAACACCAGCAGAGCCTGGGGCATGGGGGTCAATGTCAGCAGGTTGCTGTGGTGTTGACCCACAGCCCTGGACAGGGAGTTGTAGCTGAGGCAGAGGTTTGCACTGCTGAGATTTGAGTTATTTTTACTACACTTTCTGTTTGGTTTTCTTACAGTTTCTTTTGGGTTGTCACAGGACACACACACCCCATCCCCGAATTACCCCTTTCTTAGATTCTTCTCAGTAAAAACTGTTCTGCTGATTTCTTGGGGGTTTTTTTAGGTTTTTTGGGGTTTTTTTCCAAACTATTTTGCAGCCCCAGAGTTTCAGAATAAGAAGAAGTTGTGATGAGCATAATGTGGCAGTAATCTGCATCCAGTTTTATTATGTTTTGATAGGATGAGAAATATTTTTCTGCAGGATCTTTGCAAGCTGCATGACAGTCCAGTCATATTGCCTCAAGCACCCTGCTGCCCCACAGTGTCCCAGCACACTTTGCTTTGCATGGGGAATGTGTAAGGTTTTTAAGATACCTTTGTAGCAGAAACTGCAAGATTTTCTAAGAGCCAGAATAGACACATAAAAACATCTTACTTTGAGGTATAAGATGTTCTTTTCTTTCTACGATGCACATTAATACAATAACACCAGGCCCAACTTCTGACTATTATTTTCAGGTGCATGATTTCACTATTAGAAATAAATAGCAGCAATGGCTATGTTATTTGTCTAAATGCAAATATTGTCTACTTCTGCAAGTCTGAATTGGTCTTTCCACTACACACTTCTCTTTTGGTAATACCCAGCTCAAAATGAGTACCTAGTTTTTGTATATATTTACTGTATTTCACATTGATTTTAGCACTAGAGCCTTTGCATTGTGCAGTAGGGAGCATTACATGGGTAAATCATAACAATGTATAGTTTGAGAAAAAATATATTAGAGTAAGTGGCTTATTTCCAGCAAGGCACTTGAGACCTTTTTGTTACTGCATGCACCTGTGTGAAGTTAAGATCCATACCACTTACTGAAAAAAATAACTCAGAATAAAGCTTCTACTTATACGCAGAGGCCTATTCATTTGGAATAGGAGATCAAAGGAAGGAGAACGAAGAAGGGAAGTTCTACTTCTGAAACTCTGGAGGTTTCAGAAGCAAAATTTGTAGAAATTACTTGTTATCTATGCATCCACTTTTCTAAATGACAGAAACAACAACCAGTCAGTAAAGTACTATAAAGTGAAATGCTAAGTCAAAGCTCATTCAAATACTCTGAGCCTTTCTCCTATGCTTACAGCATCTTAAATTAGGTTTTCTCCTTCCTCCAGCATACACAAACACAAAAGAGCAACTTGTACATGATTTCCACACTTATTTCAATTGACACAAAGTTAAACAAAGGAATTTTCTCATTTATCCACTGACATATTATGCAATAGGCCTCACAAAGTAAAAAAAAAAGCTAGCTCAATGGCAGGGGTGGTCTTAGAACTCAAGATCCCTAATGCTGGAATGGGAGCCTTCCACAGGATTCACAGGAAGGAGAAGTGTGAACTTCCACCAGAACATGAGAGGCCTTCTGGCCATCTGATTTCAGATCACCACAAAGAAGTCAATCTGAGATGTCTTTTTTCCCAAGTACTCTAAGCACATAACACTTGTCACATGATTAAATAGAAACACACATGCTGATGAAGTTTGCCTGGATTCCACAGTCCGCAAAAAAGATTTTTGTTGGTAATGGTTGCTGCACAAAGCACAGCCTCCCATGAAGACATTAACATTTTTTCAAAAGCATTTTTTATGAAGAAAACAGAAGTTTTTTAACTGTTTTAAATTGTTTTCAAAGCCACGTTTTCACATGCTCATCCCGGAGTTATTACCACAAGGATGCTTTTCAAACTTGCATTAGTATCTAAAGTTTCCCAGCAGTGGTTTCCTACTAACATTTCCTTCCACCCTTACCACCCACCTGCCTGAAGGCAAAGTGCTGGGAGCCTGCACAACCTTGCCTCCCCCCATGGCCTTATGGTTTATGGTTCTCCAGAAGGAATATTGACTGTGAATGTTTCAGGCACCTTCTCTTGAACTTCCAACATTTCATATAGAAATGACAAAGCAAAAGGGCATGCTGCCCTTTGGATTCCCAGCTTACTCAGAAGGCCACTGGAGATACTTACACTTGCAGTTATGCAGTTCCTAATCATTTTATGAACAGAGTGAGGCAACAAATTTAATTAAAAATTATATTTGTATGCGTGAAATATTCAAGGTCAAGTTGGACAGGGCTCTGAGTGACCTACTCTAGTGGAAGATCTCTGCCCATTGAAGGGACATTGGGCTAAAGGATCCTGAAAGGTCTCTTCCAACCCAAACTGCTCTATGATTCTATATTCCCACACCCAGAACTAATCACAATTTTGAGTAAGACACTTTTATGCATTATTTGTTTGAAAAATGCTGCATTTTTAGCTACTGAGAGAAGCAGAAGCTATTAGAAATACCCATAATTTTAGATTTTCTTTCTTGTGATTCCCAAGTATAAGCAGGAAATGGCCAACCATTAAATTAAGGTTTAAATAATCTCTCAGATTAATCTTTGATTAAATAACTTTCTTTTATTTTCCAAGATTTAAATAAAATGAAGAATTATACATGTGCCTTCAGAAAATTTCCAAGTGGAAAAAAAAAAAATAAAAAGGGATAAGCACAGGGCAAAATATTCACCAAAGTCAAAAGAGCTGTCTCTGCAATAGCAGGGGACTTGCCCACAATCAGCCTGAAAACTCTGACCTAGTGCACTACTGGTATTAATTTTAGTTTTCAGTTGTACTTTCTAGAAACAACTGCCAAATGAAAACACAAGAACTGCTGCTTTATGATACATGTTGAATCCAACATAAGAAAAAAGGAAATGAGGAAAAAAGGAAAAAGCGGAAAGATAAATTCTCAAAGGAGTTAACTTGACACTTCCAGCATTATTTTTAACATCCTCAAGTATATGTAGAACACTATTTCATTTGTACCTCCAAACACTCACATCAATATTATCATATTGTAATAAAGCTTGTAATGCTGTTCTTAAGATAATTATAAAGAAAATCAGCTGCTTGTGGCTAAGCTGATGAAGTTGCTCGTAACACCATTATCCTTTAGGAAATACTTTCCAACTATATTGTGTGATGCTTTCCTAAGAAAATTAAAGGTCTGAGAGACCCTAAATCTACAGGCATTCCTGGAACCAACTTGGCAAGAGCTTTCAGTTCATACCCTACATATGAGGTAGGAATCCCCCAAAAAGGAGAGAGAGCAAGAATATAAAGGAGAGAGAGCAAAAATCATGGCATGGCGTCAACCGGAAACAACCTTAAAGATTAACTAATTCCAGCCCCTTGCCATGGGTAGTGACACCCTGCCCTAGATCAGGCTGCTCAAAGCCCCATCAAACCTGGCCTTGGACACTTCCAGGGATGAAGCATCCACTGGCCAACTGTGCCAGTGCCTAACCACCCTCACAGGAAAGAATTTCTTTCTAATATCCAAGCTCAACCTAGTCACAGTTTGAGGCCATCCCCCCATGTCCTGTCACTACATACTGTTGGAAAAAAAATCCCTTTTCAGCTCTCTCGTAAGTTCCCTTTAAGTACTGAAAGGCCACAATAAGGTCACTCTGAAGGCTTCTCTTCTCCAGACTGAACAATCCCAATTCCCTCAGCCTTTCTGAGGGAATACTAACAGTAAAATCCATCTGTCTTCCCTCTCATCTAATTTCCTTCCCATGTTGTTTTCCGTTTATTATTTTCATTTGAATTTTTCAGGGATTCTATTATGTGTTGTCAATTTATTGCTTCCTCTATTTTTTTTTAAACCCTATGCTTCTCAGTCATGTGGATTACCTTCCCCTAATTACAACCAAAGATTGTGGATTTAGATTAACTAAAAAATGCTTTACAGGGGATCTTAGAGATAGTCCTATTCATAAGCTTGCTGCAAATCTCTGCAAATCACTGCAAAGGGAAATACTTTGTGTTTTGGGAGTTACCATCCTTATGTTCTTGGACTTATACCCATTTAGGTTTGCTTTCAAAGTTATACAGCTCTTTTTCTTTTAATATTCCTTTTACAATACAATTTTTTTTAAAAAACTACATCATTCAAGGAGACAAAGGAACTTTCTCCTGGATATGGACAATCAGTATATGCTTTGAAGTCAGGTTGTTAACAGCACCCACAATGATGCTCAGATTAATGACATCTAAGGGTTACACTGCACAGATTTCTACACAACTGTGCACAAGCACTTTGGAGACACTTTCATGTATCAAAGTCCAGTAAAGAACAGTTTAGGATACCTAAAGATGCATCTACTTCATGTGGACTAGGCTGATGCTTTGTGAATTATCTTGTAACACATTCATTTCAAAAGCAGCAAGGTATCCCTGTTGATATTTATACTGTATTTTATGATTATTGTATTTATTTATATTGAATTTACCTAAATAGTAGAATGAATGTGAACAATATGCTCACCAAAATGGTTTCTTACTGATATTTGATTCTCTTCTTAAAGCCCTGACTGTGCTTTCTTTTTTGTTTAGACTGCTGCCTGTGGCCTTAACTTGCCATGAACAAATAAAACTAACAAAACACTCATATTTTATTAAATCCCATCCTATAACATACAGTTTTGTCTACTGCATAAAAAGTATGTAATAATAATAAAAAAGTGCCTTAGTTTAAGACAATTTCATGGGGCAGAGATTCTGAAGTAAGTTGCACCCCCTTAATTTTCAGCCTCTCAGTAGAGAGGCTGAAATAAATAGTATATTAATATATATATCAATATATATTAAATTAAATTATTATATATATTAATTATTATATATTAAATATTAATATATATTAAATAGTATATTAATATAATAGTATATTAATATAAATAGTATAAATAGTGTATTAATATATAAAGTTATGGAGACTTGGGTTTTTAGGACTTTTTAACTGAAGCATCAGTAGTTTTTTATGGTTTTTGAATGGATGTTTTTTAACTGTTCCAGATCTATATTGTGATAGTAATCCTACACATTTGCTTAATCAACCATCACCAATATTATGAAGAGTTAATTACAGTTTATCTGGTTTTCCCCAAAAAAGCAGGATTAAAATTTTGTAGACAAAGAGAAGTAACTTTTACAATTGATTAAAGAATTCAACAAGTAGTTTCATGAAATTTCTAATTGCAACCTTTTATCCTGATGCCTTTCACAATGCTCATGACAACTGACTAAAGCAATATGAAAAAAAGATAAATTTTTTGTTCAGATAGATTCCTAATATAAATTAAAACACACAGAAAAAAGAAAAATAAATAATTGAGTGGATGAAGATTTTAAGTAAATCCATTTTAAGCTTGATTTCTCTTCCCATATTATGCAAATTAAAGATCAATCAGAAGCCTTACCCATGTACATAAGAGAGTACTTGAATGGCACAAATTTGCTTTAATTGCTATTTCTCAGTTAACTTGACCATATATCACATGACTCTTTCTGCAACTTCATTTCCACTTGTCATTGACAGAAATAGCATTTTACTGATAAACTTAATCAGAAACTATTCTATGAGAAATCTTGGGAATAATTTCCTCTTTTTGTTGTGGTAGACAAACGTACTTAACAACAATTTATTGTTATGGAAAAGCCCTGCAGCAACATGAAGAAATACCACAAACAAGCTCATTTCTGTCAGAAAATTAATGGTCACAAAATGTTTTAAGAGAAAAATAATGTATTGCCTCTCCTTCATGTAGTGTAAGGTACAGATCCAAAAAGCACTTAAAGGTACTATGCACCATTTCAACAAAATTGTAGTCCTAAATTCACCATTTATGTTCTAATCTTCAGTCATTTACATAAATTTCTCCTCTGCTTTAAATCACATAAAACCATAAGGTTGACATAAGAGTGCCTACTCAGATGCAGCAATATAAATCAGAGAACTGTGAAAACATCTGGTGGAAAACTATCCCCAAAACAGTTTGCTAGCATTTGGTTACCAGAATGAATTTACCCATTAAGAGCATGTATCTCTGTTCAATATTCTATTAGAAATAAGGAAGAAATTAATTTTCTAGGCAGTTAAACCCCAGTGATTTAACGTGGAGACAAACTACTGGCACTTTGTTAGGATTAAAACAATTAACAAGGAGTATACAATGTTTCCTAACTGTTGTGTCAAACAGCTATGAAATCTTTGTTGTTTGGTGTGCATTATGTTGGTGATTGTTTTATTATTCTTATGAAAATTCAGGACAGCTTATGGAGATGGAAAAGGTGAAAAACAGTGAAAAAAGTCAATGTTTGCTAAGGAGTTGACAATAATTTACAGCAAAGTGTTCTCTTCTTAGCCTAAATTATAGGAATTATAATGGCTTGAAAATTGCTATCAACTGTGTTCAGGAACAGCATTTGAAAGAGGTGACAGTAGGCTCTGGGCAGATTCTCCCTATGAAGCAGACCTGGGTTTATGTTGTCAGTATTACTGGGTTTGTGTATCAGCTTTCAATGAGAAGCCAAAGGAAAATTGCTACAGACTTGCTTTCTAAAGATTCAATAACTACTGTAAAATAAAAAGGAGATTTCATTCTCACTTCGAATAAAATATAAATAGAATTATTTGTGGCTTAATCTATAGTTTATATAAAAAAGCTTACAAAGAATATAAACATTTTGCTTGATTTGGTATGCAAATTGCTTTGTTGGAGAGCCTTAGGAAACTACTATTCCATCCTGCTCTCTGTATTACTTCTTATTTTTCTTTATTTTGGTGCTGTTTAGTTAGGAAGACATGAGGGCCAGATGTATTCCCCAGATGTATTTTATACTACTCATGACTGATAGTGCAGACAAAGAAAGTTGGGTAAAATGCTACTCCACAATTGTATATTTTAACAAACAAAATGGAAATATACAACTTTTTATACTCTGCCAAAAGCTTCTAAATCTGCAAGAGTTCCAGGTTTATTTGAAAGTTTTAATCTCTTCCAGATTTTATCCCTTGACTGTGCCTCTTGTTTCCAGAAAGGGAGAAACCTCTCCTGTAGAAGACAAGTCATAAAAGTGGAAATTTCATTATTTTACCTACACAAATTCTTTAGTCTATTTAAAGGCTGCTGGCCTTTAAACAGCAATAGTCTACTGTGCTTCAATGGTTTACTAACTTCGCACTTCAGGTTGCTACAGTAATTCCAGATTCTTGCTGTTGCTATCAAATATAATTACAAACTCATCTCCATTTCATCTCCAAGATGGACCAGCTGGTGGTCAAGGCTGAGCCATCACCGGGAGAACTTCTGGGGTAATACGGTTAAGAAGGGGAATTCTGTGTAAATGAAGGAAATCCTGTGTAAATGAAGTGGGAGAGGAGTGAGAACATGTGAGAGAAACAGCCCTGCAGACACCAAGGTGAGTGCAGAAGGAGGGGCAGGAGCTGCTCCAGGTGCCAGAGCTAAGGTTGCTCTGCAGGCCAAGGTGCAGACCATGGTGAGGCAGCTGTGCCTCTGCAGCCCATGGAGGATCCCCCTCCAGAGCCCAAAAAAAGGCTGTGGCCCTGTGGGAAGTCTGTGCTGCAGCAGGGTCCTGGCAGGATCAGTGGCCCATGGAGAGAGGAGCCCATGCTGGAGCAGGCTGGCTGGCAGCCCCTCTGTCTCCATCCTGGAACAATCTGTTCCTGAACTGCACACTGTAGGAATGACCCCATCCTGGGATGGAAAGAGTGTGAGAAGTCCTCCCTCCGAGGAGGAAGGAGCAGCAGAGACAACAAGTGATGCACTAATCAGAGCCCCCATTCCCCATCCACTTGTATGGCTGGAGGTGGAGATTTAGAGAACTCAGGAGTGCAGAAAAGCCTAAGAAGGAGAGAGGGTGGAGAGAAGCTGTTTTAAGATTTGGGTTTGCTTCTTATTGCCCTGCTCTGATTTAATTGGTGAAAGATACAATTATTTCCTCAAGATGAGTATGTTTTGCCCATGATGGCAACTGGTGAGTGATCTCTCCCTGTACTTATCTTGACCCATTGTATTTTCTTCCCCCCTATCCAGCTGAGGAGGGGCGTGACAGAGTAGCTTTGGTGGCCAACTACTGTCCAGCCAGGGTCAATTCACCACAAAAAACCACTATTATATATTACTGGTTCAGGTGAGAGCTGATCTAAGCAATTTAATCATCTTAAAAGGTATTTAGATAAACAGTATTGTCTTCAAATGCCGATACTTTGCAATCATACTAAATCCTTGTGGTTTTATAAAGATATTCACCAGATTAATAATAATAATAAAAAAGAACATCACTTTCCCATTTTTTTCAGTGAGATGTAATTGTTAAAATAGGCTATATTCCTTTAAATTCATACTTCTTGTCTCCTTCTAATGTGACACAAAATTGTGATGAAAGTCACTTTGGTATTGAACTGTGAAGTGCATGACCAGAGGTCTATTTTGTGTTTCTAGCCCAAATTACACAGTTGCTTTTTATTAGTATATTAATTCCATTTAATTTTAGAACTGACTTAGAAATACTGCAGGGAAAAAAAAAAGACTTTTTGTTCCTGAAAAAACTCTACTGCTACTGCACGCTAACTGTAATGCTTCAGGTTAAACACACAAAATTCAACTCTGAGTCCAAAAACCTACACACTGATTTTGCAGCATACACCACAGAATGCCACTGTAATATATTAATTTCCACACTGATGTAGCATCAAAATATGAAGACAATACTCAGTCAAACAACCTTTTCATTTACCTCTATACAGAACAAAATATGGCCTAATTTGATACAACGTTTATTTGCAATTTCTGGTATTTGCAACATTTTGATATTTTACTGCTCTGAAAAGCTTTAACAGAGTAAACAATATAAACAAAAAGAAAAATTGCATTCTCCATCTTCAGTTCTTTCCATCACAAATCAAACTACTCATATAATAGGTCCCAGTGTATTAAAAATAACAACATGTCCTAGTTTCTTCAAACATAGCCTAGTCTTAAGTTTTCAAGGACATCAGTAATATTGATGGATTTATCTTAATATCACAACATTTTTAGCTAAATAAGCGATTTTAACCCAACTCAATGTGAAGTGCAGTTCTTAATTTTTTCTGCCATATTTAAACCAATTCATTTTGCTTCTTTTTGATTAAAAAAAGACAGTTACAACACCTTTTGTTGTGTTGAAAAACAACAGATTTTCCTGATTCTTACAGAACTATCCCGACCCTTGCATAACCCAAGTTATTTCCTATATACCTTCTGTGCATCAAAAATTAGAAAACTTCAATTTGCTTTCCTATGGAACCTATACCTGGAAAGTGCATTCATTACCTCAGCAGCATTGGAATAAACACATGTGCCTCAGCATCCTGTTTTCTTTTCACACATTATATTTCAGCTGTAGATATTACCTCTTTCTTTTGAAATTTATAGTCTGTTATTTGTCAGTGCTTCCAGATATGGAAAAATCCCAACCCAATACATGAAAGTAGCAGATTGGAAATATTGAACAAGCTATACATGTTGGTATAGGTCTCCAGTATTGGTCATTTAGAGCCTCCCTTTAAAATAAGCTACTGCATATATCTACCCCTTCAAGTATTTGAATAATATATAAATATGTTTTTATATTTGTATAAAATATATTTGTACAACCCTCTCTGTTGGAATTTTCATTCACATCTTTTACACTTTATTTTAAAGCAAATTAAAATTATACACTCATGTTTTCAATCAGAAAATCCTTGTGTGTTTGTTCTTTTCGTTAACATTTAAAATATATATTTTTGACATTTCTGGATTTTTTTTCTGTGAAAACTAAATATTAGTCAAATCCTAGACAAAAATAGAAAAACCTACTACTAGTATCATTCTGCCTGTTTGTAGGAAAATAATGACAAAAAGATTTGGATTAGTAGTCAGTGTACACTGACTTGGCTGCAGCTGTAGAAAGTTACAAAGGAACAAATGTATCCTAGAGAAGTATGAAGCCTACGAAAGTGGCTTCCCAGTTGTGGAAAATTACTGTGGTAGGCAAGAGGACAAATCAGTTTAGGCTTGCAACTGCTTCTGTAGAGGAGTTTCAAGCGCAAAGCAAGTTAAATGGTATTAGGTACCACCGACAGCCCCACTTAACAATTCACCTGTTATACATCCTTGCATTATGGCCTTGCAATACAACAATAGGAACAAACCATGGCTATTGGTTCAATGAGATAAGTGAGGCAAAACTAAAATATTGCCTGAGATTTCAGTTAGGTCAAAACCAGAACAAAATAAACCAAGCCAGAAGAAACACTCAATTTTCAAGAACAAAAGGACAAGATCTTATTATAGCAACAAAGTTATTTTCCTGCCCTGTGCTGGAAGGATCATACAGCAGAAGGTCAACTGTCCTGAACTTAAGACAGACCCAAAAATTCCTAGCAAATAATTTACTAGAGGATTCTGACAGCCAGCATTAATTATTGTCTACCTTCTGCTTCTCCTCCTCCTGTCTCCATTAAGGATTAAGGCAGAATTTGCCTCAAGCCTCTGAGTGAGACTAACCTGTGGGAGAATGTCACTGGAAAGGGAGAGGTGACAAACCAACAATTTGTAAGCAGCTATCACTTCATTTTCATTCTTCCTCTGTTTAGACCTTGCTGGACTTTCCCTTGCCTTTCATATCTCCATCAACTCTAGATTCCTAGGAGCTGCAGCTTTAGCTCTTTTAGTGCTGAGAAGAGGGTTTCTGTCCCAACTGAGTCATATTAATTTAAGCAGACTGGCTTTACTCCCTACAACAACCACTGGGGTGTTTCTTGATCCCTACTACACTTCATTTTCTTCAGTATCTTAGCCTATGAATCTGTCTTGTTCCTTCTTCAGAGTATAATTATAGCATTGGGGTCTGATCTTTTATTAATTCAAATGCTTTCCTAAGCATGCCAGTGTTGCTACTCAAGGGATATCTGATTTACATATTCCCATAATTTCATTTCTGATTACTAAATTCATCAGCTTGCTTCAAAGTAGTTCATAGTATAAACACAGTAAGACTTTCAGGAACTAATGTTCATTGCATATTTAACATTTTTCTCAGAACAGCACCACAGTTTCAAAATACAAATCAATATGTTTATTAGAAAGTTTTCTTTCAGTGAAAAACATTCATCCCTACATTCTCATCTTTTAGGAGAAGAGAAACAGACTGTTTTAAAACATCAAGTGTTAGAAATAAAAATAAACCTTTATAGGCACTAGGTACTCTCTACTGGACTAGTTTGGCTCTTCTCACATCTTCAGACAGAAATTGAAATTGAAATAACTGTAGCATATCTGAGAGATGTATGTATTGAAAACAGGAATTCCAGGCTAAGGATGGGGACCCAGGAAGCAATTAAGGATGGGGATCCAGGAAACAAGCAATGCAGGAAATGTTACTTCTCTTTCTGAAGATGTGTCACTATTTCATAGACTTGTTACAAACAGAAACAGAAAAACCCTCAAACCTTGGGGTTTTTTTTTCCTTTGCTGAAATATTTAATAGGGGTTATGAGTGGTTTACTACACATCTGACCCATAGAAATTTAGGAAGCATAAGTGTGAAGTTGTACATTTTTCAACATGTTCAGCTTCCCCGACTCATAGACAATGAGGGAACCTGGTATTACTTGGAACTAGAATCCAGCAAAGTGGCTTTGAGGAAAAAAACCCCTTGTACTTCTATCAAGTAACATTGCACATGAAATAGTCATACTTAATTAAGAAGCACAATCCTTTTTGCTTTCAATGGATAATGTATAATATCTGCAAACTTCCAAGTTTCTAAAAATAGAGTGGTGATCGTCCTGCTCTGCACTGGAATAGCCTTGCCTCATCCTGGGGACAGTTTTGGGTGCCACAATACATAAAAGATATTAAACTATTAGAGAGCATCCAAAGGAGGCAGTGAGGATGGTGAAGATCCTTGAAGTGAAGCTGTGTGAGGAGGGGCTGAGGTCCCTTGGTCTGTCCAGCCTGGAGGAGACTGAGGACAGACCTCACTGCAGTTACAGCTTCCCTGTGAGGGGAAGAGCAGGGGCAGGCACTGATCTCTGCTTTGTGGTGACAGTGACAGGACTCAAGGGAATGGCCTGAAGTTGTGCCAGGAGAGGTTTAGGTTGGATATTAGAAAAAGGTTCCTCAGCCAGAGGGTGGCTGGGCACTGGAACAGGCTCCCCAGGACAGTGATCACAGCACCAGCCTGACAGAGCTCAAGAAGTTTTCAGAAAACCTTCTCAAGAACCTAATGTGATTCTTGGGCCTGTCCTGTGCAGGGCCAAGAGTGGGACTTGATAATCCTTATGGGTCTCTTCAACTTCCAACTAAATGTTCTGTGATCTTGTAACTATAGTATTTAATTGCAAACAATATCGAACTAAGTACAGTTTCCCATGTTCAGAGAAGACAAAACAGAATTAACCCACTGCCATTTACAGCTCACTATTATGACATCCAATTACTGTCTGTACAATCATCTGAGAATGAGAACTATATACCAATGTTTTATTAATGTTAAGTTATATTAACTCTGTTATTTTAATAAAGAATGAATACAGTTTGTAAAAGTATTATAATAATAGAAAGACAACTTGATCACTGCATTTCAATTTTTTTTTTTTTTGCAAAGTGCTACACATAGGAAAACCAGAATGTTTTATTTATGGAATTTTGTGGACTTCCCTTGTTTATATTCACAAATCTCTACATTTACATTTAATACTGAATTTCTATGCTGGGACGTAGTTTCAGTCAGCATTAAATTTTGCTTTACATATACACCTGCTTTCCAAGTAATTAATTTTTTACTAAAAATATTACCTTAGGTAACTAAAATTATTGCATTTTACAATAAAATGACAAAAGAATGGTACATCCCAAGAAAAAACTGGCATAGGTAAAAAGCTTCAATTCAAACCCTAAAAAAACTGAAGTGAAAAGTAAGTTTTGCTGCAAAAAAGGAGTCTTCTAGTTCACATCAATCTCTCCTAAAATAAGTTTAAAAATGAGTCCACATATATAATTGATTTTGTCTGCTTATTTTGTATCTATACTAAAAATATTACAATAAGAATAAACAGAGGCCAATGTCACCAGAATTAAAACCATACTAGATACCTAGTCAATATTTAAACAGAACTAATAAAGTTATTTTCTGTATTGCAGCATCCCTCACAGCAGGAAAAATGGTTACCATATAGAAAAAAAATATTGTGGCTCAAAATATTGATTTTTTTGCTGAAGGGAAAAGATTGTTGGAATTTTTCAATCAATCACTAAAATTCCATTTAAGAAGTTAGATAAAGGTAGATATTACTAATGATTTAATAAATCAGTAGGAAATAGGAAATACTATTTTTTTGCATAAAGACAGATAGGAAGCCAGGATAAACAACAGTCCATAAAGTATTAATGAATTTGTACAAATTAATGAATTTATTAAAATGCATCATCCCAGACAGATGACCAGACAAAAAAAAGGAAACAAAGAGTATAATTAAAAGCAAACTAAATCTGTCGTAATTGCAGAAAACCTACATCAAGATTTTCTTTGTTGTTTTTGTACATGCCAAAACACTTGGGAATATCCTAAGCACATATTTGTTTCTATGAAAGCCAGTCTTGAAACATCTCAGGTGTTTCACTTTGCATGATAGATAAACTCTGAGTCTTGATTACTTCCCAATTAAGGACACTTGTGATTTTCAAACTCCACTTCCCCAATATATTTCTTATCAACAAAATATCAGCCCTCAGACAGGAAGAAAGCTGCAGTTCTGCCAAGAAAAGAAACAGCTAGCTGCAAATGGAGGTGAAAGGAGTTGGAGCTCACTGAGGTTATGCAGTTTCTTTTCTGTGAAAATGGATAGTCACAAGACAGAATATAAGGCAAAATGTGATTTAGTCACACCTTTCAGATGAATGAGATCCCCTCTTTTCCTGATTCTAGCCTCAATGTTTTTCTGAAGGGTATAAAACTAAAGAGGATTATGTAAAGTAAAAGCATGATAAAACCCACACTTTTTTGGTGTTTGTTTTTGGGTTTTCTTCTTTCGTGGGGATTTTTGGAGAGTTTTTTTTGTTTTTGTTGTTGTTGCTGTTTCTTTTTTTAAATATCCAAGTTCCTGATACCAGTCAAAAAAGCATTAGTCCTTAGAAAATCTGCAGAGACTGAAGTTTCATAATTCATTCTTTCAGTGGTGAATCAAGATATTTGTACGGGTAAATAACCACACAGGACTGATGGCAGGAGGATACTTCCCAGAAGTGTTGTCAGTGATAACATGCATAATGCAATGAGATTTTAAATGAGAACACAGCTTTTGTAAATAATGTACACTCTTCAAGACACCCTAGAGACACTAGACAACACAATTCCTTCAGACAGAGATTGTGTTTATAATACTATTTTCCCCAGTGTTCCTGACTTCCATTAGAAACTTAAGTCAGACTAAAAGAAAGGGTTTCAAGTGAAGTGTTTTGAACCCTAAGATGAGGGCATGATAAGAAACAGATCTATAAATATAAAACAGAAAGCTATCCCAAAACAAGAACAGTGTTGCTGACTTCTCGTATTTGAAATTATGATAAATCACTTATACATTTTTTTAATAGAAAAAGGGAAAATTTGGCTCACAGAAATGCATATTCTGTTGTAATTTCTCCACTTACAAGCCCCAGAAAAGGGATGGTGAAAAAAGATTCTGCTCAACCTACTCCTTGAATAACTGTAAATTGTAGTGCAATTCAGAGTTAAGTTTTACAAAAATGGATGAGCTGTTTCTCCTGTTTAAACAAGTGTCAGATTTTGAAGCATTTGGATAATTCTGAATCAGTAAGGGCTTATTTGCTAGTGGAAGAAGATGAGTTATCTTTACTTTAGCTGAAAACGGAAAAGATACATTAAATTATAAAATTGCACCCCTATCTCTTCAGTCTTCAAATAATATCCTCTTTTTTACACCTCATTTCCACTGTCATACTTTATTTTGTCTGTCAGGCAGCATAGAAGGATCTTGCCAGGGGAAGCGAGAACAATATAGTCGCATGACACAAAAGCATTGTACTATGGTCATACCCTTTCCACTTCCTTTCTTGATCCTTATCTTTGCCAAGATTTGACACGTCTCTTTTTGTCAGGACTTCAGCTAAGCTAAAGATAGCATGTAAATAAATCAGGCTTTAAAGACAAACCGTTCTTTCCATTGATCTCAGCGAAAACGCTGGAAATAGCAGGGAACAAAAAAATCGGGACACAGGCGAAAAGGAAGCGTCTTTCACACTCATGACTCATCGTGCCAACACATACGCTGTCCTGTTTGGCTCTCTGGGAAAGATGGTTGGAGTATTCGTACTGCTCTCTCATTTGCATTACTAGTTTGTATCGAATGTGTCAATGGGTTGGAAAGAATAGTATATAGTCCTGGAGTGTAAACTATGTTTTGCAAAAATTAACCCGTGATAATCTAGAAGTGCATGCACTGTCTTTAAAACAAAACAAAAACCCTAAACATAACAGGCAACAGAACTGCCTTAAAGTCACTGCTATATTTCTTCACTGAAGACCTAGGAAAAGGTTTATAGATGTTTGTCCATACATGTTTAAGAAAACAGAATAGCAAATGTAGGACTTTTTCCTTTGCTTGTTTTCATTTTCTCTGACCTATTTTCAAAAGATCTTTTCCAACAGCAACTATATTTTCAAATTTCCCTACTGTTAAAAACAATTTAAAAGTACATTTATATGAGTTTAATAAAAGTTCTACTCATGCATGCAGTAAATAAGGTAGTTTATACTGATATTACAAGACATATATCTTGTTATGACATATATCTTGTTATGATATATCATAACCGTGTGCTTGTATTTGGATATAGAAGAATGGTAAAGTGTTACCAGTATTCATATCTTTTGCCTGAAATTTTAAAATGTACATTCCTCTGAAATCAAGGCACCTCAGAATTGCCTTCTTGAATTGAGGTAATTAAAATGTAAGAGTCTGTATTACTGGCATCTTCTGGTTACCTTTTATCTCAATTTTAACCTCTGAAATCTGCTCTAAAAATCTCACTTGTCCTATTACTCAACTGTTTTGATACATATTGTAAGCCACATTTCTTAAGAAAAAACAATGTACATAATTTTTAATGCTATTTTTTTCTCATGGAGACCCTTTTAATCGTTCTGTGGAATGCATCTGATCATTTTTTCTTTATGAGTAGGATGTCTCTGAGCCACTCCCATTAATTTTCCTAGTCCTCAATAGACAGGCAGCAAAAAGCTGTTTTCTGAAAAGCAGTCTAGACATTAAGTATAAAAAATAATTTCAATAAACAGCATTGGCTAGCACCAGTTTTCTTAAAAGCGTGGTGACTTAGTAGGCACCTATAAATCTGCTCACAAGTGTTTAAAGCGAGAGACAGTGCTTTAAGATACGCAATCTTTTACTCCTTCATTGCACTAACATTTTCAGTGCAGAAAACACCCAAAGACTACCATCATGACAGAAAAGTTTCAAAAATGAGAACTAAGATTTGGGGTGTAGTGTATTACCCCAATATTCTGTCCCACAACAGTTCTGACTAACAGGCAGGCCTGTTCTAATTATCTTTGTTTTCTCCTCTTCTATCCCAACGCAAAATTTCTCCCTCCAAATACCTTTAACTATACAAGAAATCTGTATCACAACCTTAATATTGAGACTGAAAAGATGATGAATTGAATCAAAATAAAGAAGCTTCTGTCAAATCAACTTCTGTCAAATATCCACTAGTTTTTCTTATCTTTGCACTTCCTATTTACTACAAAAATAACATCCATGTGAAAACAGAGTCTCTTGACAAACTAATCAGGAGTAATCAGGAGAACCTGTAGTGGCCTGAGTAGGTAGTATGACACAGTACTTTGAATCACTGCTGATCTATTATGCTTAACATGAAAAAAAACAAATAAAGTAATGGGATAGTTATGGTTTGGAACTCCCAGGAGCTAAGAGAGGATGACAGTCTGGTGACAGTTAGAATTAGAACACATGAGAATAGCAGGGGAAGGGGAAGGAATTATTATTATTATTATTATTATTATTATTATTATTATTATTATTGTACTTTGGAACATGGCTGTTTCAGAAGGCACCTGACTTCAAAAAATTAAAAGGTGATGCACCTTATTTACTAGACTTGGTTGAGAGGACTTCCTTACACTAAGTAACTGCAATCTATACTAAATAAAAACTTGTGTAAAACCTCTCCAGATGCATCTACCAAGCAGCTGTAAAATCAGTCACAGCACAGTGTAGACACAGACAACCTAGGTGCAAGTGGACTTTTTAATATTAAGACTCAATAAGAATTTGTTATGTTTTTAGACAGAAGAGAAAGAAAAAAAAGTTAAAGTGTTTTCCCCTATCTGTGCTATCTCTGCCTTCTAAGATGAGCCTACCTGGAAAATTTTCAGCCCAGTTTTTACTTTTTATGTGCTTATGCAGGAGAGATACAGCATCATCTTTCCTCATTAAAAATAAAATGTTTACATGAGGTTTTGGAGTAAAAATTCACCCAATTAATCATAATTTCAAAAAGTCTTGACAGTATTGTAAACCTTATGCATTGTAAAGTCTCACATCTAACGGGCAAATGAGCTTTCAATATGAACAGAAGCATTGAGCTTTCATTGTAAAGGGAGCTGTAGCTGACAGGCTACATGATTAATGTATCATAGACTTTACATAAAAACAAGATATATTACTGTTTGATGATCAAGCTAACTTTAAAGAGAGGCCTCTTAAGGAAATTTGACTGCCAAGATAAAATTCGATAATTGTTTTATATTTCAATTTGCCTGTAATGTGGTTTTGGGAAGAGATACTACATAATTCTGATGCTTCCAAATTCAATTCTTTGTCATATTCAGGCTTTACCACATAAACATTCACCAGTTCCTACAAAAAGAACATCCCAAATCTTTAATCATCGCAAAAAACACAGTACCTTGACTTTGTATCTTAAAGTTAAATTGAGTGACATTATAAAAATTAAATTAATTCTTCCTCATCTCCATAATATCCTTTTAAATGCCTTGCCTAGGCTGGAGTATATGTCCTATTTCTTTATCTTTTTTGATGACCCCTCATGCCTGCAAGTCAGCTCATTTTTCTCTGGTGAAGACTGCACCCTACCAGTGCACGCTCTAAAATTTCCATTAAAATCTAGGGCATCATCACTCATTCTTATCTGCAGCAGGCTGCCGAGCAGTGTGAGAGCAGCAACTGCAGGAGAACACGTCTCAAAGGACAATATAGTTATACACATCACCATCCAGAAGGGAAGAGAATTCTACCTGCATAATACCTTATCACATCCACTGCACTGGGAATCTTAAAATCACCGGGAGTGGTGTAGAATGTTGTTATAAATTCTCATGCAACGGCAAGTCTTACTTAAACAGCAATTTACCAGTAGGCAATTAACTTCTCAGAGAACATTTTTATTACATTCACGTCACAATGAAACTATCTGTCTCATCAGCTGTTGAATATTTGCTGGTTAAAGCATTATTATTCTAAATTAGCATATAACAAGTACCTGAGGGTATTTAAACTTGTCTATGTGTTTAACCTCCTGGTTTCTAAGTCCCTCTTCTTTAACTAAACTCTTAAACAGTTCTCATACCCAAAGTACATGAACACCTTTCCAAATTTTTTAAGATAGCCATTGTCATTTCTCTTTCTTTACCTTTTCTACTTTGCAAGGAGAACTCATGTACGCAATTTCTATGCCCGTATAAGCACACATTCTGTAATACTGCACAGGAACCACAGTCTTGTCATGCTATTTTGCCAGATCACAGATCTCACATAACTTTCATCTTCACCCACCTCATTCTACAGCATGATGACCTTTCTTGTATTCTGAGCCCAAACTATCACATGCCTCTAAGTCAGAGATCAAAAATTTGATTTTGCATTCCATGGATATCCTATGTGTATTTATGCACAGAATTGAAGGTGGGCTGCAGTGCTCTGTGTAGCACTCGTTGAACTGGCCTGTTGACTATCACCTCTGGGGCTCAGCAGACAACTTTGCCACTGTCCAGGCAAAAGAAGAACACAGATAATCTACAGGCAGGTCAGGATCAGAGAGTTGTGCAGCAAAATGCACCTGAGAGGATTTGCCAATAGCAACTACTGCTACAAAAGAGCTCAGCATCTATGGAAACCTGAGTAGATTGCTGGCCGGACTGATTTGCTCTGGTCATTGCGGTTTTTTCAAGTGTTTGTTGCCAAACCTTTTCCACATTCAGTCCAGTAGACACTGACTCATGAATTTTTCTGGTGCACCACACAAGCAGCTTGAACTCATAGGCTTTTGTGCCAGGATGGCACAAACACATCATTGTTCTTGTTGCTGTATGGCACAAAATATATTCCAGCTAGGTGCCCATTTCTTGCAGTGGATGAATGCGTGCACTGACCAAATAATCCATTAATGACTCCTTATTTAAATAATTCAGCAGAGAAAGTTTATTTTATTTTAATTTTTTGGTCTCCTTTGGTCAGAAATACCTGCAACAGCACTCAGCAAAAGAAGTAGTAAGTCATGGTCAGCTCTGTTATGTACTCCAAAAGACAGATGAATAGAAGAGCTGATGTTTGTCCTTCATGTACTAACTTCAAAATACAGCTAATACTGATTAGATTTGATGTCTGTCCTGAATCTAAACATACTATATTTGTAAGTGGCCAAACAATCTTAACAGCAGGCTTGTGTTAATTTGGACATTTCACAATGGATTATAGGCTGGACATAAGCAAGGCAGCGTTATATGTGATGAATAAATGATGAATTGCAAACCAAACTTTCATTGACTTGCATAAAAAATAGATCAGAGAACAAGATCTTTTCATACTAAGAAGGCTAACAGGACTTTTAAAGTGAGGAAATGTCATTGAGCTTAGAATCTTCAGTGATTCCAGGACAACGTGTAAACTTTCTGAAGCAGGTAAGGAAAGAATTAATTTCTCTAACGACTGAAATACAGCACAGACAGAATCCTGGCAAAATGAATCCAGTTTTACTAGGATTGTGAGGATGGCTTTTTCCTTTGGGCAACAGGAGAAAACTGGTGGTGATGCTCTCAGCAATTTTCATCAGGCTTCCCACACCATGTTATTCCCTACTGCTACCACAATACAGATGCCTTATGAAGCATGAATGAGTCAACCATCATCCATATGGAAACAAAATAATAATTGGCTTAATATTTTAGCATACAGGCTACAGGTGAAGTAAACAAATTTACAAAATGAAATGCACAACAGCAAGTTTACATGGTTTCAACAGCAATCAACAGAACAGCCTCGCAAATATCAAGCCTTTTCTTGGAGCTGATTTCAAAAGTTATCATTGAGAAGGATGAAAAGTACATTGATTTTTATATTGTGAGACTAACTCCATTAGTATAATTTCAGCCCCATTCCCTGATCTTTCTGCATGGGAGGAGGATGACATGTACTCAAAGGAAAATGATTGGGGTTTAAAAAGCCTAGAAATAAATACTTGGTTGCAGAAATTTAGTGAGTACATATGTAACCAAAAGTGGCATAAAGAAACAAATCATCTTTAAATGGCATCCAGAAGATATTTGTCATTTGATTTATTCTGATATTGTAGGCTGATATAGTACTAGTTTTAGTCAGTATAATTATACCCAAGAACAACAGATTTACTGCATAAAAATGTCCTGTCCCAAAATAGTTTCATATGTTTTATACTAAATTTTAGTATGCCTTATTTAGCCATAATTCTATATCTGAATCCTACAGCTGGAAGATCAAGTAACATAAAACATAAATTGTTAGGAAGACAATACAAGTTATTGACAAAGTGCTATATCCATTCCTCTTTTTCAGAACTATGATAAATATCCAGCTGGCTACTTTGGAAATGCTATGACAGCAGAAGAGGGCTGTACTATTTTGAACCTGTGGATGAATACAAAAGAAGAAAGAAAGAGAATGAACTCAATTGCTGTTGCTAAGAAAACTTAAGCCTTTATGATAGATTTAAACGCCCAGTAGCATTAAGAAGCCTAAATGAAATAGCATTTTAATACTTAAAAACCAAACAGAGTCTCTAAATTCACACAAATTATCAATACAATCATTCACATTACTATCAATAACTGTTTTTGTTTCACTGTGTGTCTCCTCTCTGGAATAGGTGTATAGCTCATTTTAATTACTTGGGACTTGAAATATGTTTTCTACTATCAGCTGAGAAACACGCATGATTTTCATGGTAGCAGTTTAATATTATACAAATACCAAAATATTATTGTTATTTAGCTAGTTAAAAAGGTGTACATTTTGAAAAAGCACAAGTTACATTTACTATATTAAACTTTATAGATTTAAAGCACTGTGTGAAAACAGGACCCTTGAACAGGGAAAAAAAGTGGCTGAATTTGATTTAAAATCTCAGTAGGCAGAGTTTTGTGCTTTGCACAGATTTAAATATTTGTTAGATTGGAGACTTAACACTTTTGCAACCACAGACCCATCACGATGTTCTACTACCTATTCCAGTTATTACCCGGAATTAATTGGATTGGAATCATTTTAACAATTCCACATGGCATTTCTAATCCTTAGTGAAATCTAAATGTTAATTAATTTTTAAAAAATCAAGTAGTCCTCTCAAATTTTCAAACTTCTACAAAGTACTATGTGAACTGATGTTGTGATTCACTTTAAGTAATTAATCTTCCATTCTTGCCCCATCTATGTAACACTAAAACATTTTTAAGACCCCTTGGTGATGAATCAGGAATAGTTCACAAAACTACATGCTAGGACATGACTATGTGTTTTAATTGGGCCCAGAAGAAACAGGTCTTTTTGTTCCCAAAAGGCTGTGCACCGTAACTTAAACTGTCTTACAAACTACTGTGGTAGTAGTGGTAGTTTTAAAAGGCAAAACGTCTTCCCAGGGACAGCAGCAAAGGGAGTCCACCAGTGACAAGTCTAACTGGCAAGAGGCCACTGCTGGGCAGCAGCTGTCCCAGCAGGCACCCAGTGTGACGTGCCCTACTTAGCACATCTGGGATCCATCCAGCCTTTGCAGGGATGCAGACTCCACAAGCAGATCTTTGCAAAACTTCTCTTCCTCTGTGGCTCTTCCCTGATGCTTAGCGAGAGTAAGCAGCATTTGGGAGCTCAGTGAGACAAGCAAAAACCCTGTGTTCATCAGCTCAGCTGAAGCACCTCAACCAAAATAAAATGGTTTGACACTAGGTAAGCAAAACCTTGGGGCAGTGGAGTCCATGGCAGCACTGCCATCCTCTCCATTCCTCCCTCAATAGCACCATAAACATCTGTCCATCAGAAAATAGTATTTTCCCTTCCACTGTAAGAATCAGATAGAGAAATGTTTATGGTTTCATTTACAAAAAATAAAACCTTTATGAAAGATTTCAAAAGTTTCAAGCATGAATTCTGCATGAGCTTTTGCTTCACGTAACAATTACCAATTCTTTGTGTCCATATCAGATATTCCCCTGATTCAGGCAGAAAATTGACATGTCTAAAGTAATTTTAAACACCAGATTTGAACTTCATTCTCAAATAACTATCACAGCACTTTTGAGATGTAAACTTAGCAAAAATGAACACACAATACAAATTGTGTACCTTGACATTTTGAGGCTGTCACACAAAACTTATTTGGAAGTAGATTTTGAAGTTGATTTAATTTAATCCAAGGGCCAGAGTGACTATAGTGAAGGTCCAAAATAGCTATGACATGTTTGAAAATAAAATTAGGTTTGAAAATAAAATTGACTATACTTTCTCTTATTTTTTTCCTCTAAGTTTTATGGTACTTCTAGAATTCACAGTTTTGTAGATGAACTCCAGAAAATTTTTACCTACACTTCATTGAAAGTAACAGATGAAAAAACTTTAGCTCTGTAAACTGAGACTTTTGCAGACACTGAAGTGCATGAAGAATACAATCCCTCCATTTAACTTCTTACACAATTCTCATACTTAAGATATTTCTTAGAAATAAAGACTTACACCCCTAAATTACACTAAAATAAACCACCACACCATCTTTTAGAAAAGTTTGAACTTGAATTGCTAGTGTTTTGAACAAAGAAAAAATAATTAGTGTTTCCTAATGTTACTCTATGTCAAAGCTTGAGTAATATACTTTATTAGTAAAGAACTGAATCTGGAAAAGCTAAGTCCATATAAAAGATAGGGAGGGCTGGGAATGGTTAGATGATTAAAGTACTAACAAATTTTGAAGAAAATATTTCTTTCTCCATTATTCATTATTGATTGCGTTTTCATTTCTTTAATTTTCTTCTCTTCAGTCCCTTGCTAGAACTCATTTAAGAGGGAAATGTTTTGGTACTCTTTGGAAGAAATGGAGATGGTGGAAAAGAAAAAACTAGCCCTCAGGGAAGGAGAATGGAGAAAGTGAGCTTCATTCAGCTGCTTTAATGTCTGCGTTAACAGACAATAAAAAGACCTTTAAAAAAATGCAGTGAATTTAGATCTTAGTGGATGGAATTACAATGAACTTAATGATTCTCTCACCTAAACACCTGAGTAAATCTTTCTCCTTAAAATGAGAACCCATCCCTGGTTTTCTTATCACTGTTTCCACAAACACATTAGTTCAGACTGTAAAATATATCTTTCTGAAGTAATCACCATGACATACAACAGTGTATATCTGTGTGTCTGTGTCAATTTTAATAGTTTATTCCCTTTTTATTTTTTATGTGATCTTGTCTATGGGTATTCAGTTGTTTAATATCTTAAATCCCCATCTCAATTATGATTCCAAGGCATTGTACACAATTTGGCCTGTTTTTTAAAAAGCCACGTAATCCTGAATGCTTACAGAATGAACAGAGGAACATGCAGGTGATGCTACAGCAGACAGTGTCTGCAGCATGGGCTTGAAACACTTTAATACCTAAACCCTGAGCTGTGTCAGGTGGAGCACTGCCAGTAGGTGCAGGGAGGTGATCTCCTCTCTGATCACTCCTGGTGAGACACATATGGCATGCTGGGTATTTGTCTTAAACCTTCTGGACTTTTCTCTCTATTTGGCCTCCTCTTAATATTGCTAATAAGTATAGGCTAAAAATCCTTAGGAATAACACTTTGCTCTTTGTTATTGAGAAATTTACTTTTACTGGGTGAAAAGAACTGTTTAATTTCCCATGGCCCAAAAGAGTGGTCCTTTTTTTATCATGTGTTTTGAGGTCATCTGTGACCTTATCAAGTTTTTCTTTTCTTCTCTACATCTATTTGTCTAAAAGCAGTGAAATTCACCAATTAAGGCAGGTTTACCTTTTTATAAAATGTAACATGATAAAACAGCAGGGAAGTTCATACCCTAAATTGTTACTGCACAAAATCATTATAACCAAGGTCTAATATCAAATGCAGGCACCCAACACCATTCAAAATCAATGAAAAAGAAACAAGACCTACCGTGTATAGACATATTACTTTCACTGAACACTATGTTAGGCAGTTGCTGAGAGTTTACACTGGTGATCTGACTTCAGAAATAAATGGCTCCATTTCAGTGGTTGCCCTGAATCCTTGATTCAGGACATCCCTTAGATGAAGTTTCAGAAAACAAGTCTACTGAAATGGAAGTGTGGATTCCTGGATTCAGAGCTGGAGGACATCCAGTTATGTTCCTTCCCTGGCAGAAGGGGATAATAGCACAGAATAACACATCCTTGCTGACAGGAAGAACTGACAGCACAATTTTCCAACAGCAACAGTAGAAAACAAGAATCTTTTCTTCTTCAACTCAGATCACATAAACTATTCAGTTTCCTTTCTGCCTCCTTCTCAGCAGAAAAGAACAAACAAACCAAGGTTAAACCTTGCTGAGGCTAATGCCTTAAGTTTTAGCTTCGATGTTTTTCAGATTCTGTGCTGCCTAGGTGTGTAGTTCTGAGCCTCATATTAAGTGTTAGTGAGCTCTCTTCACAGAGTAGGTAGACAAAACAAATCCTTTTCCAGCTTGAGACCAAGGACCATTACACAGGCCAAAATCATAAACAATGGTGGACTGAAGAGAGAAAACAAGCAGGATAGGACTTCATAATCTGAAGCTGTAATTGGACAATTAACCCCAATATGCAAATGGACCAAAATTTATAAAAGTATAAAATGGATGCCTCGTGACCGTTTGTCCATTTTGTGACCATTTTGGGTCCATCTTGGGTGTAGCCCTGGCCAGACTCTTGTCCTGCCCAAGGTGTATCCTTAAAGGCCTTTTAATAAATTTCTACTTTAGTCTCTAAGCTCTGTCTAGTCTCTGTTCCAGGTCAGCCTTCTCAAGGCATCCATGCCAAATGGACAGTGTGGGTTTTCTGCAAGGGAAAGCAAACACAGTGATTCTCCTTGGGCCACCAGACAAGGAACAATCTCAATTCCTTCCTACCACAGAAAGCAAACGAGGAACAAGCCAACCCAAAACCCTACCTCAGCTGTGGTATCTTAACACTGACAAGCCATAAATTTCACACTCCACAGAAAACCAAGTTTTTCTCAGAGCAAGAAGCTGTAGGACCAGGAGTCCACTGAGGCAATTCAAAAGGAAATATTACTGATTATTTCAATATTCTCTGAAAAACAGTTGATTGCAACAGCCTGAAACAGTTTCTGTGGTAAAATCTCACATGTACCTCCCCCCAAAAATTTTGACATCAAGCAGTTGAGGTGGATGAATCAGTAGAATCTGAAAAGGAATTTTGTGCATATCTGCTCTTCTACCACAATGCCAGGGAGTCCTCACTCTTGCTCTTGTAAAATGATTTATTTTCTTATGCCACTAGAAACTACTTGAGAATTGTCTAGAAACATACATTTATAAATCCTTTGAAGAAGTGTGAATCAAACTCGATTTCTTATTCTCATGTTATGATAAACAATAACTTCAAAAAATAATACAATAGCTTAAGCTCTTTTGAAAAAACATTTTATATCAGCACATAGCTTAATTATTATAAACTAGCAGAGTAGAAAAAGTTTTTCAAGAAAAACTAAGTGCAGATTTGGTCATAAAATAGGCAAAACCAGAGTATAATTTAATTAATTCAATTTTACTTTTAAAATTAGCTAATAAAAATATAAATTAAAATAATGAATTCCCATATTAGCTGATCAAGAGGACTGTGTCTGTAGCCTTTATGGTGTCCAAGAAAGGTGTGATCATGAGACTTTATCAATAAAGAAAATGGATGGTACTGAATTACTTAATCAGATGAATGCATTTGGAACAGAATGTGAAATTGTTTGAGCTTTAAGGTTTTACAGTGATCACAGGTCGAGAGTTACAGCCACTACAACTCTGAATAAAAGCAGTGCTGACCAGAGAATGAAAAGATGGGGAAGAAACACAGCATACTCAAATCACAAAAGAGGCCAAGAAGAAGCACCTACTTGTTTCAGCAGACCATTTCTTAATTAATTACTGTGCTAAAAAACCACCACACTCTATTAGTCTAAATCAAAGTATACTTCAAAAGCTGTAGCTAGAGACAGTTTTTAATAACCAGGGGAAAAATATCTTGTGACAAATTAACTACTTAACTGGAATCTGGAGAACATAAGTTGCCAAACAAGCAGTTATGACAAAAATCTGAATTTACGGAAAGACTGTAATATTGCCCATGTTACCAAGAACTAAACCACCCTTTTGGCCTCTAATCTAGCTGAACTAAATCAGACTTGAAAAGGGTATTTCAGTTATTTAAATGCCACTTTATTATTCACCTTTTTTTTCTAAGCAAACCTATCTCCTTTGACCTCTTAGCTTAAACTTACTGTAAAAATAACAGGGATAACTACCAGGCTAAGCTACCTTTATCCCTCCATAATGGATGGGTATCTTTATCCCCCCATAAGGCAAAATTGCTCTGCATGTCTACGACATTTGCCAAACAAAAAGATACCCTAAGCATAATCTGTAGTGGGGGGAAAAAACCCCAGGAGAATAGTGAATTTAAGTATTTTATTTTATGACATATTTAATTTTGAATTTTAACGCAACAGAAGGTTAATAATTAAAACATTAACATTGTCCTCCAATCTTTTCCATCCCTCTGAAACAAAATCATGTTAAAATAACATTCTCTTGTATTTTACTTTTTATTAAATTTTATTACTCAAAGATAAAACTGTTTTCACAAGCTGCTGTGCTACTCAGCTTGCGAAATAACTGAGTTTGGCTTTGCCACTTCTCCTCAGCCTGTGGCATGTGCTTTACAGACAAAGTGAGATCCAAGGACAGGGACACAATGAAGAAGCTTTTAACTATGAAGCACAAAATATGAGAACAAATGCAAGCAAAAATAGTACATATGTTGTCAAGATTCAGCAAACAGCTGTGTCAAACAGCATGTGAAAAACTGGCTTGGGTAGAAGAGAAAAAGACACTGCCTGTAAGCAGCAGCAGCAGCAGTTTGTACCTAATTGTTCTCCTTCATTCCATGAGCAACCTCACTGATAACTGTCAAATCAGGAATCCATCTCACTTAGAAACCATAAACTTAGAGCATTTCAAAGAAGTTTAAAACATTTCAGAAATTGTTTTGAAAACACAGTAGCACAATGGGAGCAAATTTTTGGTTTTATTGACATGTCCTCCTACTTAAAACACGTTAAAGTACCTGGAGTCAAAAATTGAGATAGCTCACCCCTAGCTTTCTTCAGCAGAATTGTGCATCTTCCAAGACCAATTAATTTCTGAGACAATGTATTTTCTACTAATTATATAAGCATCAGTCAGGCTTCTTTTATTTTGAACTTAGCAGTGACTCAACTGCTAATGCTTAGAGAGCAAAATGATGGCTTTACAAATATATTAGACAAATGTCAGTTAACCTGTGAGTTAGATACCATGGATCTGGTAACTGCAGTTTAAGAAGACCAGGAGCCTTTTCTTAGGATTTTCAAGCACATCCATCTGTTGTTAACATCTTTAAATGAATGTCATCCAGATATTACATCAGATATTATTTTTATATAGGATATATGCAGGATTTAAGGCACTGTAAAACTGCATGATAGGCCAGAATATGATGCCAAAATTCCAATTTGTAACTTGAAAGATATAAATATTTAAATAAGACCCTTTCCCTTTCTATAGGATTGCAACTTTTACTCTATATATTTTTATGCTCAACTCCTAAGTACTTTTAGTTTTATAACCATCTAATTTTATAACTAGCAAAGGTGTATGACAGAAATCTGCCTGTGATTAGCATATGTTTATACATGTAGTTGTAAGGCATATAATTTGAGACCTAATTTGTAGGACTCTTGAACAAATCATAGAAAATCATCTAAAATTGAACAAGCAAAACAAAACCCCAAACCAACAAAATACTTTTGATGAGAGAGACTATTTTAAAGAATCAGGTCTATAAAAAATGTCTACACTTCTGGGGAACAGACCTACACATCTTAACAGAGGTATTCATTTAGTATCCCAATGTGCAAGGTATTAAGGCTTTCTCCCCACAAGTTTGATCTCATGATTCTTGAAGAAAGAACTTTTTGGTCAAAAAAATAAGATTCTGTTCAGTTCAGTGGTCTTTAGGTCAGTAGATTTGACTGTTCATAACTGTTCCCTGCAGATGTTTGACCCCATTTTCAGTATATTCTGGAACTTGTATTTTCTGTAGTCCAGCGAAAACAAGCATTTAACAAAAAAACCCCTTATTTTACAAATTACATAAATATAGATAGATAAATATATATAATATTAATACTATACATACATATTGTAAAAAATGTTGATTCATCTTAGGCATCTGTGTCTCTCCTTACCTCAACTACACAGAATCACAGAATATGCTGAGTTGGAGGGCACCTATCAGCACCATTGAGTCAAAATCCCAGACCTGAGCAGCATACCTCAAGAATCACATTATGTGCCCCAGAGCATTGTCCAATTGCTTCTTGAACTCTGTCAGGTTTGGTGTTCTGACCATTGCCCTGGAGAGCTTGTTCCAGTGCCCAGCCACCCTCTGGGTCTTGAAGAACCTTTTCTCAATATCCAACTTAAACCTCACCTGACACAACTCCATGCTACTGCTTTGAATCCTGTCAAGGGTCATGAGAGTGAAGAGATCAGTAACTGCCCCTTCACTTTCCCCCATGAGGATGTTGAAGATCTGTCACTGGTCACCAGAGTGAAGAGATCAGGATCTGCCCTGCTCTTCCCCTCAGGAGGAAGTTGTAACTGCAGTGAGGTCCTCCCTCAGTCTCCTCTTCTCCTCCAGGCTGGACAAACCAAGTGACCTCAGCCCCTCCGCACACAGCTTCCCCTCCAGACCCTTCACCATCCTCATTGCTTCCAGTGGAAGTTCTCTAATAGTTTAATGTCTTTTTTATATTGTGGCACCCCAAACTGCCCCCAGCACTGGAGGTGAGGCCGCCCCAGAGCAGAGCAGAGGGGACAATGCCCTCCCTTGCCTGGCTGGCCATGTTGGGCCTTATGTCCCCAGGACACGCTTGGCCCTCCTGGCTGCCAGGGCACTGCTGGCTCAGATTCAACTTTCCATCCACCAGGACCCCCAGGGCCCTTTCCCTGGCCTCTTGTTCCCCAGTCTATCCTCATAATCATAGCTGCATATAGGTAAGATAGAGACCTTCTGGAAAGTTTCCTAATGCTGTGCAGGCAGAAGACAATCTAGTTAAGTTCTTCTCTACACAAGGGAATTGCAACACACTAGGAAAAAAAAATAGCTTTAGAAAGTGATTTAGCTAAATCAATGCAAGTTCCTCTGTGGATAATGATGGCCTATGTTTACTTTTTCTAAATTGTTATAAGACACTCTTCTCCAAACTAAGACTGTCTGCACAAGAGGGCTGATCAAATTTATCTTAGTTCATTCAATTTTCTTGCGTACACAGGTTTAATGGACTCCATCGTCACTGGTAATGTAATGAGAGAAGAGCAACACTAAAGAAAAAGAATGTGCTCTACAAACCAGCAATTAAATGTCAATATTATTCTCCTTGATGGCAATAACCATGTTTTCATATCTAGACAACTACGGACCCATTTAAATTAAAGGTCATGTTAAAATGCTCCTAAATGCAATGACATTGCAATCACAATAAATATTCCTGGTATCTGGATATCCTGGGGAGGCAAACACCCCAGTGATGGGCAGTAAACTTGAGTGGTTTAAAATGTCAAGGGAGAGATTGTATAGAAACAGGAAGACTCTTACTGCCCTGGCAGGGCTTGGTTTTTTTCTGCTGTGCATACTTAGGAGTATCAAGTACAGAAAATACTTTCTCTCAGAGAGGTTCTGAGAGAATGAAATCTTAACAGAGGTTGTTTTAGGTGCATTAGTCCCCAGGAAGATAAGATTACAATCAAGGCAAGACTGTTAATATTGTATTTACAGACAGAATTGAAACTGCAACCACTAAATAAATGGCGTTTGTTAAGAAACAACATTATTACTTGCTGGAAACCAGAAAAGTTATAATGGGAGAATAAGTTTTCCATCGTTCAATTTTACTAGTAATTTTAGTTTTCTTTATTAAATCAAGGATGTGGTAATATCTGAACACATGTATGATCAATTAATTATAGAGAATTGGACTAATCTTGTCTTGAATCCCTTTTATGCTTATCTTCTATTCAACTATTGTCTCAAGTAGTCTAAACAAATTATACACTAAGACTTTTTACAATTACCCATTTTTACCAGGATTTAATTTTCTGCAATATTTGTTCAGTATATCAGTAAAATAGTAGTTTTAATCTTGTAGTGTTTCCTAAATCACATTTTTCTCTAGGAGATTATTGGATATGTGAGGAAATCCACTAAAAGAATGTCAGTCTCTACAAGAGTGATTACTTTCAAACTAGTTATTTAACAAATTATTCAACTTCTAATAGAGTTTTGGGCGTTTTTGTCAGTATCACACAGAATTAGAAGTGGAACCAGATCATGCTTACACAAAAGGATGTCAGCCTAGCAACACAGCGCTGGCCACATTGTAATAGCCACTCTACTCCAAGTTTGCTTCCATAGAATCATTAAGGTTGGAAAAGACCTCCAAGACCATTGAGTCCAACCTTTGACCAAACACCACCTTCTCAACTAAACCACAGCACGAAGTGCCACATCCAGTCATTTCTTGAACTCTTTCAGGGGTGGCAACTCCATCACCTCCCCGGGCTACCCTTTTCAATGCCTAAACACCCTTCCAGTGGAAAAATCAGTTCTCTGACTCAATCTGTGGTCCTCTCTGAATGCTTCCAGTGAGCTGGAGAAATTGGCAGATACTGACAAAGAAAGTGGAAGGCAGGTCAAACAGAAGCATGAAAACAAAAAGGATGCCGGAAAAGCACCTGATTTTTCTTCTAAATGTTATTGGTTCTTTCATCAAGGACAACAAAAAGTAACAATTTCTCCTAGCAAGCTGCTAGCTAAATGGTATTTGTTGGTAGAGCTGATAACTCTTTCAGAAACCATAGCAAAGAGTTAATTTTCAGTATCTGAAAAGATGAAGCCTTTGTATTGTAGCTAAATGGAGGTGAGGCAGAATCTTTCAGTTAGATTAGATTATATTACATATTTGTGTGTTGCCTCTGAGGAGTGGAACAAAAGCCACTTGAATACTCCCCCACTGGAGACACTGTATTCAGTCGTTTGCCTTTGCAGCTACATCTTCATCATGCACTTATTTATGCACAAGGGCAGCAGCAGGACAGATCTTGGTACATTCTTATAAAAACCTGAGATAAACTTTCTTTCAGACTTCCAAGACAGCATTTTTGAAACAACATTATTCTTTCTTTTGAGATGACATGCTTTCTGGCATCTAGTGCTCAAATTTTCCTCTTTGTTGCAGCATACATATTTAAACTTATTTATATACATATTTAACTTTTTAAAAGAAAATCTTTCAGCAACTGCAGTGAAGCCTTCATACTATAGAGTTTCTGAAGTTCTGTTGCTAATATTTATTTCAGAAAGGTGCAGCTCAGAGCTACCAAAGTGGAATGTAAAATAAAACTATTCCTGAAATACACCATTCAGATGCCTAAGTACCTTGCCTGGTTTTGTGTTTTTTCCTACACACAGCACCACTAGCACACTTCCCCTTGGTCACAGGTCCTTCCATGCTCAATCAATTTTCTGGCTTCTGCACTTATGAGATAAAAAAGAAAGCCCATGGGAAGACATCATAATGTTATACCTTTTGTTGATAACACACAGTTCAGTGTTAGCAGTGCAAGTTTCAAGTTTTTTGAATTTGCTTTTGAATTTATATTTGTATGTAATTGGTATAGTCCTTCCCCTCCCATTCCTGTCCCCAATGTACCTGGTTCATCCCGATGTAACCCCACCCCTTTCCTTCCCCATTGGGTCAGAGTGTTTTCCCCACTGAGCCCCCGAGCTGGGAAAAAGGGACACACACGCCCTCTCGCTCTCTCTCTCTCCATGCCTCCACATGTGGATGTTGGGGCTCTGGCAAGGCTCCTGCCACATGGACTGCACTCAATAAACACCCTTCTAACCCAGAGAGAGCATGCTTCTTTCTTCCAAGCCTGAATCCATCCCTCAGCGAGCTACCTGGAGAACCACAAACTATAAATTGGCTTGAGGAATCAGCTAGCCGAAGAAAGCATTCCCCACAAACGAGCCACTTTAGTTCAGTTCCCCACTGCCATCTCTGGAATGAGGTTCCTGTAGCAGAGGAGGAGGGCTGGCAGAGCATCTCTGCACCCTCTCCACTCTTTCATGTTCCCAGACAGCTACATTGCTCGAGGGCACCCTGAAATTGGGCTTGGAGGAGAAATTAAATTACAGTAAACTTCAGTACAGTGAAGGATAAATTCTTCACAGTCACTTAGCACTGGAAGCAGATCCTATACTCATACCTCATTTTTGCATGAATGATTCCTTTATACTCATCAACTAGTGTATCACCAGTAGAAGTGCAAAGGGTTTTTATTTAAAGAAAATGATACAGAAACAGTCTGGCAATTCTACCTGAATTTGGTCTATGTTATATAGTATATTTAACTTCAGTGGCATGCAAGCATGTCTTTATTCTTAGATTTTATCACCAGGAACTATGTTAGATTAGATGAAGAGCAATTGTAGATAAGGAAGTCAACCCTTAAAACCTGATTTTTAGCTACAAACACTAAGAATGAGAAAAAAAAACCCTTAGAAGTTACTCTTCCTCAACTGTAGTATACGACTGTGCAACAGCAAAAAATAAAGTTTACTATTTCACCAGTAAATTTTATCCCCATGAAAGATAAGCTCAAAGGACTAGGTTAGTAATCCTGCCTCTGACATTTAACACTTCTGTTGTATCAAACAAATACAGTTTCAGTTTCCTTGTGTAGCAGCAATGCTAATACTTGTCTACTTTCCCCAGTGGTATTGTGAGGATAAATGTATTGTCATAAAGGTCTTTGAAAAGGAAAAGATGTAAGCATTTTTATTGATGTTCTACTTCCCAATCCACCAGAGTATATTAAAAATAATTTCACTATTGCCAAGTGCAACCTCTACCAATACATATTTCTCAATTTACCAGTCCTTCTTCCTACAAACTGAAAAGAGAAAACAGCTCAGCAAGTATATTCTCTAGTCAACACTGCTTGTACACAAAGGATAAAATCTGCTGCTGAACATGACCAAAATAATTTTTGCTAACTACAGCTGATCCAGTTTGCTTTGCTGTTACACTCTTGCAAAAAACCCCGAACAACTTGGAGATTTGATCATCAATCAAATTGATTATGGCTGAATATGAAAAACAAAGACATGACTGGCAACAGCCAATGTGGGTTTACTAAGGGCTAATCCTACCTAACAAATTTGATTACCTTCTATGACAAGGCTACAGCTTTGATAGACAGGGACAGAGCAACTGATATCATCTACCTGGACATATGTAAAGCATTTGACACTGTCCTCCACAAACATCTTTGTCTCTAAACGGGAGATGGATGGATGTGCTGAATGCACAACTCAATTACTGGAAGGCCTGACTCCAAGACTTGTGGCCAATGGCTCATTGCCCACATGGAGCCCATGATGAGTGGTGTCCCTCAGGGGCTGATACTCTAGCTGATACTGTTCAACATCTGTATTAGCAGCACAACACAACAGAGGGATCAAGTGTACCCTAAGTATCTTTGCTGACAACATCAAACTGAGTGGGACAGTCAACATGCTGGAGGGAAGGAATATTATCCAGAGAGACCTGGACAGGCTTGGGAGGTGGGCCAATGCAAACCTTGTGGAGTTCAATAAAACAAAGTGCAAGGTCCTATATCTGGGTCGCAGAAACCCCAGAACACATCTACAGATTGGGCAGAGAAGTGATTGAGGGAAGCCCTGAGGAGAAAGACTTGGGGCTGATGGTTGAAGAAAAACCCAGCATGAGCAGGTGATGTATGCTCACAGCCCAGAAAGCCAAATGTGTCCTGGGCTGCATCCAGAGGAGTGTGGGCAGCAGACTCAGGTGGTTCTTCCCCTCTCCTCTGCTCTTGTGAGATCCCACCTCAAGTACTTTGTCCAGTTCTGGTGTCCCTATCATGGGCTGTTGGAGCAAGTCCAGAGGAGAGTCACAAAGTTGACAAGGGGACTGGAGCACCTCCCCTTTGAAGACAGGCTGAGCAAGTTGGGGCTGTTCAGGCTGGAGAAGAGAAGGTTGTGTGGAGACCTCACAGCAACCTTCCAGAAACTGAAGGGGACCTACAGGGTAGCCGGAGAGGGACCTTTTATCAGGAACTATAGTGATATGACAAGGAGTTGTGGGTACAACAGAAAAAGGGGAAATTTAGGGTAGACATTAATAAATTCTTTACTGTGAGGGTGGTGAGGCACTGGAACAGGTTGTCTAGAGAAGCTGTGGGTGCCCTAGACCTGGGAGTGTTCAAAGCCAGGTTGGATGAAGCCTTGAACAATCTGTTCTAGTGGAAAGTGTCCTAGTCCATGGCAGTGAGGTTGGAATGAGGTGATTTTCACTCCAACACTTAACAGTCTATGATTCCGTGTTAATAATCAGATTGAAAAGTAGCATTAATAAACAACAGCTTGAAAAAGAAATAATCTTTCTAAAGTATTGTTCTCTTTCCTTATTCTTCAGAGGAAGGAACAAATTCAATATCAGAAAGAAAAATCATTCAGGATTGAAAACATCTGTCTCAACTTTAACTGGTCAGGAATTACACAGGCCAGGTTCAGTGCCAATGAGGGCATATCTGTACTTGAGAGCATTAAGAGCTTAGTAGCTACATAACAGTACAAAACATCTAATACAGAGCTAGAGAAGGGAGGGAAGAAGGGACTACGGAACATAACCCTAATGCCAGCTATTCCTTTGCTTACCTTCTGAAGGGTAGATATTTTAAATATTTCATTAAGATTCCCTCTCAGTGAATCCCAGTTTGATTTTGGACAGGCTGGAGAATACCTTTTAGGTCCTCTGTGAAATGACTGTGCAAGTTTTCCCTGCAGTCTCCAGTGAACACAATGGATTATTACCAGATATGTTTTTTGTTTCCCTTACAAAAAAGTGTCCTTATTTTCCTGCACGCATGTTTCTCTAGTATATAATAAACAAACAGAGGAACATGACAGAAATTAATGCCCACAGTGCAAGGCATGAAATGCAAAAATAGTTGCTTGGCAACCAGCATGAGAAATAAGAGGTTATGCCTGTACAAACAGCCAAGTGAGTGGCACAAGTACCATTTCTGAAGGCTGTGAAAAGGATGAGTAGGGGACAGGTTTATGAGGGGGGATTGTTTTAATGAAATTTGACTCTGTAGTTTCTTCACAATCATGCATGTATGATAACACAATAGAGGTGTATTTCACATTGCTTTCCTTATATATCCTTATAGCTTTGTCTTTAATCAACAAGTCTTATTTTTAAAAAGCTATGGTTTTTCATGACACTTAAAAACATCAAAAGTGGTGTAAGTAGAA